>VFFE01006863.1:157043-205251 GCA_008921705.1 Burhinus oedicnemus
TTTAAAAAAAAAAAAAACACGAATAAATAGATAAAAAAAAATCTGTTCTAGTTTTCAGGAGGGGAAGCGTGGCCGAAATGCACCCCCCTCCTGCGTATCGCTGATGCAACTTCCTGTAACAAGCACTTTGTATAAAAAAAAAAGTGGACTTCCTGCTATAAGGCACAGGTATTTATTCTGTAACCGATTTTAGAACACACACACAAAAAAAAAAAATATTCAAATAAATGTGATCACTTAGTGCAAACGCCTCGCTCTGCTGCAGCTCTTCCCCTGGGAACGCCAGCTCCGGCGGGAGGCTCCCACCAGCTTTCGGAAGTCACTGCTCCCCGGGTCCCGCGGGTGCCTGGCTGGAGGAGGGAATTTTTCTGGTGGGGCTGTTTCGGAGGGAGCAGCTCAGGGATGGGGTGGTGGTGGTCCCAGCTGGGGAGGGGGTCCCCACCAGTGCCTGTCCTGTGTCCCAGCCCCATGGGGAGGGATGCCGGAGCCATGGCTGTCTGCCGGCTCCCTCCCAGCTGGTGAGGATGTGAGTCAGGCGTGGAGTCGGCCGGGCCGCATCCTGCCCTTGGCTTCCAGAACAATCCCCATTGTGGGGTGGGGATGGGGTCGGGGACGGGGACGGGGACGGCGACTTTCCTGCCTCCGTTGGCATCCACCATGCTGGCCGTGCTGCAGCCCCAGCACCCAGCCCTTGAGGCTGCGCCCCTGCCTAACACCCTGCTGTCCTGTGGGGCTCTGTGGGTGCTGGCAGCACCCCGGGCTGGGTCAGGGACCCTCTATGCTTGGACGAGGCTGGGAAGGGCGAGGAGGAAACCTTCGGCTGGGGCGAGCAGCGGGGCCGTGGGCTGAGCTCTTCATCGGGGGTGGGGGAAACAGAGCCAACTTCATAAAGCAGAGCAGCGTCTTAGAGGCATTTGGGTTTTTCCATCACTCTCTTCAGGCTTGGCTTCCTTAATTTTTTTCCTGGTTGCAAAACATCCCTAGTTTCGTTTTGGTTTGGATTCCCCTCCCTGTGCAGCTTCAGTGGGAAACGGGAAGGGGAGAGAGTCTCAGAGAGCCAAAACCAGGGGAGCAGCAGGTCTGAGGGAGGGGGACCCTCGCACCCAGCTCCCCCCATTCCACCCCAAGGGAGGCGGCAGCGAATCCCTTGCAGTCAGGGCCCCCTTTCCAGGCCGTGCTGGAGGCGGGGGAGCCCCACCTGCTGCCCCATGTGCTCCCGGGCACCCTCCAGGTCGATGCAGCCCCATGCGCAGGGTGCCGAGGCCAGTGACTCGGCCCCGCTGCCCTGCTGAGCTCTTCCCAGCCCTGTCCTGCTCAGGCACTTCAGGAAACACCCAGACTGATGGGATATTTGGGGATTCGCTTCTCGGTCACAAGCAAAACGCCCCAGGCCAGCAGGAGGGAGGGGGATGCTCCCAGCCTGCGCCACAGGGACCACAAGTGGCCATGGGAAGAGCTCCGCTGGTGACAAGGGACACTGAGGCAGGGGCAAGACAAGTGACTTCCCTCCCTGTGGAAGGGGGCCCAGGAGGGGTTCCCGATGCACAGCCAGGGCCACTCCCCACCCCAGGGTGCCCCCCCCCCGTCCGCAGCCACTGTGCTTCGTGCCCCCATGTTTGCTCTCCCAGCTGTCCTCATCATCATCTTCCTCCTCTTCCTCGGCACAGCTGCCATCTCCCACAAGAGCGGGCAGCTGCCGGCCCCAGGCAGGCATTAAGGCACCTGTCGCCTATAGACAGGGGGATGCAGGCTCAACCCCCACCCTGCAGGGTGACCCCCAGGGGCTTGGGACATGTCCCCACTGCAGGCAACCCTCACCCTGCACCTTAACTGGAGGGAGCAGCCCCAAAACAGCGGAGCCCCGGTGCCGTGGCCTCTCCAGCCCCCCCAGCTGGGCAGAGGACCCCAGCATCCTGGCCACCCACAGCATCGCACCCTCAAACCCTGTGTGTTTGGTGGCGGGGAGGGACGCGATGGCCCCCTCCAGTGTCACCCCCTGAGCAGCGGGAGGAACACGTGCCCTTGGCCCGGTTGGGGTAACGGCGTCCCAAGCTGCTGGGAGGGGAAGCGCCAGTGCTCGGGTGCTCGGTGGGGTTTTGCTGATGGATGGCTCTGTCCTGGGGGTGGGAAAAGCAGGGGGAGCAAAGACACATCCATAAACAGCTCGAGTTGTGAATGGAAAGAGACGGATTAGGAGCTGGGTGAAAACATGTCACACGGCGGAAAGAAAAATGAGCAGCTGGGCCAGACCAAATTGGTGTCTGATGAAGGACGTGGGGCCTGGTGGAAAAAGGATCCCGGGGCCGGCGGTGCTGCTTGGGGGAGGCTGATGGGGAACAGCTGGAGCCGGACATGCACATCTGGCAGAGCAGGGCGAGGGGAGAGGCAGTGGCACCGATAACCACTGTGACTCCGGCCACCGTGCTCGGGTCACACCGGATCGGTGGCTCGTGCTTCATTTTCAGGTTGATGCTGGGGAAGGGGTGGCAGCACCGTGGCCCATCCCTTGGCAGGGATTTGCCCAGCGGGGTTCAGGCTCTGCCGTGCCGAGGGGTCCCTAGGTGGAGGAGCCGCTGCCTCTTCCCCCATTTGCATACATGTAAATAAGCAATCAACATAATGAGGGCAAATGCAAACCAGGCTTTCAGTTTGCAACCAAGTCCTATTTTTAACCTTGGAAAAGGGTTTCGGCAGGAAGCTGCAGGCCCGGCTCCGGTACCTGTCGGCACGGCCAGCTGCGTGGGTGCCCGCACCGATCTCACCCCAAAGCACTGCTGACCCCGTGGCCACCGTCAGCGCTCACCACGCTCCGCTTCCGTTACCCAAGGAAAGAGAAATCTCACATCTTTGCAGAAAGACAGACACCATGACATCACTCCCCGGCTTGCGGGAGCCTTTTGGGGCAGCTCTCCCACCCGCCGAGCCCCCAGGTCCTGCTTCAAGCCAGGGCATGTGCCCGGGGAACCCCCCCCCGGCACCCCGGGAGTGAAACCCCATGCTTAAACATGAGGGGTATATTTAGACAGCATCAATTTAAGTTTGTACATCAACCTTATAAATATGAAAGCCCATCTTGGCAAGATGTTTAAGATACCTCATCAGCCCTTGGAAAATATGCAGGAATATTAATTAGCTAGATTTCGGTATTATCTCATAATGAATAAATGAAGAGACACTGCCTAAGATGAATCAATGGAGGCTCTTTTTTTTTTTTTAAGAAAAGCGTATTTCTAAGGTAATTCACTCTTTTTAACCTAAGGCCCTTGGAGGGGCTCAGGGGATGCTGCCGTGCCGGGGCTGGGCAGGGTGGGACACCTCTGGGTACCCCTTACATGGAGGAGCCCCAATGGCTGGTGTTTTACACCCCCTGATTTGGCCCCAGACAGCTGCAGCGCCTCTGGGGACAGAGGGACAGGGACAGGGTTGGAGCCCTGCCCTGGCTGCAGCAGCTCCCGGCCCAGGATGGAGGTGAAAACTGCAGCCTTCATTCTTTAAAAACTTATTTTTGGCTTCTTCCCCTCCCGCCCTCCATCCTCCCCTCCCACCCTCCTGCTCTGCTCCCCCGGCTGCTTCGCTCCCTCTGGCCAGGCCAGGACGGGAACTTCCCGGTTGCTGTAGAAACCCAGATGAAGGACATGCTTCAAACGAAAATGCCAAACAAGAAATGGCTTTGTGCATGCCTGGGCGGCTGCTTTTCCTTGCCGGGATGTGGTGAATTCAGGGCCTTTCTCTGGGGCACCTCGTTGGCCGGGGGGGGGGGCTGTGGGGTCAGTGGAGGCTCCCTGCCAGCCCCGAAATGTTGCACTGAGCAGCAAGCAGAGGCTGGGGTCCCTGGGGAAGGGACTTCAAAGGTCTTCATCACCCACAGGGTGCTCAGAGCATCGCTGCACTGTGGGATGCAGCAGCCGTTGGGGTTTTGCCACCCCTGCCAGCTCTGGCTCCATCTCCTCACCTGGCCTTAGAGCCGAGGCACCCCTGGGACCCCAAGGGGCATCACCACCTGGCTTGCAAGATTTTGGAGTGGCGGAGGAGTTTCCAGCTGGTGGGAAGGGGCTCAGGGCTGAGCAGGTGAGGTGGCAAAGGATGGGGAGGCCAGCACGAGCCTCGAGGCCAGGCTGGATGGCCAAGCTGATGGGCCAGGCACCAGAGCCGTGTCCCGTGGGCGCAGGGAAGGGGCACCAGAGGAGACAGGTTGGGATGGACCAGCTGGCAGCCGCTGCCACCCCGGGGAAGCGTGGGCCGGACCCCATCCCTCGTGCCCCCCCTGCGGCGCGTGGCGGCTGGCGGGGCCGGGGCGGCGCGTGGGTGCGGGGCGCTGCCGGCTGCCGGAGCTGCCATTGTTTGCCTTCAATCAAGATGTTTCAGGCAGAATCAAAAGCACCAACTGGGGAAATCATCATCACAAAAAATCTTGCGCCTGCAAAATAGGTCAAGTAAGACTCCAAAGAGAGAGAGCGTCTGATCTGCATTGCAAGGAAGAATAGCAACAGCTGTGATCTCCAGTATATATGGATGGGCTGGGGGGGGGATAAATATATATATCCATGCATATGTATAACCGCTTACAGCTGTTGGGCCGTATGTTCATTAGGGCCAACTGTTTTGGAGGCAGAGGGATCAGCGCTAATCGGGAAAGGGAGTTTATCATCGCATTCAGAGGCAAAAGTGTCAGGAGCAACTGCAGCCCCCCCCCCCCACCCCACAGCCCGCACCAGCTGTGCCACACTGAATGTGCCCGATTCAGCATCCACCCCCCACTCCCCCCCCGGGGCTGTGAGAGCTGCAGCCCCTGCCCTGGCTCCGAAAGTGGCCACAAGCCATGGCCCCAGCTTCCTGCCCAGTCCCAGACCCAAGCACCATGCTGGGTGCAGAGGGGTTCCTGTGCCTCAGTTTCCCCATTTCCCTAGACCAGCTCTCCATGCCCGCACCACTGTCCCCACCCCCGACAGCATCACCCCCTCGGTTATCCCTGCCTGGCGCTGGCCTCACAGGTGCCGGCTATAAAAATGAACTCAAAATACATATAAATCCTCCTGCCTGACATCAGGGAGGGTGATGGAGCTGGGGCAGGACAGCTGGCTCGGCCACCACAAGGCACTGGGCTTTGCCTGGTCAGTTGGGACCCAGCTGTCACAGGCTGGGGACCGCACAATATCCCCAGCCCCTGAGCAATGCTCTCGGCATGGGGGGACTTGCTCTCCCCGGCAGTGTCCCCCTTGGCATCCTGAGTCCCCTCTGGCTTCCCTCCATCAGGCAGAAGCTTGCAGGCTTCAGCTCCCACCAGTAGCACAAAATAAAGGCTACAAAGGCAAGCAGCAAGGACAACTTGTATTTAAAAATACCTCTCATCCGCATGATTTATTTGCAGGGCGTTCCTGCCAGCTCCTAATGCAGCTCAGACTTGGGGCCTAACCTACCTGACAGCTTCCCTTCCTCGTAGGATTATTTATTCGGGGCTGCGTTTGGCTGCCCAGCCGTGCCACGGCTCAGAGATGCACCGTCGCGGCATGTTGCAAGCAGAGCAGCTCCTTCCAACCCTTCCTCCTCCGACTGGGATTTTACTTATTTATTTTTCCTTTTCCCATTAAAAAGGATACAGATATTCATCTTGGTCAGCCAGCTAAACAGGAAACGTGGAGGGGGCATGCACATCCCCCCCCCCGTGCTGTTCCTAGCAAGCCTTTGACGGCATCCCCTAGCCTGGGCACAGCCCGACCGCAGCTTTACAGGAGTTTCACTTCCAATGGGCGCTGGGAAGGGAAATAAGTGAACAGATTGCAATAAAAAAACCCAACAAGCCCAAATTCAGCCAACTGAGCCCGAAGCTGCAATTTAGCCAGGAGCCAATCACAAGGCTGCTGTATGAGCTTGTTTTCACTTAAACAAAACAAAATAAAAGAAAATAAAATTAAAAAAACTTCAGTGCAGCGCCTGGGTGGGTGCCCGGGTGGGTGGGCGATGCAGCTGAAGCACTGCCGTGGCCGCCGGTCCAGCTGCCCCGTGCCAATGCATGCTCCGCAGAGCATGGCAGGGCTGGGGGTGCCCACGCAGTGAGAAGGCGAAGGCTGAAATCTCCTATATCCCTCCGATAAAGGCAGTCACCTCGGGGGGGGGGGTGCGAGGCCGCAAACAACAGGAAAACACTGGTCAAAGAGGAACAAAAAATCTCAGTGCTTATTTCTCCTTCGGGCTGTGGATTATTATTATTTTCTTGTTTTACCCTCCCTGCACCCAATCCACCCGGTTCCTTGTCCTTTTGGGAGCACTAAATTCATCATGTGCAGGTAAAGTGGGGCTTGTGCGGGGAAGGGAGCTGCGGTTCGCTCGAGCAGATGCATGCAAGGTCACACGCAGCCTCACCATAAATTACAGCGTGTCCCACTGTAAACAGCAACAGAAGAGGGGAAGCGCAGCGGCTTCAGGGGCTGGGGGCCGCAGGGGCCGATACATAACGTCATGACAAGTCAAACAACTCTCAGGGTGTTCACTTGCCAGAGAAATATTTTTCACATCCAATCCATTAGGCAAACAAGATGAAAAAGTATTTCCTACTTTGCTGAAAAAATATCAGGACTCAGTATAAAGCATGCCTTAAAAAAGAAAGAGAAAAGAAATTAAGTGTGACCATCTATAATGTTTTTTTCCAGCGGCTCTGACAGCCTTCCAGGCATCCTGGCCATGCAGGGAGGGAGCGGATGCTTTGAAGAGCTCTAACAGTTTCTTGCTTTTTGGCTCATCCCAGTGTTGCAGGAACAGTAATGAGTCAAATTAGTTGGAAAGAAACAACCCCAGAATTCACTTCCCCCTCAAAACCCCCTCCAAACCCTGCTTCACTGAACCAAACCCAAATAACTCGCTGCTTTCTTGTCTTTTTCCTCTTCCCTTTTCCTGCCAGGTCACTGGGGAATGTGTTTCACGACACTTTTTTTTAACCTACAAAATGATTTTTGAAACAAGAAGATCCTCCCAAAGTTTGCCTTTCTCACTGGCTAACTCTTCTGATACTTTTGGAAAAGTGAAAAGTCCAAAGGGAAAAGGTATCTTCCAACAGTTTTGATCACTTCTAGCACCAGCGACCGCCTCTGATGGGGAGACAGAGGGGAGCGGTGGAAGAGCAGCTTCGCAGACTGACTGGCGGCTCCTTGGGAAGAGGCACTCCTCGACTGACTGCTGGAAAAATGAGCCTGTCGAAGAAAAAGGATCACCCCCAAACAAGAGTTGTCTTTCTACTAAATTTTAATTTATTTCTTTTTTTTTTTTTTTTTTTTTTTTTTGACAAAGACATCTAAATTATACACTGAGTAACAACATGACCAGATATTGCAAATACCCCTTTTTGGTGAAATTCAAAAAGGGAACATAAAAGAAAGAGCTTGTATGGACCCAGCCGGCCCAGGGAATGCAACAGCCGCCACCTTTCGCTTTTGCAGAAGAGGGAGCCCTGTGGGGCAAGGGGGCAAGTTTGAGTGGGCTGGTCTCATCCCAGTACAATTAATAAAAAAAGTCTGGTGATCAGTTGTATTTTGACAGAGAAAAAAGTCATTAACATGCAAGAAGCAATACTGGTAGGAGGGAAAAAAATGGGAGAAGGTTGCACGAGGCTTTGGCAAGCATTCTCCGAGGGCAAGGAGAGACATTCTCCATCAGCGCTGCAGCGGGGGGGATGCGGCTGCAGCCAGAGGAGGACACGAGTCCCCACGCCCAGCGCTCGTGGTCGAAACAAGGTTTGGACTCACGTTCCCTGATGTGCCCTTGGAAAATTTCACTTCTCCATCGTCTCTCCCCTCCAGAGAACACAAAGGGGCAGGAGAGGCGTCTTTCATCTATCGCAAAGGTAAAACCAGATTCAATGATGTGAAAGTGAAGCCAGACAAACTCCCTGCCGGAGGGGAATTAACCCCTGCAACAAACTTCTCAAGGCCTGGGGTGGATCTGTCTGCCACTCGGAGCCTTTAAATCAAGGCCGGGTGTCTTCCTACTAGAGGTGCTCTAATTCAACCGCAAGTAGCTGCAGCGGCGGCGGGGTGGAGTTTAATGGGCTGTGTTACGCGGGAGGTCAGGAGAGAGGAACATAACGGTCCTTTCCGGCTTTAAAGATCTATGAATTGATGCGACGTGTGGCAGAGCTCCACCCATACCAATGAGACGGTTTGCTTCTCCGAGTCTCACTTCAAGGAGGGCAAAGCAGACAGAGTTGGAAGGACAAAGCCTTGTGTATGCAATTACCATAAACAGGAGCTGAAGGGAGAGGGGTAGGGGTTTCGCTGAACGGTGGCAGGCGGTTTTGGCTGGCCCCAGCCAGTTTTACAGGTGGTATTTAGCCAGGTGCTGCTGAGGGACAAAAGCCCGTCCCTGCGGAGGGTATAGAGGATGTAAATGCATTCAGATGAGGAACAGCAAGTGAACAGAACCTCAAATCCTTTTACATTTTCACCAGGTCGATGCACAGAGAGATGTTTACAATACAAAGAACATTTACAGCCATCACTGCAGGGTGATTTACTTAAGTCATGGTCATTTTAACCCTCCACCTCCATCCTCCCAGCACAGCTTGCTCTATCATGGTCTTCCTCTCTCACGACCTGGAGCAGGTAAACCGAATTAATCTACTGGATTACAGGTGAAGCTCTGGCAGGTACAGATGCATGCAACCAATATGTGTAGCTACAGGCAGACATAAGGAATGAGCCAGCAAACACTTCTGGATCCTGAGTTCAGTAAGGCAATCTTTACTTCCAAACTGGAGCGATAGGAAAATTACTATATATTTATTTCACACGCATTTCCAAGTTTAACCAATGTGAGCCTAAAAAAACCAAATTACCCTCCCAGATGTTTTTTGGATCCAGAAAGCTAACTGTGGCACAGGTGGGATCTCACAGGGCAAGTTTGCCACCAGTAAAAACATAGGGAGCAGGGAAGCACCAACTCAACTCCCTTGCAAGTAAGAAGGATCAACGTTTGAGCCCCCAAGGGGACTTTGCTCTGTCCTGCCTAGGCCAGAGGAAGGGCACCCAAGCATTTCACTCTGCACCTGGCACGCAGTGCGGGCAAATCCAAAGCTTGGGAATATCTGCCACAAAGCTCTGCCACTCAGCCAGCACAAAGCATGCCTTCACAAAAGGGCTGCAATTCTTTATAGTGCTCACATCAGGCAAATGCATTAATCGCAAGGAAAAGGCAATGCCAGGATGCATTTCTGCTCCTTGGGCTGACCCAGGAACATGTGGTGCTGAGATTCCTGGGGTTCCTGATAAGCCAATGCAGCTGTGGAGTCACTGATCGAGCTATGTTTAAATGAACATCTCTCCTCATCTTATGACTCCTTACTCAATCCATGCAAAGCTGGAGCTGTGTCACTTTGTGTCATTAGCGATTGCTTAACAGCTCACTTAAGCCTGCTCTTCTCCCCCTCCCAGTTGTCCGGTTTTAAAGCAAGGCTGTGCTACTCCGGCATGCGTGTCCTGCCTCAGTGCCGGAGACAGATGCACTCAGAGGGTGCTGACTCACGGACGCAGGCAGATTAAAGCTGGATTACTAAAGCAGTTGCTGTCCCAGCTGTCCCTCTGCCCCCAGCCACAGCAAAGACAGCTGAACTACATGTAGATCAACCCCTGAACCACTACTGTACATCCTGATGTATGGGGGGACCCGGAATCAGCCCCCGATGATTTTAATCTGCCAGGCTGTAACACATAGGCGGACAGGGGCTGCTTCATGTACAGTGCAGATGTTTCTGGAGACGTCCAGGGGAAGGGAGGAGCAAAGTGCTGGGAGCTCCAGGGGTGTCAGCCGTCTGCCTGGGTCCATGAGTCAACTCGCTGACGCGTGGTAAAGCCACATGCTTTAGTACATGCAGCTTTCCCCATACTGCCCGCCGGTCCGTCTCCAAGAGGTGGCAGGGCTAACGCAGTCCCTAGTCATTCTCTGGCCTTTTGCAGGCAGGCAGCAAACAAAGCTGGCAAGCAGGGCAGTGGGATTATTTTACCATCTGTGCATTAGAAACTGGCCCAGGAGTCACCAAGCTTGCTTCATGCAGGACATGGCTGCTTTGGCGTGCTAATGACTCCGGCTCACTTGTCAGCTGGGGCTAGATTTGAATCGGGGATGAGGAGGTGGAAAACACATTCTCTTTCCTATTTCAGCAACTGCATCCTTTTAGAGGAAAGTCAGTTGAGGGAAGAATGAATCCTCATTTTAAAGAGCGCTTCCCATCTGCCATTCATCAGGCTCCTCACCCTCCACCATGGCAATCTGCAGCTGGCACTGGGCTGGGGGGACCTCAGGCCCTGGGCAGCCAGCCCACCGCGGGGCAGTCCCTCGAGTCCTCCGAAGGGCTAAGCAAGGTCTGCCGAGGAAGGGGGAGTAGGAGAATACATTTTGCACATTTCAAAAAAGAAACTTGGGACCTGGTATCTCATTCTAGAAAGTAATCATGGACTTAATTGCATTTTGCTGCAGAGTTGCCTTAACATCAAGGGAAAATCAACAGGGATTGTTCAACATCAAGACTAATCTTACATATGGAACTTACTGAACGTAGGAACCACGTTTTTGCTGGCTCAAGGTGAAATGCTAGGCTAAATTCTCCTTCAGCTGTGAGAAAAGCCCTAGGCACGCTCATCCTGCATTATTCCAACTGTAAAGAGCTTCAATTATGCACATATAACCCTCCTCTCCCTTCTACAGTGGTGTCGCAATGCAACAGTGCCTCGTTATGATCAAACTCCTCTTTTATGGCTATAGGAATATGTGGAAGTCTTCTAACCTCATTACACAAATGACTCCTTAGCAGCTTTATTTTAAGAAACTACCCACAACTGGTAACACAACCGCATTTTATCTGTCACTGAGGGGAAGCTGTGACTGACACCAGAGCGTGTCCTCAGCAACCGCAAACCTGCACGTATAGGGCAGGTCCTATGCATCTAAGCAACTACAGTAACTCACCACTCCCTCTGCTCCACACTGAATCACAGTCTTGCTTCTGCTTACAAACTTGCTTTCTAATCAGACATTTAATACTATTTATGCATAGGGAGGAAATATATAATTCCTTTATTGGGATAAAAAATGATGCTAAAGAGCAGGTCAAGTTCCAAACCCAGCAGTAGGTTTTAACTGATGTTGTTCCCTTTTTTCTCTCTTTTTTTTTTTCTTTTAACAGCTGTAGCTGTGCACAGATGGAAAAACATTTGGTCAGAAAGCAGCAAATTAGTGTTTTCAGGCTAGAATTCTGCTCCCACCGCTCCTCCATTTCCATGCAGCTCAGAATGCTTTATTTCTTCTTAGCATTGACATTTTTGCACACCCAATTCATGCCGTCCTTCAGACAGAGAAAGGTAATGTTAGTCAAGCGAAGGGAAAAGGAATCCCCCAATCCCACCCGACCACCATTCTACAAACACCGTGTTCTGCCTCGTCATGTACCCCCTGCCTGCCCTCTGTGTCCAAAAATGCCGTGGGTAAAAAAACAAGTGCTTCATTGCTCAGTAGATGTTGTCACACAGAGGTTATTAAATCTTTCATCTGACCATAAAAAGTATCATCGTCTCATCATGTCGCTACGTGTAGGTCCTTCGAGGAAGGATCACTTTGCAGTCAAGGTACGTCAGTGGCAGATCAAGGCTCAGTTCCAGGTTCAGCTACAGATGATTTGTGTGACCTCTAGCAAGTCACCTTACCTTTGAGACTGTGGATTTTAGGGGGCTGTTTGTTATACAGTCAGCTCCCTATTAAGAATATGGCTCTAATTCTCTGCTCAGCTGCAAGCCTTGAAATCCAGATCCATGAAAGCCACTACAATAACTGGATCTGGACCCTTCTCCCTGCTCCTCAGGGTGCCCCCAGAAAACGGGTTCTGAACCACATTCTGAACCCCCCAGGGGTTCAGTGAGAAGCGATGTGGTCACATTTTAAGAGGCTGATACGCTCCTTAAGAGTATCTCCGTAAAAACATGCGTGACTTTTCTGATCACTGCAAGCAGGACGGTAACACTTCTGCTGTGAACACTCGATTCAAGTTTATTGCTGAGATCCCAGAATGGGATACGCTACTGAGGGGCAAAGCAACACTTTATCTGCTCCTGTCACTTATCTGTTAGGAGACATGCAGAACGGAGCACAAGATGGACAGTCTCCTCATATTTGTGTCCCATCAAATCCATTACCTCTATCCTGCCTATGAGGCATTTCTGCTGACAGGGAGGCTCTGGGCAGGTAGGGTTTTGGGGATGAGAAGGGAACAGCACATCTTTCTGCTTGGAAATTGGGCAAACATCACCTTAGAGTTCTGGGGAGGCAGATTTCACTGTATTATGTTCAGTGGTCATTTCTGGGTCATTAAAACGATAGTTAGACCCTAAAAAAGATCAGAGCCTTTGGACCAACATCGCTGCTAGCCCCAGCTGGCTTCCTACACACTTGTCCCCAGACTGCCAAAAGGCTGCCAAGGACCTCAGCTGCCCCAAGGACAGGTGACCAAAGGCACAGCACAGCAGGCCCTTGGGGTGAGCCGAGACCCACCGCCATGCCTCCATGTTGCCCCTCAGCCACGAAGGTGGTGGCCATGTCGGAGGGGAGCTAAAGAGTTAAGAGAGAAGAGAGGGAGTCCTCAGGGCTTAATCAAAAGCAGAGAGGTTCTCACTTGAAAATACCAATTCACCTTGATAGCTGCGCTATGTGACACTTCTTATCTGAAGGGGAACAGCAACTTCTGAAATCAGCCCTTGTTGCTGCGTTAAATAAAGAGTAAGCGAGCCCAGCTTGTGCTGGGGTGCACATGAGGCCCTACACTAATAACACTTCTAACTCTAACCTTGGGGAGGGTTGATGTCTCCAGTTTCATTTATTTATCTCCACAGCAGAGATCAGTGTAAAACAAATTGTCTGAAATCCTCAGAGCAAATGGGAAAAGACGAGAGGTAGATTCATTTTAAGGCCCAGTAGCTTTGTGTCTTCCCCTTTCAATAACACTGATAACCTAGGTGTAAAACATGTAATGCCTTAAGCAATCAATAGTGTGGTTTAAAGCTTATCACTTTAGAGAGAGAGGGAGCGAGCGATTCCCAGCATGAGGAATGCCAGGGCTTAACAATGGGGCTAGGAGGAGAGGTGTCAAGCCTTTGGCTTGATTGTGCGCTTTAGAAATCTGCATGATTGCCTGCAAAGAGTAAAAATAAATAAATAACTAAAAATGCTCCCACAATGATTTCAGCTTCCCCTGCCTCGGAAGCAATAATCACATTTGCACACATCATGGCATACAAGGCAAGCAGAGCTCCTCATTCATTTTGAATGTAGGTTTATTTGCTGAACCAGAACAGCTGAGACAGCTTAAAGTAATAAATATCAGCTGACACCCTCTGCTATTCAGCACAGTAATCCCAGAAACAATACATCACTGCAAAACAACAAACACGCATCCTATCTTCTACCTAATCTGACCACAACCTGAATTCAGAGTGATTAAAACTCTGCATGCTGCCATTCGTGAGCTCGGGAAGGGGAAAAACAGACTGTTTCAGCACCAGTGTGGCGAGGGTCATAAAGCACAGTTTATGATGGGATTTACCATGGCTGGGAGCCTGGCTGCATCAAGCATATAACGAGGGCAAAAGAATGACATAGCAAAATACAAGACGAAAGGTGAACTCCACACAGGCTTGAAATACATAAGTAGGTCACCAAACTTTTAAAGCAGGAATAGACTTTAAAAACCCCTCTTCTGGCATGAGGTTATTGACAGGAAAAATCACATTTAATTGTAAGTATCTCCCTCTCTGACAGTGATAAAGGGGAAATGAACATGCTCAGCTCTATGCGTGTTGTATCAAAGAGGTATTTGTAAGACACTTTCCTCATCTTCAGCCACAGTGCAGCTACATCCGTAGCTTCTGGTGAAACTTTCTTGGGGGGCATGTGTTCTGCAGTGTCCCAAAATGCTTTGAAGAATAGCAAATGCAATGGAAAACAAAAGAAACTGAAAGGTACGTTTGCAGTTTTTCTACCTAAGGTTTGAAGCGGGACGGAGGGTTGGTAAAATAGAGACATCCAGGGAAGCTGCTACAAACACAAAGAACTGCTATAGGGAAGGCACACAGGAAGGAGGAAACAGTGTTTGAAACAGTTAAGTCCACAAGGAGTCAACTGTTGTCATCCTTTGTCCCTACACACTCTGTCCCTATATCTGCATGCTTAAAAGATGGCTCTGTGCAGAATGTACAGTCCCTACAGTAACATTTAGATCTTGATAGATGTCCTTGGGCTGCTTTGTTGAGACACAAAGACATTGGCAGGTACTCTGAGGATGGAGACGGATACAGTATTAGTATTCCAGCCTCAAGTCAACCCTGGGAAAACTTAGCCAGGGAAAGATTTCAGATCTTGCAGCTTTGCCCCTCTTAGCTCCTTAACAAGCAGCTAGTAAACTTTACCAAAGCGAAGAGACAGAACTCCAGGGAAGAGAATAATGCTCCTTGCAGAGAAATGCTGCTTGGCACAACCCCGCCTTGCTGCAGTCACATCTGCTGTTGTGCCAAGGGAGCTGTACTCTAACGCCCCTTGGGAAAGGGCTGGTAGAGCCTTCCCTGGGAGAAATAAAAAGTCCTGCTTGAGATTAGCCCACTGCTTGCTTATTCTCTGCATTACCAGCTTTGCAGCTATTGGGAGTGAAGTAATCTGACTTCAAACACAGCGAACAAGTCCTTTCCACCCCATAAAAAGCCTCCCGATTTCTGCTCCCCTGCAAGACAGGGATCAGGCAAGGCCACAAACTTGTGACCCCTAACATGACCTTAAGGACAGCAAAGCTTAATCCTTTCATGTAATCCTCTGTCTGCCATAACAAATTGGGTCAGGCAAGTGCAAAATTCTCCATCTCTAGCATTTTTGGTATGCGTTATTTTAACTGTCACTTTCTTCTCCCTCTGCACAGCTAGGACTGCGCCTTCATTATCTGTCATTTCTTTGCACCTCCAGTCATCATACAGGCTGGCTTTTACAGGCTCCTGCAAGTACATTATCCATTGTTTTTTGCCTGGGTGCAAGCTTTTCTTTTGTCCTCTGAGATCTTGTATCCCTGATGCAGCACTGCAGACTCCCTCCTTACTCTGCTTAAAAATCACACGACTTTTCCCTGTAATCTGGAAACATGGTTGCTTTTCCTCAACAAGCACCAGCTCCGTCTGCCCCAGGAGAGCTGCAGTCATCAAAATTGGTTTTAAATCACATTTACAAGTAGCCCTGGAACCTTGTAAAGATGTGGAAGATCCCCATCTAGCCTGCCCTGGCTAAGACATCTTTAAGACAAAACCTAGCTCTGAGGATACAACATTGCCGGGGGGTCCTCTTCTGAATCTTGCCCTTATGAAAGTGCTGAATTGCAGCATCAGCATAACTTAGGTCTTGGGCTTCGTTCTCAACTGGGTTGAAACAGCCAGGGAAGAGAATGCGGCTCAGCCCTTCCCACAGTCCTTTGGGCCAGACCAGCACTGGCATAAATTAGAGAAGTTTAGTGGCTACTCTCAGTTCCACTGGCTTTTAATGGTCTCCAGAGGGCCATTATGCTTGGGAGACTCTGGACACAATACGCTGTAGCATCGTTCTGGAGGACGATTCCTCGGGGCAGGCTGAGCTCCTGCTGCCTTGATTGGAGACTCTTGCTTCAGACAAGAAACAAGCTGCAGAGCACAGACCAGTCCAAAGCCTCGAGTCATGTTTAATACACATCCTGGCCCCAAAATAACACCTCCAGCAAGAGGGCAGGATGCAAAACAGAGGAGTCCTGCCTGCTTTCACCCCATCCCAGCTGGACAGGGTGGAATGTACACAGCTTTTGCAGGCCAAGGACTACAGCTGGAGATCTGGTCACAAAACACAACCCCAAGAGAGCCTATGTGGCATCAGAGAGCTGTTGTGAGGCAACAGTTCCCTTATGTTTCTCTGCTGACATCGGCAATCACCTCCCTTGCTTGCTGTACCCTGCGCAAGGGTCTCGCTGTAAGCTGGTGCAGGACCCTGTTCCAGAGGCAGAGCCCAAATGGTTGTGGTGGGGAGAAAAGGCTTTCCTGCTTTCCTAACTACGGCTGAAGGATAAAATTAGACCCAGGCAGACATTTTGCTTGAAAAAGCCTCTAAGCATGAAGGATGCCATTCCTCCCTCAATGGCACCATGAAGTCTGATTAACAAGACAAGTGCTGCCCATGGTTACAGGCAGCAGGTAATGAAGTCTTCAGCTGGCATAACAGGGGCTACCAGCTGGCTTCCAGAGACCACTACATGGGGTTTCCAGTCAACCCACTCAACCTCTCTTCTGAGCCTGCCCAGGACATTGCTGGACCCCTTTTCCAGAGCTCCCAATGGTTAATTTTAAAAGAGAAGATGACAATATGGATTCCCTCCTTAATTAACAGTTTTATTAAATAACCCATTTCAAATAATGGTTAAATTCTCTAAATTTATATCATTCTATTAACCATAATCTAATCTCATTAACCTTGAAATCCCCAGTCTTAACTACCCAATTCTATACACCATGGTGCTAGCAGCTAAACTAATTAAATGACCTTCAAACTATTTCTCCTTCATGTATTAGTATTATTCATCTTTGCTCACTGCTCTTCCTTCAAACTATCACAAAAATCTTCCCCTATGAACTCTGTTCCCACATGTGCTCAGTACTAGATATGCCACCACTCTTCCCTGCAAAATCTGTCAGCAATGTCTCCAATTTTACTCTAGATAACATATTCCATCAGCAAGTGACCGTTAGCATGCTTGCTCCTTGGCTTTCATTTTGAATACCTGATGCTTCCACATCTTCATTTATTGTGCTGTCACTCACTGTCATTTCTCAAAGTAGTCCTTAAAGCAGTGACCTGAGATTTAACTACACAGAGAGCTCCCTTTCTGAGCCACTGATAGAGATTATCATGTACCATGATCCTCAAAACTATCTTTCTTAATATCACTCTTTAAACAAGTTCTTCTTTGATTCCCCTAAATTTTGAGCATGTTGACCTCTCCTTAGAGTCCCAGGACTGAAGATGCTGTTTCTTCCTGGGCTGATCCAGCTGCAACTAAAATCCTTGTTTAAAAGCCATCTCCCAAACCATTTTCTTCAATGAATTTCCAATGAAAGAGTTTGGCATTCTTACTGACTAATTTGACAGGGCTGGAGTTACGGCAGAAGACAAATGTAGGTGCTCTTTTTCTATAAGCCGTACAGAATTTGCAACTTCCCCGACCTTCCTGCAATAATAATTTATGGAATAAGCTGCAGTATTTAGGGCAATGAGACTGCGGTCAACAAAGCGGGACATTATTTGGCCTGCATCTAAATTAATTTGTCTAGATAAGCATTATGAACAAAATATATAGGTCTGCAAATACTTTTATTTAGCTCCTGTCTTCTGTTTTCTGGAAGTGAATGCAGAAGCAGATTTCATTTCCCTGGTAGAGGGTATTGGGCTATGTATTTTACTCTACTGAATGTATAGGGATGCACTGTACTTCAAGGAGAAGGCACAGTAAGAAAGCGCTGTCAACAAAGAAGTGTGCAGGTGACTCCAGAGAGCCCACAGATCAGTTCCAGAAGGAGGCATTTTTCAAAGCTCACAAACAGAGAAGTGCCATTTTCTATCATTAGTTCTTCCACATCCAACACGTGTCCCTGAATTTCATCCGCCACTTTACTGCCCCTTTGCAGCTGGAGAGCTAACTTGGACAGCTATAAACTAGAGGAGGGCCTGGAGGAGGGAAGAAGGTGACCTATGCCTGGCTGCAACCCTGTGAACTGCAGCCTCACTTTCTTGATCACATTTCTTTGGACTTGAATATAAACTGACATTGTGGAATGCATTTCCCTCTACCACCACCACTTGAAAACAAAGATTAGTTGAAGCCTTTCAGCTGAATTTGTATCTTAGTTAACTAAATAAAGGCCCTTTGGAGGACACCACCTACTACGCTGAGGTCTAAACATCATGTTAAGAATTTTAAATCAGAAGAACTGCTGTACTGGGTCAGACCAATGGCCCATCCAGGCCAGCATCCCCTTTCTGGATGCCAAGGGAAAGAACATGCATGAACAGGATCTCCCTCACTCTGTTCTTTCCTCCCAGTCCATGGCCCAACTTGTTCCTCATGCAAAAGCTGCCTCCAGATCTTAGTGGTCAGTTAACTGCCTGTGGATCTCTTTTTCAGAAATTCACTTAGTATTTTTCTGAACCGACCTGATATCCTTGGTCTCTACAATATCCTGTGCCAATGAGATCCACAATTTAATTATGCAACTCACAAAAAGCACTTATTTTTATTTCTTTTAAGCTGTTGTCTGATTATTTCATTAGGAACACCCTTCCTCTACCAACATGAAAAACAGCATATAGTCTGACAGTTTTATACCTTATTTTATAAATCCTGAGAATGTTCCCACTTTCTGTCCTCTCTTCCAATCTCCAGGTCCTGATCTACTTACTATCCCTGTGTACAGATGCCAGTCTGTGCTACTGATCATTCTCAACAGAGGATTTTCACATCTCTCCTAATTCTGGGCAGGTATATGGGCAATATTTTCTCTGATGAGGGTAGTTAAGTGCTAGAAGAGGTTACCTAGAGAGGTTGTGGAATCTCCATGGCTGGAGATATTTATAACTTGACTGGACAAGGCCCTCAGCAACCTCCTCTAAACTCATAGTTATCCCTGCTTTAAACATGAGGTTGGTCTAAAGATCTCCTGAAGATCTTTCAACCTAATTTTTTGTTGGACTTTATGATTCCGTTACTACTAAAATCTTTTTAGATGGGGCAGAGGCAGAAAGGAATGTCATGTTCAAGGTATGGGCCCAACATGCCTTTATCTTGCTAGAAAATGTTTTCTAGAATGTTTCTTGTTTGCTTTCTGATCATTCTCTAGCATTTGATTTTCCTCTCTGGCCTTTGATGAGCACTAACCTGCTGTTCCCAATGATCTGCTTCTGAGTAATGGCAGTTAATTTTGAGTCCATCATTGTATGAGTACAGTTAAGGTTGTTATTCCTCATGTGCATTATTTTGCACTTGTCAACACTGAATTTCATCTGCCATTTTACTGCCCACTCAGTATTGTGGGCTGCTTCTGCGACTCTTCATACTCAGCTTGAGATCTGACTATCCTGAACAGCTCTGTAGCATCTGCAAATAAGGTTTTACTGAATCTGCAGTGAAGATAAATGTCTTCACCATTCTGTTTCTTTAAATATCAGTGAAGGGAGTACTCCTGACTGCTCAGATTGTGAGCACTGCAAATATTTCATTAATTCAGGAAAGCCTAAGAGTGAAATAAACAAACCTAGGTCGCATTTACATTACAAAGAGTTACTAAACTGCAGGAAGTGGCTACAGCACAGAAGCCCAAGACACAGCTCTTACAGTTCAGCACAGGAACACAACTCAGCCCCCTCGGTGGATTTTTGCTGCCCCACATGCTGCCATTAGGAGTGGTCTTTGCCCCATGCACAACTCTTGTGTTCCTTTGGATCAGAAAAATTGATCTGGCACCTGGGTTGAGCAAAATGCCAAATGACATTAGAAGTGAAGGTAAATCAGATTTCTAAAGTGCACACTTGTAACAGTCAAAGGAGTTAATAGTAAAAGACGATTTGTTTTGTGAAAATGATTAACCTGACAGCAGTCTCTTTAAAATAAATCAATGTCTTCATTTGGCCCAGCCAAGGGGTCCTGGGTGGAGAGGCAATCGCTCTCCCCTTTCCCAGAGATGGAGAGATCCCAAGTGCCCACAGCTCCCCCTTCCCTTTGCACAGGCGATGAGACACGGGCCCCCCGTGTTCTGCACTGCAAGGGTTTGGCTGTGCTGACCCTCCTTTGCGAGGCAGCCGGTCCAGCCCCACCCTGCAGATCAACAGACAACAATCTCTTACAGATGGCCTGCTGGCACAGCAAGCCTTCTTCAGAGCCTCACCTGTACTCCCTCTCCTGAAAGAGCTGAACAAGACTGGATCTGCCAGACTCTGTCCCGGATTGTGTGTAGGTTCAGTCCCTCGGCAATCTCCGAAGCAGGGGCAGCCGTCAGCAAATCCTGCTTGTTAGCGAATATGAGCACGGGGACTCCACTAAGCTTTTCTTCATCCAAAAGCTCAGCCAGCTCCTGTATCATTTTCAAGGGAGTGGGGTGGGGGGGAGATGGAGAGAGGGAAGGGAAGAAAACCTTCAACCACCAGTGGTTGTCTCTAATTAGAAATATATTTAGGGCAAATACTGGAAGAGTGTGTTCCAGTGAAACCTAGATCTTATTATAAGAGAGCAAAAATGTATACAATCATCTCTGCCCAAGGTTCAAAAGCCAGTTCTTCCAATTACAGGTTACAAAAATCTTCGTCTTGGTCTGAAATTAGCAGTTGCCTTAAAGGCTACAACTCTGTGTTTTACCAGTCCCTGCTCCCAGGAGACCAAAACTGATGAAACAGCAAAAAACACGTAAATCGGCAGTATGAGGAATCTGTCTTAAGTTATTGCCTGACTGGCATTTGTACCTGAGCAGCTGTTGACACCAGTCCTGAAATCTTTGCTAATAATGAGTTTCAGGGTTTTGTTCCAAGTTTTATACACTTGGAATTTGAGTGGTAAAGGACTTCCCCCCCCCCCCAAATGGAAATCTCCCTCCCACAAGAAAGTGCTGATGCTTTTCAAGGCATTGGCTAGCTGAAGAAAAGCTAGATCAGCTTTACTAGCTGGATTTTGGCTCCATATGCACAGCACACATTGGGTGGCATCTTGAGAAATGGGTTTGTTCATTCAAAACTGGGTGACTCAAAGAGATTCTTTTAATAGCTCAAATCTGAATCTGCAGCGGATCAGCGATGGCTGAAATACTTCATGTCTAGGGTTGTGCAATGGCCTCATGTGAAACAAGCACACAGTCTCAAGTCACTTCCCTATGTGAACATATGACAAACCCAGCAGAACTTGAACCTGTAGGGACTGCTAGCTGTGCAGATAGATGAGCACATGAGATTCTGGTGGGCTCCTTATTTAGCTGGAAAGGTCTCATGCTCTCAGATACTGTCCTAACATCTTTCATCCACTGGCTAGAAACTTTTGGATTAGAGTGCAACTGGGGAGATGCTAAACTGCAGCAGAAATCTGACTCCATCCCCCCAAAAGCAATGTTTGGTTTGGAAACTAGGATGAGAGAATGGAGTTATAAACAGAGTTGGCTGGGAATTTTTCAACAAAATAGGTCTTTCATCTGACACGGCCGATTTATTGAAAACAAAAGTGTTTGTGGAAATACGAGGGGTCCAGGCTGACTCCGCCTGACTCAGGCAAGTGCTCTAAGCTTCTGCTTCTTCTCTCTCTCTTTTGCCCAATGAATATTTAATTACTGATATAAAATGAAATAGCTCTAACGGGAAATATTCCCCCCACTCCAAGAACAACCAGCAGTTCTGCTGTCAGGGTGTGTCCACGATACTTGAGAGGTAAAAGATCAAGTGTCTCCTTCAAATCAGGCAGAACAGAGGGCTTTAAACTAAATCTCCCATTTCTGGGGGTAAATCTGTTGCTCGTTATTTTGGGACACTGTCACTTTCTGAATTTTACAAAAGAAAGTTCAAAAGTCCTATTTTTGCTCCATCCGAAAATACAAAATGTTACAAAACATCGAAACTTTGCAAAATGGAAATCTTATTTTCTGGCCAGTCCTAGTTACAAAGTTCTTAGGTTTTTTTTCAATTACATCCAAAAGACAATCAAGTCAATATGATTTCCATTTCAACTTTGTAAATAAGAAAATAAGATTCCTCAGGGTCTTGGTTTGGCAAGGTTTAAAGGACTTCTCTAAGTTTTTTGCTTTCTGTATTAGGCTCCATTTGCTATTATTGTATAACTTTAATGAAAACTGTTCTATTTAAACGGAATTAGGCTACCTATTTTCCTTGTTTCACATCCACCAAAATAATCTGCATTGATGTTGAAAGGCAAGTCTCTTGAAATGCAAATTTCCCTCATAAACAACAAAATCACTTTCCTAACTTTTATGAGCAAGGGGCACTCAAAAGCACTGAGTTACTTCAAAGCAAGCTGGGCATAAGTAACTTACCTGACCCGTTTCTTCAAACCTCTTCCTATCTGCACTGTCAATGACATAGATCTGAAAAAGAAATGGGAGGAAAAGTTACTCTTCCCAGAACACACTCTTCCACAGTATCACAGGCTTAACTGAGCTGAGCGTAATAATTATGGTTTTAGGCACAAAGATCCCGAGTATTATTTACAGTAAATGTTGACAAAACTTAACGACGTTTTGAAAGGAGATGAATGACCTCTTTTAAAGCTGGTGCGGTAGACAGCCACATGGGTAGGATCAGAAAGGAGCTGGGGACAGTACTGGGGATGCTCTCACCATCTTCACAGCATCTATTATCTGAAGAGAACAGGAGACTGCCTGGTATCTTTTCAAATGACTAGCTTACAAGCTGAAGCTGAGCACAGGAGGGCAAAACCTGGGAAGACACACATGGTCTTTCACCCTAGCAAACAGTGCACAAGCACTGCACTGGTGTGACTATGCCGTGCTGCCCTCTAGCAGGATGCATCACCTCCTCAATGAGCAACCAAGGCACACGATGGCACTCAGGAGACTGATGAATATACTGGGAACATTGAGTTCCTCTCCATCAGATGATCCTACTGCAACCTCCTGGAGCAGGCGGTTGGGGAGGAGGGCTGGATCCAGCCTGTGAGACTCTATCTTCAGCTGCCAGCTTGTCCACCAGGGTGACGGAGAAGACAGCAAGCAGCTGGCTCACAAAGACTGACAGCAGAGTCCTGCCACCCTCTCAGGGCCGTGCACCACATCCCATGGTCCAGGAGGAGGTCCCAACCAGACAGCTGTCCCCTGGTATGGAGAAGGGTGGATCCCCTGGCCCACAGGCTCCCTGCCTTGGGAAGGGGTCTCCACCCTCTCCAAGCAACACAGTATGTGCTGATTTCTTGCTGTAAATGCAAACAAGCCTTCTCAGTGAAGGCAGCTGTAGGTCTGCACAGGCTAAAAGGCTCCTCAAAGGTCCCCCTAAATATGTAATTAGCAAGTCCAGCCACCCTCCTTCCCCTTAGCAATGCTACTGCAGTTCAGAGCGCACAAGTATCAAGCTACATCTAAAGAAATGGGGAACCTCAGCGTAACACTTAGGCAAGAATACCCTGGTACCTGTTTTTCATTACTTGGTACAGGAACATTTTTGAAGAAGGGTGCTGGGACAGCAGATAGCGACAGGATTGGTGACAAACCCTGAGCATTTTGCTTCCAGTCCCTGCCATTCCCCATCAGTGGAGACTGAAGCTGCTAGCATGTCATCTGCATGCTCTTTGGTGGCTTACAGGGAGCAAGTGTCAGCCTGGTTTTCAGGGAATAGATGAGCACCGCACCCCACCATCAAGATAAATGGCATCCTTGCAAGCAGTCTCAGCATAAGACTCCATGCTTCCAGGATAATTTCAACCAAATAGTAGGGGGAGGGAAGATCTCTAGCAGCAGTATCTATTAAACTGTAGGCACTCCCTTAATGAGCAGTGTTAGAGTTGTTTGAAATGCGACCAAACACACAGCATGAGAATCTGTATGCCAGGCCTGAGGAGGTAACCCAGCAACCTTGCAGACCTCTCTGCTGATCACTTGGGGTCTGCCATCCTCCTGGGGCCGGGCTGATGCACACTGACAGAGGCTGGGGGACATGAGGCATGGCTGGATGCATCAGCAATGTACGCACTTGGTGCCACGTGACAGGGAAAGGCCCGTGGGCACGGCATGACACACAGCCTCTCCCCACAATATGATCCCAAGCACGTGCACCAATACTGTATCAGCTATGCCTGTCCTCTCTGCCACTCCCAACCATCCGCCCCTATGCATCTCATTTGGTAGGAAACACAGACCAAAAGAAAGCAAGAAACTGCAAGGCTGGCAATTGTGCTCTGGGGTGAAACTGGACTGTCATCTGTCCTCCTTCAGGACATCTCAGGGGAAGGAAGCTTAGCAACACGTGAACACAACAGTCAAGTGCTACTTCTCAACCGAAAGGCAGCACCTCCCATATTATGGTGTTTCTCTAACTGGCAAGGAAGAGCTGAGTCCCAACCAGCCAGGCTTTCTCCTGCGCAACTCCATTCCTTGCTAGGGAGCTATTTTGCAAGATGAGAATTGGAGACAACAGCGCTCGGGGCAAAAGCCACAAAAGCACAGCACAGAGAAGGTAAAGTATGTGTGGAGTGCCTACTTCCAAACCAGAAAGCACTGTGCCAAATAGCTGCAGGTGCCCGTCTGAATATGCAATCAGCCAGATATCCACACCTTATTTGCCTGGGTTAAGCTTCCAAATATCACAGGTGTGTGATGCAAGACCAAGCTCTCATTCAAAGGCTCTTGCATGGATTTGAATTTGCAATCACTTCCTGCTTTTTAATACCCTTTAGAGGGTCCTTTCTGCTTTGTGCAATATAGTTTAGGAGACAACTGAAGCAGGGGGTCCTGGGAACTGTAGCATATCTCATCTCCACCCTCCTTCTATGGCCTGGGCCACACAAGAGCCTGTTTCTGGCTGTGGTGCTTGGTAGCACAATTTGCCAGTTTGAACAGCCGTTGAGTACACCATGGTGGAGAAACGGAACTTGAGAAAGAAATTCCAGTAAACCTGGGTGCCTCCTTTGAGCAACAGGCCAAAACAAAACCTGGAGTAAGTGGGTTGGGCAGAAATTGCAAGTGGTGGGACTGGATAAGTTGCCTCAATTTACAGAGGCACAACTTGCACCAGGTTAGTCAGAGGGTAAAATTACGGGTTAAAATGGGGGTGAGGGCTAGCAGAAGAGAGACGGAGAGTCATCAGCATATACTTGATCCCAGTTTTGGTGTGTATGGACATAGCAAAGCACTGCACTAATACGCCGACAGCTCCCAGTCTGGGACTGGGTGTCAGCATGGAGTGCAGGCTCAGGTCCATGTGCACACCAGTTATTCCCTCTGAATTCACACCACCGCTTCCCCCAAACACATTCTGCTTCTATCTACCCATTTTCTTACTCGTATGAAAAGAATGGTTTTCCCTGTACATTGCTTTAACTGGGGTGGTAAGAGGGCATGGAAAACAACTGCTTTCATCTCCTTCAGTCTTCAAATTCACCTTTATTTCTGCACCTCCCATGCAGCACACACTGGGAAGGGGGGAAGCCCACAGGCCAGTGTAGCTCCTTGCCTTTGCCAGCAGAGTCTTCCAGATACTGTTTTGCAGTTGCACAGTCTCTGCAGCCTGAGCACCTGCCACAGCAGACAAGGATCCCCTAGCTGCTGCTTTGCAGCACTGACTTTGATCTGCACACCTACTGTCTCCCTACTATGCACAGCTGCAGAGCTTGGACTCAATGGGCACAATGACCTCACAGCCATGCCACATCCCCCTTCTCGATGGCCACAGAGCAGCACGCAAAGTGTGTCCTGCTAGTTTCTCAAACCCAGATCTTTCCCCTAGGAAGATCTCACCATTGGTCTTTACAAAAGCAACCAACTGGGTTTATACTGTGGTAGCTGCCCTCAAACATTAGATTCTAAATTAAGGCTGAAAAAGAGGGAATCTGCAAAAGAGATTACTGAGGGCTTATTAGTCCCATTGAAACAACAGCTTCATTTGGACAATGCTTTCTAAACATGCAGGTGCAGCCAGGCCCTTCAGGACCCTGACGCAAGCCTTGGAGTAGAGTCCTACTCCTAGTTGCACTGATCCTTCTGTGGAAGCACAATGAAGCTCCTGACACATTAGTATGTGTGTGTGAAAGGAGGGAGAAAGGGTGTCTTTCCGAGAGAGCTTCCCGCCTTCCCATGGGAGACCAGCACACCTTGCTTAGAATAGCCTTTTCTCTGTTCCCACAGGCAACATCGCTTGGGGTAGGGAGAGGCCTGGAGCCCCCAGCCTGCCTTCATCCTGGCACATGTAGCTGCATGTTAGAGGTGATCTTTCAAACTAGTCAGGACAGCACGTGGAAGGTCCCAGGGTAATGTGCCCTGGCACGGAAACACAAAGGTAAATGTAACACAATATATTGTAAATAATACAATATATTGTATAAATATAATAATAAAGGTAAATGTAATTGTAGTCATCTGTAGCTAATTGTAAGGTAATTACAGCTAAGTTGTCAAAAACATTAAAGGACAGTCTTATGAGTAAAGGAGCAGAAGAAAAGGCAAGGGGTCTCTCTGTGTCCCTCAGCTAGTAGCTTTCCTATTTGACATAGCATTTAATTCTGCTGTGCCTCAGTTTCCCTAACTAGAAAACAAAGGCACCATACTGACCTACCTCTACACACGAGGCTTAGGCCACTAATGCCCATGACAGGCCTTCACAGTCTCCAGTGAAAGGAGCTATGGATGGGTAAATGACAAGTTATTAATGTTCTTTCATTTGAAGGAGACTGAGATGAGAGGAAAGGAACTGGCTACAACCAGCACCATCCTGTGAAAGTAAAAACATACAACTGAATGATTTCTCCAAACATCACTGTATTTTTCTTACTGCACCCAACCAATCTTGCCATTTAACTCAGAATAACTCCTGTTACAATGGCAATGGTGTTGCTGAGGACTGGGACATTACATTACTTGTTCCTGAATTTCTGGCTGAGACCTTGGAAAGCTGTTACCTGAACACAGCATTCAACTGCAGCCAATACTCACAAGGATATCAGTGTTTTCAAAATAGTTCCTCCAGTATGGCCTGATCTTCCTCTGGCCGCCTATGTCCCATACGTTCAGCTTGAAGCCTTGAGACTGTACACTTTTGATGTTAAAGCCCTGGAAAGAGCAGAAACAAAGCCACATAGAGCATAAACCTGAATGGCTGGAGCACGTTCATAGGCAGATGTTAACACCTTATATATCCCATGCCTGCAATGTGCAGCTAAATGGGCTGGGCAGCCACAAAGATGGATCAGCTGTGGGAGAGGTGCTGGCGAAAGTGAACACAGCTGCCAAACCATCACTTTGCCAGTGTTCTTGGGTCAAGGGTTGATTCTGTCATGGCTATGGAGACATATGATGCAGTTAGTGCCCTGGGAGGGCTCAGCAGGGTGGGTGCAGGAAGAGGTGGGAGAGATGCAGATAAGGAGAAAACAAGGGCACTGTGAGAAGCAGGATTGAGTTTATGAAAGCTGAGTAGAGTCCCAGCTAACATGAAGCCAGAGGTCTCAGCTCAATTCGACACGACACAGCTAATGCTGGGCTTAAAAGAGCAACAGCTGCATGTCTGAAGGGTCCATTTCATCAATTAGAGCACCAATTGAAAGGGCATTCAAGTAGAAAAACAGGATGTGGCATGGGCTGGCAATGTGCTGCCACACAACCCAGGGGACTGGGGCTTGGAATTGGGGTGTTGGGGCCGGGAGCTTTGGGAGGCAGCTATGGGGTGGGGGGAAGCATCTCCCATAGCTCTCTAGCAACCTCCTCTGGTCAACACAGGAGCGATGCTGCAATGCTTCTGATGGGAGACATCCCTCTTCCCATCCCTGAGCTTCAACAAAAGGGGACCAGAGGCATCAGAGAGGGAGTGCTGGAATATGCACGACCTTTGCAGCTGGCTGGGTGCAAGATGCAAGGAGACAGGGGCTTGCCCCATGCCGCAGCATCCCCTTACATGTCCCATTTGGCAAGGACAACAGGAACAAAGTCTTATCCATGCAACCCTAGCATGACCCAAAAGCCTTCTGCAGAACTCTACAGCACTCATCCACTTTTACGCTACCTGACAGATCTGGCCCGACACTCTCTGGCTCCTTCAGTGAGCCTCCTCTTACGCAGAAAACACACAAACTTAATGATGCACCAGGCTCCAGTTGCTCCCCCTTCTACTGAAATACTCTGCTGAATCATTAGTGCTTTGTATAATAAGGCAGGTGGGACCACAAGAACTGCCTTGGGCAGGGAAAGGCCTTCCTCACCTGTGTTGGCGTGATGTGGCTGATGTCCTCAGATGCCAGCTGTTTCAGGAGTGTGGTCTTGCCTGCATTATCCAGTCCCAAGAGGAGGATTCTCACCTCCTGGTCTGGGGCGCTTTTCAGTTTACGCAGGATTGACAGTAAACCCTAAATCCGCAAGACAGATTGGAGCTGTTATTTCCCCCCCTTGATTCTCTCCCTCCACCATGCCACACCCTCCTCCCTTGAAATGGGTTCTGTATGGTGGTGGATCCCAGGATACCTTGAATCCCTTCTTGCAGTCCCTATTCCCATTTCCTCTTGTACTCCTCACCCGTGTTTTCCTTCATTTCAGAGAGTATTGATGAGGTCTCAGACAGCACAAATGTTGCTCAGTGGGGTGCACTGCTGGCTGCATTGCTCTTGTCACACAGCTGTCTGGCATTCCCTGTGCCAGGAAGACAGTGCCTACACATACCATGTGTAGGACCTGCAAACTAAGTTCTTGCAAGCTCTTCATTATCTTTATCAGAGGGAAAACCCCATTAATTTAATCTCCTTCCTATTTAACTGCAGGTTACTATGTACCTGACATCAGTTCTTTTCATAGTAACTCCCTGATCATCTCAAACCCCGTTTATCTGTCTAAAACATGCCAGACCCATGGGGCACGTGCAGTTCTGATTCTCAGGATGTAGCACTTAACAACTATCTCAGATCACCACACATCCTCGCTAAGAAAAGCACAGTGGATTTCAGTCATTAGCCAGGCTCAGCTCTCTGAGCTGACAGTATCACTCAGGATTAGGAAACAGAATATGCAGGTCAGCTCATTTACAACCGCGCACGTTACAGCAGCACACCCAAGCTTTTGTCAGTGCCACCGCTCAGAGACCTGCACCTCTCTAAAATGGCTGGAAGAACATTCTAGACCCTGGCACATAACAGAGATGCAAATCACCTCACTTCCACCTGCCTCTCGCCGCCCAGCCTGGCCCCACAGGAGAGGGCCAGTTGCAGCCGAGGGCGCAGGAGCAGGCTGCGAGTCCACAACTGCCTGGGTGTCCTTGGACACATTGCCGTGCTGCTCTGCACCCTCCTGCTTGGCAGGAACCGCTCCTCAGAGCCTGAGCAGTGCACTGAGACGCAGCCTGGGGACACAGATGCTCTTGCAACTAATTTGCCTGAGCAAATGCAGGACAGGAATTCACCTACAGCCCTTTCTGGAGCCCTCAGGACTCCTGCTCGGTCTCTCCCAGACAATTCCCATGTTGAAGACCCAGAGCAAAGTTCAAATGTCACCACAAACCTGGGCCCAGAGGGCCCTCTCTCTCAAGCTTTTTTTGTTCTCCCATTTGCAAAATGGATACAATGCTTCTTGTCGACCTGCAAGGGTGAATCAGTTAAATGTCATGAAGTGCTTTGTTGCTATGAGGAACTACACCCTCTAAATATTCCTGCTGGGAGCCAAGGACTATTTGAGCCGTGAAGGTTGCTCCCGATCCCCTCCAGATCATGGCAATCAGAAACCTGTCCTCAAGATAAAGAGCTGCATGACGCGGTACAACTGTCACCACTGCAACGTGTCCCCCAGCTATAGCAGTGCTCTTCTGCCGACTCCGGGAGTGCCCCACCTCAGCCATTTGGAAACCACGGCTTTCAACTGCTCATCACGCTGCTCCAAGGTGGGGAGCGTTTTGGAGAGGACACAACACTACAGGTCACGATGCCAAAGCTTTCAATAATGCAGGATGAAAACACACTGAGATTCAAATGCACGTGAGATTCAATCCACCCCTCTCAGCATTTTCGATTTGCAAGTAATTTATCGGTTTCCATTTAATTACTAGACACAGCTCAAAATACATGCATGATGTGTAAGACACAGGGGGAAGAGAAGGAACTTAGTAAAACTGGGTTTGAAGGATATCTGTAGAAAGTTGCAGGATTGTCACTGTTGCTGTGCTTTTAAAAAGCACTGTGGAAAGCTGAGGTTCAGAAATTCAGAGCTCATGCAAGGAACAGCAAAACTACAGTCTTACAGCCTAATACACGGGCTCAGGGTATCACCTATTTCATAAACAGGCTGGTAAAAAACTGGGAATCCAGTCCCCACTCAAGAGCTGTTAATCAGGAACGGGCTTTGCTTGGTAGAGGGTGCCGTGCCTGTACGGTGCAAGCACAGTAAATCCCCAAACGGCTTTTAGTTGAAGCGTTCAGGCCTGTAACATCACGTGCTGAGCCCTGAGGGCCAGACGCTTACAGCTGGCTCTCGCCTATGGGCCTGTAGCTAATGAATTTGAAGTGCAGCCAGTTGTTGCAGCCCTCCCAACTGAAAAAACTCATCTCCCCGGCCGCAGCACCCAGCCCATGTTCTGCTCTGATGATGGTCCGTACCGCCACACGTCTGAGGGATGAGAAAAGGAACAGCGACAGAAATACCTCTAATGCTTACTTGTTTACATGCATGTCCTAAGTGCCCTTGACATCATTAAAAAACACAAGTTTTAACTGCCTGACTAGCAACACACATTTTCTTTTCACCTGCAGTCAAATTTACAGTTGTGTTTGTTGGCTTGTAAATCCACGGATTTCAGCTCGGTGCAGACAGACCCCACAGGAGCAGGAACTCTAAAATTCACACATTCTCCCTCCTTTCCAGGGAAAAACTGAATTTCCCATTCTTATGGGCCTGACCCAAAGCCAACCCACACCAGCCAAAGTACTACTGCCGACTTCAGAGAGCTCTGAATCAGGCCCTATTATTTTAGTTTATTGCTCACAGTTAAAAAAAGAAGCTGTTGAAATGCTAATCCTATTCACAGCACCACTTGCTAAGAGCAGAGCAGTGTATCCCAGAGCAAATCAGGATTAGGAGCCTTTATATTTCAGAATTCAACTCCAAAATACTGAGCGCAAAGAAATGTATTACAAAGTATTGCTTATCTACCACGGAGCAATTCTCAGGGGTCGGGAAGAGGAACAGTTGTAAATGTTAATAGAGCTTCTCCCATTGTAGATGGATGCTATTTCTGGGCTAGTATGACAGCCTACGAGAAAACGATCAGCATCGTTCCATATTCTACTCAAGTGACACTGCTGCATGGCTGATCACAGGATTATCTGGGGTAGCCAATGGAAGACAGGATATATATAGAAATAAAAGTATTCTCTAAGGTATAAAGTAAGCTGATTTAAAAGGCTGGAAGACAAGCAAGCCAACATAGAGAAGTGGACTTTATTTCAGTAGCTGCCAGCATAGGTTACATGGTCTGTATACACAACTTAAAGCAAGAGCCAAATAATAGTATTGGCTACTATGATTGTTACTATTTTGTAAATATTATTTAAAACTTGCACCCAGCATTCTCCCTCTAGTTAGTGAAGATTTAAGATTAAGGAAAGCCATGCACAGATGGATTTCTAACATTCTTTTTTTTTTTTTAATTAGTCTTATGAGCACACTGGCTAGGAAGACAAAAAGCATTTCCTGACAGCTTTGTAGACTGGAAAAAATAACTCAGCCGAGTTCCCTGTTGCATGCCACCACTATGTGGGACAAGCAGCCCTTACTGCACACACACCGATGGACGAGCACTTCTCTGCTCGCAAACACAACACTGAAACCAACTTGGGCTGAGGAGACTCAGAAACCAACCCCTTGTTATTGGTGGGAAATGTCAGGTAGAAAGCCACAAAATAGGAAAAATTGGTGCAAAGAGGATGCTCGGAAGCAACAGGAGAAGAGCAGGCCTTTGAAGCGGGGCAGCAAACAAATGTCTCGATGCTGGGACTTAACCTGCAGTGAGGGAGGATGCCCAGGATGCCTGCCTGGCAGCCAGGCCAGCGGCGCTCCCTCACTGGCATGTCCAGGGACAAGTTTCAAGCAGGACGGTAGAGATGTTAGCTGGCTGAGGAGCTGCTGAGACAACTCAGGGGAGTATAAGGACAGCGTGTCATTTGCACAAAACTAAGCAGACTGCGGCATCTGTAACAGAGAAGGGAACTGCAGATGCTGTTCAGATAATGAACAGCACAGCCTGGCAGCGCGTGCAGCCTTTGCGAAGGGCAGCCATACACAGCAACTCAAGGCTGGGCACAGTCAGCCAGCAACTGCTTCTTGGTCACCTCTGGGTTAAGCAAACTATGTTTTATATCAGATTGGCTTGTTTAAAAACATCTTTGTCCTTGATGGAGAGGGTTCTTTACAAGCACCGTGAGGAGACAGACTGATGGGGTCAGCAATGAGGAGACTACATTTTCCAGACAGTGAGTGGGGACATACAAAAAGAAAAAAAAAGACTCCTGACAATTACCATGAAATCAGAGTGGGGCATTAAATTCAGAGATGCAACTAAATGGGCAAGAGCACTCATAAACACATCGAGCATGAAAGCAAAGCTAACCATCTTATTAGCATCCTTCAGAAAACAGGGACGTGTGGTTTTATGAAAGTATATCATTGCTAGGTTTAAAATACCCACTGAATTATCAAAGGACTTGCAGTTATAGCTGCATGCAGTAATCCTATTCTCTTAAAAAAAATAAACTACAGACATATATAAAAATACAGTGACATTTATAGTCCTAGCTAAGGGTTTTGCGGGTTTATTCAGCTTTAAATCCATGCTGTATATGGGTCTTTTGAACTAGTTGATGCATGTAACTACATCCTGTACCACAGAAGCCGCTGAAAGGAAGATTCACTTTATAGGCCAAAGCAAAAATTGGTTTGGGACAAACAGAGCATTGAGATAATCTGTTTAAATATTGTATCAGATTGGCAATATAAAGCCATAATGGAAAGAACAATTTCCCCTTGTACTGAGGGCTGGCTACATAGGGCACGGATAAAGCACGGCCCACAAGCCGCTGCAGAACACAGTTGATTCCTATTAGGAAAGAGAAGTAAATGTATTCTGTTTAACTTTATTAGCCACAGAGCTCAGATAATGAATTTAAAATAAAACCACCCTCAGTCACCAGCAATTGCTTATCTACTAGATGTGGATATTTAGCTAGAATCAAATCAATTCACTGAGATGCAATACAGCCACAAAGCTCAGCACCTCAGCCTGCCGCTGCGACCGCATCTCCCCCATCTCTACACCCTGGCTTGGATGCCCTCTCCACCGGTGCTGCAACCAGAAGTCACTTGTCTTCACCCTCAAGACCCTTCCCAGCCAAGCATGTTTGCTGTGGAGGCGACAGCTCCTGTATCTCTGCAGCTCGTGATGCCAGCCCCAGCACCGCTAAGCTCTATACTCAAACCTTTGTGCCTTTCCTACAACTGTGGGAGAAACTTTGCAAAATATCCCAAACCACCCCATGATTCTCCTGCTAATTCCTTCTCTGCCACACCTACAATCCTTGATGAGATTTAGGCAGCAAACACGCCAAGTTCGAAACAGTCTCGGGCTCTCCTTACTCATATCGCTTGGTTACCGCTCACCTCAGACAGACCGTGTTTCCACAGTGTGGAAACATCTCCGTGTTCTGCCTGCACGGCACCTAGTACAGCTCTCGCCCACAATTTACTTTTACTTAACCAATATGGTAGTGGTTCGCCATTGTTAAAGAGTAAGTTAAAGATAGAGGGTGCACATGATGGTTTCAGAAAGCCATGCAGGAGAAGCTAACATGGGGGAGGACAACGGACTTACTTGAGCCAAATATCCTGTCTTCAGCAGCGGATATTTGAGGCTACATTTGTCTTTCAGGGTGCAATCCTGTGCACACAGAGCTGGAGGAGGCGAGTCCTTCCTGACAACTGCACTGATTAGCTGGTGCCCTGAAGAATGACGTTTGATTACCTTTATCTTCGGCTGCAGAACTGCAAATGTCACTAATGGTCATAAAATCACCCAGTCTTTTTCAAAAGACAACCGAAGTAAATTAATCTATTGAGCACAGTTTATTCAATAGTTCTTACTCTGGCAAAACTCCCAAAAAATCATTTGCTTGCTGCATGTCTCCACCATATGGTGTCATTCAATGCAGACTTTCTTTCCTGCATTGAAATCCAAAATTTAATGGAGTCGAGTCACCTACGGAGTTTTTCCAGCTCAAACCTACTAACATAGTTTTCTGTCACAGAGGTCGCACAGCACTTTCTGGTTTGGTATATTAACTAATAACAGCATGAATCCTCCTTTCATAATTAAAATCAAACTCCCCTGGTTTTAGCAAGTTTGAAGGAAGCGTTATGCCCTGCGCATATGATGCCCAGCACTGGACAATGTCAACAGTCTTTGTCTGGTTCCAGAACTTGAAAGTCTTGGCCAGTTGCTGGTATACTGTCCTATCTGCAGGTAGTTTCTCATATCAACGTCTCAGCAATCAGTAAAATAAATGAAATACATGACATGGAACTGTAGTGGGAAACTAAAGCAGCAAGGCACTATTAAAGCTCTTGAAAGCTTTTTTTTTTTTAATGGGGCCATTTTAAAAAAAGCCTAACTGCCAAACAATACGGGACAAAAGAAGAATTCTGGGTATGAGGTACACGTACAGCAGGCAACAGAGAGATGCTGGTTTTGCTAGAAACATGAGCTCAAGACCAAGAGAAAGATGCCTGACTACACATTTAGGTATGTTGGTATTTCATCCTCTCTACTGGATCTGCCTACTGTCAGCTAGACACTCTGTGACTCAGTTTCCTCAACTGTAAAGTGGGGCCACGCTTTGACAACCCTGGTTTTGACATGATGATGTCATCTTCAATCAATGGTTTTAGAAAAACACTGGCCATCCTCTGGCACCACCATCTATCAATAACTTACCATCTCACTTGGTAAAGATTGTTATTACAGTGACAAGGAAGCCACAAGCTCTGCTTCACACAGTATTTCCTAAACTTTGGAAAGCTGCATATCCTTTCATGTAGCAGCCTCCCTTCGCCCTTGCTGTGCGCCCACCACAGATGCTGCTTAATGGCGCCAAAGACTTCAGTGCTACACATTCCTCACGCTAGGCAGTTTTATGGCTCATCTTTCCCTCCGTGCTCCACCTATGACCTTCCATCACCCCTGCCCCACAGCTGTGAGAAATGCTGGTATGCTCTGCAGAAGGAGACACTTCCCCTCTGTACTTACTCACTTGGATGAACACTGAAATAATTTAAACATCAGCATTAACCCTCTTATCACTGGAGTTGGAGCAAGTAGTTGTTGAAGGGGGTTTAAGCACTTCCCAATGCAATCATGACATGCCAGAAACACGCTCTCCGGCAGCTACCACGGCTCAGATGACAAGCAGTAAATTGTTACATCAAGCCGTCTGGATCATTTCTGACTGCTGACCCAGACCCCCAAGCTGCCATAGCTGCTTTGGATATATTTGCTGGTGGTTCAGAGAGTTTCTACCACTAAGGATTATTCTGTTTTAGCAAAAACTGAAAATCTAGAGAGACAGAACAGAGCTCTGCAGTCCTCTGCCCAGCCCAGCTAGTCCCCCAGGCACCCTGAAGCACCACCCACCCTGCCTGAAAGGCTGCAATTCAGAAAACAACTCCCAGAAATGGAAAATAGACAGAGGCAGTAAAATGTTGTATCAAATAACATGAACACTGGAAAACACCCAGTCTGCCCCCTCCACACACAAAGCACTCAGATAACAGCAGCCAGATCCCAGACTACTCCAGCTTATCGGGACATCACAAGGCAGAAGAGCAGATTTGGCTAGCAGCAGCTGCAGGCCAAATGTGTCCCAACAAAGCACTGCACTGCTGGATGCAGCTGCCCTCATCTTTACAGCAGATGTCCATCCTATGATGGCTTCGGTGTCTGGTGTGACATGCTCCATCATCAACTGACCTAAAATAGAGCAGATCCCACAGACCTTATCTCAATCTCTCTCTGTGGCCCAGCAGGTGGGGACGCAGCCAGAATTAACACAGCGAAGATGAGGAGCTGCCTTTGCTGCTCTTCCTTATTCCTCCTTCTGTGCTGTCCACTTGCATGAACCCAGCTTGTGTCCAGAGGGCTCCTGGACAAAACATGGCTGCACCCTTGGAGAAAGCTCCTTCCCTATTGCTGTTTTCTTCTGCCTGTGCTCTCTGCACATGCTGCATCGTCAACAGCAGCTCCCCTATCTACCATGGCTCTCTTTTACCACTCCTCACCCAGCAGCCCTAATCCTTCCTTCCAGTCCTCACTGGACTCTGCCAGCATCCCACTTGTCCCACCTCAACTACTCCAGCATCTAAACCCAAGTTGTTTCCAACACCCCAGTCCATCATCCAACCTTACCCCTATCTCAATTCAGACTACACTACACCCTTACTACCCCACCAGTCTCCCAGTATTGCCTTCCACCCTGTCCTTCGCTGCAGCCAAGACCCCAATTCCTCCCTTCAGTCCACATTGCTCCCTCTCAAACAATTAATTTCTCCCCTTGAACACTTCTTCCTCTCCGAGTCCTCTGTTTCATCAGCATCAAAATTCCACTTCCAGCCCTTCCCACAGTGTATTCTTATCTCTTCTTTTCAGCCCAGACTGTCCCTCCTCTACCCAGCCCCTGGCAGAAACCCCCAGCGCACAAAACATCCCAGCAAACTATCCTTGCCAGCCAATGTCGACCGAGTTTTCCCAGTGACTCACCAGACTGTTCATCCCACCCAACTGGCAGGCTTCTTTCAGCCCCTGAGTGCTGCACCTCAGTCCTGTCCATTCCTGAACACCTAACCCTTCATCCAGGCTTTCTCTACCATGACTGAACTCCCATTCTAATGCTGTTTAACAACCAGCTCTTCCACCTCAGCAAGCCCTCCTATAGCTCCCTCAACTCCTGTAGCCAGGTTCCAAGCCCCAGGGTCACCCTGTCCCACCTTGGCTGAATAGTCCACTGTCCCATCACGGTCGCAGATGCTCCCAGACTCTCCACAGTCAATCCCTGAACACCATCCTCCATCCTTCCCAGGCTCCTCCATTGCTCCTTCCCTTTTGAGGCCAAGTGGGCCACTGCCATCCTGCTCCCCAGCCCTCCCAAGCACCCAACCCTCAATCATGCCTTCCACACCTCGACTAAATCAACTCTAGGCAAGCTGCCCCCACGTCAACAAAGCCCCCCCTTCCCCAGCATCCTCAAGCTTTCCAGACCTTACCAGGACCTGACTCAACTCCCTTCTCCAGTCCCCCCCAGTCTCCAGCTCCTGCCAGGACCTCAGGGTCTCCCATAGGTGGAGGCCCCAAATTTACACCGCTCCAGCCCCAGCGCCATCCCTTTGGCTGGGTGCCCCCAGCCCCAGGCCGCCATGCCTGACTGCATGTCCCTGCCCTACCAGGTCCCCAGTGCCCCAGGCCGCCACGCTCCCCTGGAATGAGGACCCCCGGTCCCGGTGATCCCCGGCCTGCCAAACCCCCCAGCTGGATGTCGCCAGCCCTCATAGTCCCAGCCCTGCCAGAACGCCTGCCGTGAACCGGGGTCGGGCCCGCCAGGCCCCCGTGCGGGTGTCTCCAGCCCCCATTACCCCACGCTCCTCCGCCGTGGGCGCCCCCGGCCTCAGGGCTCTCAAGCGAGGGCCGCCGGCCCTCCGCTGCCCCTGGGCCCAGGCCCCCCCCGGTCCCCACCGTCCCCCGCCCCACTCACCATCCTCTGCGCGGCTCCGGGGTTACCATGGGCAACTGCGTCACACACACGCCGCCGCTACGTACGGCGTCAGCGCTTCCCGCCGTACGTACGGAACGTGCCGACGGCGGGCGGGAGGGGCGGAGCCCGGCCACGGCCCGCGGCTAGCCCCGCCTCCCTTAACCAGCGCGTGCGCACAAGGTGCCACCCTGCCCGTGTTGGGGGGGGAGATGGGCGCGGCCGCTGGGGCCTCTGTGATTGGCTGAGGGCGGCCACGCGTCGGAGCCCGGGGGCAGGTGGGGGCCACGTGGGCGGGAGACGGCGCGCGAGGGGCCTGGGGACTGCAGGTAGGGCCACGTGGGAGCGAGCCATGGCGCGCGGGGCGGGGCGGGGGTGTGCAGTGCCGTGCCGTGCCGTGCCGGGGGTGTGCGGTGCGATGCAATTCAGTGCATTGCAGTGCAGTGCCGTGCCGTGCCGTGCCGTGCCGTGCCGGGGGTGTGCGGTGCGATGCAGTGCCGTGCCGTGCCGTGCCGTGCCGTGCCGTGCCGGGCCGGGCCGGGCCGTGCCGGGGGTGTGCGGTGCGATGCAGTGCCGTGCCGTGCCGTGCCGTGCCGGGGGTGTGCGGTGCGATGCAATGCAGTGCAGTGCAGTGCCGTGTCGTGTCGTGCCGTGGTGTGCGGTGCGATGCAGTGCCATGCCAAGGGGGGCGTGCGGTGTAGCACCAGGGGGAGCATGCAGTGCAGTGTCACAGGGGTGCAGGACCATGTAATGCTATGGGGGATGTGCAGCGTGGTGCCACAGAGGATGCAGTGTAGTGGTATGGGGGAGAGCACGACGGTGTCACAGAGGTGTGTTGTCGGTGTTCGAGAGGATATGCAGTGCAGTGCCAGTGCCATGGGACAGCGTGGTGTGGTGCCACAGAGAATGCAGTTATCGGTGGGGCTGTGCAGTGCAGTCACAGGAGGGCGTAGTGCCACAGCGGGTGCAGGCAGTGTTCAGGGAGGCGTACAGCGCAGGCATGGGAGGGTGCAGTGTAATGTTGCAGTGGCGTGCAGTGCCACTGGGGGTCATACAGCACAGTGCAGGGGATGCAGGGCCATGCCGTGTGCACACGAGTGGGGGGGTGCAGTGTAATGCCCCAGCGGGGAGGGCTCACGGGGCAGTGCTGTGCGGCCCTGTGGAGGAGGGGAGCTGGGCCCCACAGTGCTGTGCAGCACAGTCCCAGCCCAAGGAGGGGGTGCCATGTGCCGGGGGGGCGGCGCAAGTGGTGGGACGCCATGCAGGGAGGGCAGCGTGTGAAGGAGCGGCCTCGCTGCAGCGTTCGGCTGGCAGCAGGGGTGCAGGAGGCTCCCCGGCTCAGGGCTGCTGAAAGTCCAACTTTCCCGTTAAATATAAACCTGCCATGGCTCTCTCCCAGTTAACCGCACCTGTGGCCGTGGCAGGCCTGCACTTGACAGGCAAGCAAGGCAAGATCCTCCCGAGCTGCCTTCTCCCCCTGCCCAGACCCACCCCGAAATGGCCACCGTCCCCCTTGGCTTCGACATCGATGCCCCATGCTGGGACCAGAGCACCTTTGTGGGGCGCCTGAAGCATTTCCTCAACATCACCGACCCGCGGACGGTGCTGGTACCAGAAGAGGAGCTGGACCGGGCCAAGGCCCTGGTGGAAGGCTGCAGGTGAGGGGCTGGGGTGCAGCTGGGGCAGGTGCCATCCCATGCCCGTGGCTGTACCCGACTGCCCTGCGGGGCCGCGGAGGGATGGAGGCAGTTGTTCCCCAGTGGACGCGCTGGGACATAATATTCGTCAGAGGCGGTTTTTGGGGGAGTTTCCCAGCCTTCTCCTGGGAGCCTCAAGCTGGGACAAGTTTCCCTCGCGGGAGATGTTTCCTCTGCCTTTCATGTTTGGTGCCCAGGGCACGGAGCCCGGCAGTGCCTGGTGCCGGTGGGTCTGTGTGGCTCCCCACAACGGGCTCTGGGCTTGCAGGGCTGGGCTGGTGCCGCCGGGAAGCAGCCGGGAGCAGCTGGTCTATGCCAAGAAGCTGTACGACTCAGCCTTCCACCCTGACAGCGGCGAGAAGATGAACCTCATCGGGAGGATGTCCTTCCAGGTGCCGGGGGGCATGGCCCTCACCGGCTGCATGCTCCAGTTCTACCGGTGAGCTCCTGGGGACGCCGGGCTGGGGACACAGTCATGAGGGGTCCCTGATGGCTGGGGCACAGCCAGTCTGCCTCATCTGGGGCTGGCTGCTGCCCGAGGCATGCCCATGGCCACTGTGCCTGCCTGCGTCCCATGGCCAAGCCCTGTGTCCCTGTGCCCTGTCCCCAGCGCCTAGCTGGTGGAAGCATTGTGGATCCTCCTGGACCCCAGTATGGCTGCGGATGGTCTCACTTTACCCTGAGCTCTCAGCTCAGCTCTTTCCAGAGCACCTGTAATGATTAACACGGTCAAGTCCTGCATGGCCGCTGCTCTTGCTCCACAGACCCTAATGTCTCCTGAAACCAAGGACTAAATGTGCCCCCAGGCCAGGCTGCTCCAGCATCGCAGCCCATGCCAATGGTCCCCTGCATTTCCCTTCTGAAATGGCTGCTGGGGGGGGGGCAGAGCAATCCTGTCCCTGGTGTAGAGGCTCTGTGAGACAGACACTGGCTTTCCCAGTGGATCCCTGTCCCATCCCACCCCTGCTTGCTGGACTGGTTTGCTGGTTGCTGATCAGTTCCAGCCTGGATGGGGGATCTTCCAGTGCTGATGGGCCACCCTCTTCCCAGCCCATCTCCACCCTCCTGCATCCCAAAGCTTGTTCAGACCCACATCTCCCCATGTCCCCTCCTGCTCCACATCAGTGTCCCTGAGACACTGGTAGGAGCCCAGGCATCTTGGTCACCCCCAGAGCCACCTCAGTCCCCATGTGCCCCCTCCTTGCCACTCCTGTTGAGAAAGGCTTATCTCAGCCCAGCAGGATGGTTGCCGCCTTGCCAAGAGTGGCTCTCCCACCCCTGGCCAAGCGCCCAGCAGTGCTGGACACCCTCCCGTGCTCCCCAGAGCCCTGCAGCAGCCAGGACTGCTGGAGTCATTTCCCAGCTCTGCCACTGGCTTGTGCCTTTGCCACAGTGCCTCAGTTTCCCTTAGGAGACACCATGAGAAGGGTATCAAGGACATCTTGGCTGTCCCCCCACAAAGCCTGGTCAGGTGTCCCTGATGGCCTGTGGATGCTCTCCCATCCTGTCCCTCCGCAGGACAGTGCCCGCCGTGGTTTTCTGGCAGTGGGTGAACCAGTCCTTCAACGCCATTGTGAACTACACTAACCGCAACGCCGCCTCTCCCATCTCGCTGAGGTGAGCATGCCCCTGCATGGGATGGGGACCCTTTATGTTGGGACCCCCCTGGTGCCCCGTAAAGACACCTTATGCCACGTCTTGGGCACTGAAGAAACAGGATCAAGTCAGAGCTGGGGTTTCTGTTCTCTCCCTTCTTTGGAAATCACTGTCCAGGCAAATAGGGGTTGCTTACGTCACAGCCACCAGTACAGCCCTGGCCACCGCAGTGGGACTCAACCTCTACACCAAGGTATGCTGGGCCAGGGCTAGGTGAGGCAGCTGGCCACATCCTGCTCTCCCAGGCTGATGCCAGCCTGTCTCCTGCAGCGAGCACCCCCCTTGCTGGCCCGCTGGGTCCCCTTTGCGGCCGTGGCTGCTGCCAACTGTGTCAACATCCCCATGATGCGGCAACAGTAAGTGCCATGTGCAGCTGGGGTGCTTGAGGGACCTGGCTTCCTCTGAAGGCAAGCTGGTGGCCACCAGGCTCCTGGGCTGCTTGGTCATCCTGCTGTGGTTTCCCATCCCAGGAACTGGAGGGGGTGGAGGATGGGAGGGAGGTGACGTGGGGTCTGCGCATTTGCAGTGCCATGTGGGGTGGCTCAGCTCTACCTGGAGCAGGAGGGGGATTTGGGGCTGAAGATAGCTGTTCTGGCATCTGGGGTGGAAGATCCCTCAGACCTAAACATCTTCTTCGTGTGGTCCATGATGGCCTAGCGCTGGGACCTCCTAGATGGGGCCCATGTGGAGACCTGTGTCTACTGTTTGGGACCCTTGCGTCACGGCATAGGGAGGTGGGGTGCTGTGTTGGGGACTGTCTCCCAGCAGGTCCCAGGCAGGTCGGGTGTCTGTCACCCGGACAGCCGGACCCTGTTCACAGCCATGCCCTGAAGATGGCAGCATCGGCTGGGCTGGAGACTGCAGCACCCCGGGGCAATGGAGCCCTGTACCCTGAGACCAGCGCTGGTGGTGGCCAGGGCTGCTGTGCTAGCACAGCACAGAGGACCCCCTTGGCAGCCCCCCACCCCATTGCTGTGTCCTCATGTTTCCTCGGCCATCCCAGCTCCCACTCACATCTGCCTGTCTCCTCCAGGGAGATCATCAATGGGGTGACAGTGATGGACGGGGACAATAATGAGCTCGGCCACTCCAGGGTGAGTTTCGGGATGGGTGTCCAGGTCAGAGCATGGCGTGGTGGGGGCTCACCCACTACTCTTGCTTGCAGAGGGCGGCGGCGAAGGGCATCGCGCAGGTTGTGGTCTCCAGAATCACCATGGCAGCACCGGGAATGAGTGAGTGCAGGGTGGGAGGGTGGGGGCCCAGACCAGGGGCTCCCCCAGGACCTGCCACCTTGCCCTCCCCTGCCTCAATTTCTCCTCAGGAAGGAGAGGGAGGGTGGCCCTGCATCCCAGGTGGCATTTGGTCTCGTCTCACTGATGGAGCTGGTTTCCCCATTCTGCCATTCCCATCAAAGTCCCCCAAGCTCCCAGCCCTCCCTATCCCAGCCAACAGCGCATGGGGGATGTGGGGTGCTCCCATGGTGGTTGGGATGCACAAGGACACCTCTTGCACTCTCTGGCCCTGACTCCTCACCCCACTGCCCCACTCCCCTTGCCCTCGTGAGGCTCTTGCCGTGCCGCAAGCCAAGCAGGAGGGACAGGAGCACGAAGAGTACAGACCGTGCTGCCTGGATGATGGATGGATGGGGGTCCCGTACCAGATCCCTGCTGTGAGCAAACACCCAGTGGCCCCCAGCACAACCAGCTGCTGCCATGGCTTCTGGGAGGAGGGTCCTGCTGGGGCAGCTCTGCAGGCTGGATTGTGGGGTGGCCCTGACCTCTTCTCTCTGCACCTAGTTATTTTGCCCATCATCATGGAGCGACTGGAGAAATTCCCCTTCATGCAGGTGAGCCCACGTTTCTCCTGCCACAGTATTCCAGTGGGTCTTGCGGTGCCCCAGCTCTGCTCCCCAGCCGCCAAGATGCTGGGGATGAAATGGGGGGGTTGCAGAGCCCGGCTTGCTTTTCCCCCCTACTCGAGTCACCGGTACACCAAAGGTCTCTCGAGTGACTTGGAGCTGTGGCAGGGGTTGGAGGCATCCCGGAGGTGTTGGGCATTCAGCCCCATTGAGGGGAGAAGTCTCCCCACCCCATGAGTGGGGCTTGCGGTGAGGCTGTGGACTCACTCCCGGCTCTTCCCTTGCAGCGGATCCGGGTTCTCCATGGGCCTTTGCAGGTGCTGCTGTGTGGGGGCTTGTAAGTATCTCCCTGCTCGAAAGCTCGTGGGTGTCCAGAGCATGGCTCTGAGGGGTGCTTGAAATGACCCCAGAAAAAAGACCTCTTTCCCAGCAGGGGATTACAAAGCTGCTTGCCTTTCAGCCTGGGCTTTCCCCAGTTATTGGGAGTTGTGGGGCATGAGCAGCACCTCTTGGGCTGAGATCCCTGCGGCTAGGGGGCAAACAGGCTGGGATCCCCAACACTAATCCTCAGCTCTTCTCTGTCCCACAGCCTCCTGTTCATGGTGCCAGCAGCCTGTGCCCTGTTCCCACAGAGATGGTACCTGTCCCGCTATTTCCTCCTCCTGTGTGGGACCTTGGGAGCCTTCCTCCTCCCCTAGTTCTTCTCCACCCATCCCAGGAGAAACATGACGGGCACCCACCCTTCAGCCCAAGGCTGGGCCTGCGTGTACATGCTGGTGCCCTGGGCAGCAGGAGAGCATGTGCCTCCTCTGTGAGCTCTGTGCTGGGAGCAATGGGACACCCAACCCCATGGGCAGCTCATTGTTCCCCAGCACTGGAGCAGTGGATGCCAGGGATGGGTGGTGGGTCTTGATGTGAGCTTGCAAGATCCCAGGGACTGCAGGTGACCTCAAATGGCAATGGGAAGGGAGGGTGGCCCAACCAGTGGTCAGGGAGGAGGATCGTGGGTCTCAGTGTCTATCCCCTCTCCCCACAGCTCCCTTGCGCTGGCTGACCTTGAGCCGGAGCTGCGTGACAGCATCGTAGCCAAGCATGGGGACAAAGTGCCATACGTCTATTTTAACAAGGGACTGTGAATGGAGACTACCTCGGGAGCCATCGCACCCCTCTGGCCTTCTGCCACCACCAGCCCCACATCCCTTGAGCAGGGCTCAGAGGCACGGTCCAGCCAGACCTGCCCCCCAGCTCAGCACTGTGCTCTGCTGCCTCCTTCCCCCAGAGGGGCAGGATCTGGCTCTGGGTGCCCAGCTTGCAGCACTTTGGCTTGTCCTGAGCCTCTCCCAATCTGCTGCTGGCCACGTCCCTGCCTCCCCACATCCCTCTTGCCCTGGATGATGGCTGTGCTTTCCATGCCTTCCTCCTGCCCTGCACAGGAGGATCTGCCCAGCCTGCCTGAGCCTTGTGTGGTCACTGGGCTTGGCCCTGCGAGGCATCAGGCTCTTGGGGCTCAGGGCACAGTCCTACCTCTGAAGGCAGGCGCCCTGCCATCATACCAGGAACCAAATCACATTGCTGCCTTAAACCACCACAGTGGCCTCTTACCAAGAGCTGGATCATGCCTTGGCAGGTGGGAAGGGACCTGTCCCTTCTGCACAGGGAGCACCCCAAAGTCCAGGGACCAATGCTTGGACCATGCCTTCCTTGCTCTTGGGTTCACGTTTTACTCACTTTGCGATTGCCACAATCCAGGAGAGAAATAGCTAATTGTTTATAAGCTCTAATTTTTGCAATCTACCCATTCCTCTGAGCACGAGAGCCAGCTGTCACCCTTGTCCTGCATCTCACTGTCCCCACGGTAGGACCAAGGACCTGCAGCCTTGGGGGACAGTCAACTCTGGACCCCTTGGACAAGGGGGAAGGAGACATAGGAGTCACAAAGCTGTTGGGGCATTAACTCAGGCTCTGAACAGCAACACTGCAAATGACAGGAGAGTTGAAAAATAAAATGCAGTGATTTTTAAAAAATAGCTGTGGGTTCTGCTTTTGGCTGGTCTCTGGGTGTCTGGTTCCCTGGGCAGAGCTGGTATGTGGGTGTCATTCCTGCCTTGAAAGGGAACAGTGTGGGTTCTGTGTCTGACCAGGCACCAGGTTGAGGGTCAGCACAGGGGCCAGGAGAAGGAGGAAGAGCCATGAGGCTCTGCAAGGGCTGGCATGAGCCCTGAAGCCCTTGGGCATCCCATGCAGCCTTCCCGCAGAGGCTCTTGGGGCTGCAAACAGTCCTGAGGCAACTGACAAAGGGAGGTGACAGTGCTGTGCTCATGGTGACTCTCATCCCATTGGGGTGACTGGAGGGATGACACTGTGTGACCCTTCCTACGCACATGGGTGCTGTTTGTCTTCTTGGCCAGGCAGCATTTGCATGATGCTGTCCTGGGTCTGCCACAAGGCGTCTCCCACCCCAAAGAGCAGCTTGAGTTTGCTGCAGACTATTTTTGGAGGAGGAAGGAGCCCCAGAGTTTAGCCCAAGTCCTGGGCTAAAGTACCCACCCTCAGCCACCTGCATCCAGGCTCTCTGCTTGCTGATGAACAACCCTCGGTGGGAGAAGCGTGTTTCTAACTAGCCGTATGACGTGGCTGCTCAGAGAACCCCATAGCCCAGTGCATGGTCAACACTCGTCCCTCCAGCCAGGGAGATGTGTCAGATCCCAGAGGGCAGCAGCATCTCCGCATCAGCTGCATGCCCAAATGGAGACACAGGGTCTGCAGCCAAAGGGCTTTCTGGCATTAACCACTCTGCTGCTACAGAGAGAGCGGCCAAACCCAAAACGTAATTCTTGAAGGGCCAAACTGTATCCACAGTAGGTTTGCTTCCGCCCAAGCTGGAACAGGCAGAGGATAATGTCTCCAACCGCATGTAGCTACAGCTAGAAAGCTGCACAAGAGCTCTGAAATAATTAATAGGTCATCGGAAAGTAGGAAAACGTGTTCAAACTTGTATATCTGCTCCCTGAGCATTATTAGATCTCCTGTTAATGTGCAATTAAAATAATAGATAAGCACATGAAATGAAACAGATGTCACTCCTGTTGGGAGTGGGAAGAAGCCACAAGGAGACGTCTCTGCTCTTTGCTTTTCTTAAGCTCCTTAACTTAAGCAAGCTGCTCTTGCCCCACACCCAAAACTGCTTTGAGCACTTTCAGAAAGGTACCTGTAGCAGCCTGGGCTCTATTTGGGTCCAGAGCGCCTCTGGCATGCTCGGCAGCACAGCGATGCTTGTAAAACAATGTGCCGCAGCACCCTGAAACTGCCCTTCCCCTGTGCATCACAGCTATGCTCTTGCTGTTGACCCTTCCTGCATTTGTAGTGTCTGTGGGTCCTGACAGAGCAGGGGGCTCTGTGGCCAGCGATGCCAGGGCAGCAGCCACCTGAAGCCAAGGTTGGGACCATGGTGGGAAAGCCTCAGCAATTTTGTCACTCCTTTTTTCCTGTCCTCAGCCATACTGGAGAGGTGATGGAGCAGGGGGACCTTCGGAAGAGCTATTACCATCTCACACCAGCTCTCCCCCGGCCCCGGGGAGCGGGACGTGGTGCACTTCCTTGCTCTTGGCCAGAGGAAGAGGGTTGCTCTGGGCTTGGAGGATCAGCAAGCCATCCTTAAGCCAGACCTCCCCCCTGAGCTTATAGCAGTGGATTCCCTCTTCAGATCAACATGGATTTATGCCAGCTGACAGTTTAGCTCAGCGGGGTTTCTAGGTTTCTAGGTTGTTGCTGGAATCTCCCCCAGAGGATTCGAGTCATCTCAATAGCTCATGCTGCTACGGTGTCAGGAGATGGTTGCTGCAGCTAGTGCCTGCCTGCACTCCCCAAAACCACAGTAACTCCCCAGCCTGCCTTGGTCTCGCTGGGGAGTAGAGAAGTCACAGCCAGGCTGCAGCCAGCAAGTCCCCATGCTGCCAAGGGTGGCTCCAGCCAGCCCTGCCTCCATTTCCCATTGCTGCAACAGGAAGATTACCTTATTGCCAGGAGTCAGAGCCGGACTCATTCCTGCCTGGTAAGAGCTGCAAGTGTTAATTACTCTCCAGCAATGAGTCACACCTGATCTGGGCTTGTCCTGTGCTCCGGTGCACTCGCTGCCTTCTCCCTGCTGTGCCTCTAATTTTAGGGCTAGCTGGGAACAGGAATAAAGCTCCTTTAACAACTGTGCGTGGCTAAAATGTCAGTGCTCCAGCATGTTTACAACCTCCCTTCAAATGATAACCAGACCAAAGGTGTCAGGCTGCAGCAGAGCCCAGGGAGGGGCTGGGGAGGCATGAGAGGCTGGGGGTCTCCTCTGAGGCACCAGCAGCCCAAGCAGGCAGGTTTGGCTCACTGCTCCTCACCCAAAGGCCGGTGGAGGCTGGTGAACTGGCTACCTACAGGGAGAGGAGCAAGCAGGGTGCACATGTAATGGGTTAACTGGCGAGCTGATCCAGCGGGGTTAGGTGTGCCCCAAGTACTGCCCTGATTGAAAAATGCCAGGGTAGGAGATAAGCTGCTTAGTCGATTATTTTTTTCTGGCTTTTCTTAACATGTTATCTGAGCATCTGATAAGCCTCGTCATGCCAATCCAGCATGGAAGCTGCCTGGTGTGCTGGGAGTGGCGGTGTAGAAAGTCTCTGCTGCTGCCCCAGAAACACCGGCCATCTACCCCAAGCTGTGAATTAACCCCAAGTGCCAGTGTCCCCACTTCTCCCGAGGGGTGCACGCCTGGGCAAGGGACCACTGTGTAGGAACATGCTGGGACCTGGCCGCGGTGGGAGATCCTCTTCTCCATGCTGCTCTTGTCTCTGGACAGGGCTGGCACCGACACGTGGCTGCCCACTGGGTGCCTCGAGCCCAGCCCCATGCCACTGCCGCCATTTTAGCACTCTCCACGTCAAGCTCCCCATTATACCCCACGTCCAGGCAGGCTGTTTGGGTTTGGGGCTCTGTGGGCACCCTGGGGAGGAGGCTGAGCCGGGATCACGGTAACTGGGTGCGACCAGGTGAATGGGGGATGAGTGCCTGGCTGCCATTGGGGTGTCAGGGAGGCCATAGCAGGCCAGAGGGTGCTTGTGCACCCCCCCTTTTGCAGTGCCCAGTTCTGCCCCCGGGGGTGCATTGCACTAGGGGTGCAGGACCAAGGGGGAGCCCCCACCCCCCTCTCCAGCCAGTTCCGCCACTCACAATATGGCAGTCCTCGCCCCACTCCAGGCTCCCTTCCCGGTGCGCCACTCTCAAGATGGCAGCTCCCAGCGCGCAGACCCCGCCTCTCCCGGTTCTGCCCTAAGCGACAGCGCGCTGATCCAATGGCAGACCAAGAGGCGCGCCGTCCGCCCAATAGGCGGCGGGCTGGGGCGGGGCGGGGCGCAGGGTGCCCCCTCGGCTCCCGTCCCGGGCCGCAGTCGGGCTGGGGAGGCGGGGAGCGGGGGGTGG
>VFFE01006863.1:205271-238837 GCA_008921705.1 Burhinus oedicnemus
GCCTGGGGGGGCAGCAGTGTAAGCGCTGTGCCCTTCGGGGTGAGGGGGGTGGCTGGTGGGCTGGGGGTCAGGCTGGGCTGGTGGGGCAGGAGCGTGTATGGGGTGCCTGGGGCTCTTGGGTCTGGGGGAAGAGGCTTTTGGAGGACCGCCTAAGGTCTGGGGAGCACCCTTGGCTTAAATGAAGCTGGAGAAGATGCAGAAACCTGAGTTCGGAGGTGCTCGTGTGTCGTGGGGACGGAGAGGTGTTGTAGGGACCTAGGTATGGGTGGCAGTGCCTCTTGGAGGTGTTTTGTGTGGCAGGGTGGCTGCAGGACATGGAAGAAAGGAGTTTGATGGTGGTTGACTGGAGATGATGGAAAGATGGCTATAGTGAGGGCAGAAGGCTTGAGCTGGCAGGTGTGCAGGGGCCCGCAGATGGAGGTGCATGTGTCTTTTGGGGGTGGCGACAGGGAAGAAGGTGGTCTGTGAGGGGATGGGGCTGGAGGAGGTTTGGGATGAGCTGAAGGATGGCCATGGGGCAGCTGGCCAGAGGACCTGGGTCAGCAGGGAGATGGGACTTGTGTTGTGCTGCACAGGCTAGGTGAGCTGGTCGTCCCGTGGCAGGAGCTGTGGTGGGGAGGTTCAGCTCAAGCCTCTGCGCAGAGGGAAGGAAGAGGGAGCGTGTCTCAACTGGGATGAGGGGAACTAGGCCTTGTCTTTGTAGGCTCTCACCACCTGCTTACTACCTTCATGCCTGGAAAGGGCTTTAATGAAGTTGATTCTCTTTTCTTCATTTTTTTACTCTGTCTTCTGTCTATGCTGCAATGTGTGCTGTTCAGATCTCCAGTGATGTTCTTGGGTCCCCCAGTGTAGGTGCCCATAAACCTCTCCCACCTTGATCTGTATGCTCAGTGTCACTCATAGAAGACTGTACTAGGCCAAGCAACCTGTGCGTGACCTGGATCTCACTGTTCGTGGAGTCACCCTTTTTTACCCTTCGTAGAACATAGGTCGAATATGATGACTTCTGATTTGATGTGGGGTATTACTTATAAGGTACAAATTGTAGTTTACATTTCTTGAAGGTCTGAGCCCCTGAGATGCTGATCTGTGACTGTAGGCCACAGATTCTGTGGGTTGCACAGTGCTTAATGTCACAGTGAGTGTCCCTTCTGGAAGGGGTCCATTGAAGTACACCCCAATGCTTCTGCAGGAAGAGGAGGTGAGGAGTTTGTCTGTGACTACAGATGTCTTCCCCTTTTGAATTTCCTTCTTCTTTTCAGGGTGCTGAGAGCACTGGATCTACTTTAAAAGCTGTGTAATTCCCTGTTGGTAGAGCCATCCCAAATCTCCTTAAGCTGCACCAAGGCTAAGGTTTGGCTTTTGCTGCCCTAGGGAGCGAGGTGCAGGATTGTGTTGAACAGTGTGTTTTCCACATTGTCTCAACTGCCTTTAACAGATGGAAGTTCCTAGTGCTTGCTCCATTTTATCTGTGAGCCGAGGTACATAAACTAAGTGTATGTAAGCACATCTCAACTCTGTTTTGCTCTAGTGGTTGCGGTATTCCAGCTGTGAGCAGTGGCCAGGTGGTAGGAATATCTGTACAGAAGCTGTGAAAGTCTTCAACCCTATACATGCTAATAAAAATACCATGCCTGCTTTGAAGACTGTGAAAGGCGCTCTCTGCCTCGTATAGCTTATACATTAGTCAAGAAGCTAGTAGAAGAAAGGAATAGGAAGTAGAAAAGGAGGAAAGAAAAAAGGAGGAGGGCGTGGAAGCAATCGTACAGTTAGGTTGCTTGTGGAACAGTTGCATACATGACTTATGGATATCCTCTCCAGTCAGTGCACCAGAAATAATCCTAAAATAGTAAGTCTTGAGTGGTACAATACATGAGAGTGGAGGAGAAGAGCTTTGGTGGCCTATGTTTTCTTTCACTTAGATACAGATGCATCTTTTACTCATTTTCTTTTCATAGTTTGTCTATATAAAACTCTCGTGGTTTATTTTAGATCTTAAATGTAGACTCTGTCTGTCAAAAGGCTGGTATTATCTCACTGCATACTAGAGATTGACAGCTACCCACTCAAAAGTGACAGTGGTAATGTAGGATCTTGAAAATGAGCATGTAACAAAACTTTGTCTGCTTTGGTGTTGCCTTAGAGCCCAGTTTCCTCAGAGCTGACAGGCTTGTAGAGAAGAGCTGCAATGGGGCAGTGCTGGACTTGGAAGATCTCTGCACCAAGGGTTCCTGTGTTTCTAGCTGAAACCCTGACAGCATTTGTCTCTTGTCCTCTCCAGATCATTGCTGCCCGTGCTGCCTCTTGTGACTGCTGCCTACTTCCATCTACCTTGCAGACATTTGCCGTGCCCTGCTTGCTTCTGCTGTCAGGGAGAGCTTGTTGTTCAGAGACCATGCCTCCTCACCTGTAAAAACTGTCCCGCAGACCTGGTGGTCTAAGGCTGGGAGGTGCTGCAGGAAATGTGTCCTCCAAATAATTCAGGAGGTGGAGCTGTACTGCCTAGCCGCACTGAACAAACATTCCCGAGAACATGGTGTACTCTGCAGGAGGGTCTGATTTTTCAGGTTAAAATAAGCCCAGGCTGCCTAGGATCTTCAAAGCCCTTTCTTTTAACTAAGACTTGTTTGGGGTGGTGGATGGAGGAGCGAAGATAATTATCTTATCGCCATCCTGAGTCCAAGTTGTTTAACTGTCTCCATGGCTATTCATTGCAGTTTCACTTATAATCAGAATACAAAACTCTGTTAATTGGAGTTGAAGCATTTATCAGTAGATTATGGGCAGAAATACTGCAATTATGTAATAAAATCAGGATAAACGTCACAGGAAGAAGAAATCTAGCTATGTTCAGTTGTGACTGTAGCTGTATAGCCTTAACTGCACACCTTTTTGAGGGAGAAGGAAGTGAGGAAAAAAGAAATTAACATCTTTAAAAATGAGCTTGATCAGATTTGTAATGAAAAACTTTGAATGTTAATTGTATTTCTATTGTAGTTTGTCTCTACAGGGCAGGGTAAAGGTTATTTGACTGCCTTAACTATCTGTCTGCTTCCCATGCCTGCAGCTTAATTATCACATAGTTTTCTCAACTGTTGTTTTCTTTAAAAACAAGAGATTTAAGTGAATGTTAACTATGTGACAAGTTTGAGGAATCCGTCTTTCTCTATAATAAGGTGGTTTTGAGCCAAAATCTGACAGAAGCATGCTCTTCTTAAAGACCCATTTCATCCCAAATTAAAGACTTTGCCTGAAGTACTGTGACTTGAGGGATGATTCATCGTATGTGACAAAGAGGACGGATCCTTGCTTTAAGGAAGAACTCAGCATGACTGTCACTGTGGCTAACACCCCCATAACACAGAGTTTCTGTCCAAGGCTGTACTCTAGCTGTGACCACAGCTCTGATTGCAGCAATATGGAGTTACCAGCCTTCATCCAAGAGTTTGTCTGCACTTGGGCCCTTTCAGAGCATCACTTCAGGTAGTTTGTGAACTGAACAGCAAAGTTTCAATTATCCTCATGTAAGAGAGGCTTGCCTCCTCATCTGTAAACTTAGGACAACTTTTTTGATTAAGGTAAAAGTAATTAGTTGCAACTGCACTTCTATGTCTCCTGAAATGCATCGGGGTCCTTCAGGAGGAGAGCTGCTTGTATAACCGTAGGATGTATTTTGTCTGCCATATCTTTGTCTGTGACTCTTGGTTTTTGGCTTGCTGATTTCCACAGTTTTGGCAGGAGGCAGCAGAGATCAAAGTACGTCCTGTACTTGCTCAGAACAGGAACCTCTAAATAACTGTGCAGATTGGATTAAGGACTGCTCGTACTGTGATGATTATAGCACCGTGAACTCTGGTGTCTCATCTGTATAGCACGCTTTCCCACTGATTAAAATTTTTTTTGTTTGTGAGTTGCCCTCACAATTACAGACAATGCTGTAAGAATTTCTCCTTGCATCTCTGCAGCAGATGGAAAGCCTGGTCTGAAAGTCTCTGATGCATCCTGGGGAGGAGTGTGGCATTTTCCTTCAGGACAGTCAAAGCAACTCTGTGACTGGGACCTGTCATTGCTTTTCTGAGAATTTCCCTGCCACTCTCCAAATATTAATTAACAAAAATAAAACACTACCTTAAGAATAAACTTGGGCAGCTTTTGCAGAGTTGTGCTGTGCTGCGGAGCAACTTGGAAAGTTTCATCTGCCCGAGTTGTTTTGATATGGTTGGGGATTTTTCCGTCCTCCCAGCCCTGTCAGCCAGGCAGGGTCGGGCCAGGTCAGCCTCGTCTGGCTAGCAGCAGCATCCAGTACCGACTGTCCCCGAGCGGTGGCTCTGCTGGGTGCAGTGCTGCTGGGCAGCAGGGATCCTGCACAAAGTGGTGATACCACCATCGGCCCTTGTAGTGAGACAGAGGGATGGATCCACTCAGTGTTTGGCCACATCTTAATGGCGGTTACTCAACCCTGGCTAAAACACCTATCAGCTCCTCACTTTCATTCCTATAAGTGCTGGTCCCCTAAGCATCTTCAGCAGTCGCTTTTCTGCTGGTGAAAGTGGGAACTGTGCTCTTCTATATAGCTCTGTCAGCCTATATTAACCCAGTGTTATGTTGAAGTTCACCTTTGCCTTTCTTTCTGTGAAAGGCATTAATGTAGGTAACAGTTTGTATTTCTTTGTAATCTGAAAATACATGGATATCTTCCGAGGTAATGGGCAGTGTATTTAGTAAATGCACACCGCCCACCTTTACTTTTTGCCTTTTTTTTTTTTTTCCCTTTAAGTCACATTGGGAGGGCTGGCAGGATTGAACAGACGTTAGCTTGTGTCAAAAAGCTAGTGATGGGCTAGTGATCTTCTGGCCTACCTCATCCAGTGTTGTCTGTGCTGTGCCCTTTGGTTGTTGCTGTGCCTCTGCAAACATGTCCTTGTCAGGCATGTTCTGCAGTCTTAGTAATGCCAAGCTACACATTGCCATTTGTTCTGTCTCCTCACAACGTGCATATTTGGTACTGGGTTTCGGGATGTTCCTCTAATCTGAGCTGCCATGTTTTACAGGGTACAGGGTAAGAATTTGCCCTTTCCGGTTAGCTGCATAGGAATCTTCTCAGCTTATTAATGCATTTAACCAGTGACTTTATGGCTGTACACTCTCCTGTCTTGCATTTGTTTCAGGGGATTCATGAATCCAAGATGACCGGGCAAGCTAGTCCTGCCAGGGTTGTGCTGCTGTTTTTACAACATGGGGGAAAGGATTCAGCATGTCAGAGACATCTCAAAGCAGTCTCTGAGGCAGGGCTGGTGACAGTCTTGGAAGAGCCATTAGTCATGGCAGGGCAGAGATGCTCACTGCACATTGCAAGACAACCTGATTGTGCCAGGTTTTGGTCTGTGCTTCCAAGATGGAAGAAGGCGAGCACTGAGTGTGGGACGGTACTCCTGGATGACTTCATGGAGAAACGCTGATGGAAAGTCAGGTCCCTTCTTCCTCCTGCTGTCTTGTGTGATTAGAAAACCCACAGCTAAGAAGATAGGTTTTGAGATGCCAAGACCTGAGTGCTGTGGCAGCGGAGCTCTGACAGCCAATTGCTCACGTGGCTGAGCCTGTGAGCAGTGCACATAACAAGCACACCTGAAATAACAGCTGGCTGGAGAGAACAGGCTTGCCAAGCAGGAATTGCATGCCTGTACATTGCCTGTGACAAGAAGCGTGTCGGTGTGGCAGTCACAAATGATGCTTTTCCGTGATCTCACAGATACTGTATGACTGCAGAGGAAGGCTCAAGGTGCTGCAGAGACCTGCAGTTTATCTGCTTGGGCAAGAAGGAACTTGATTCTCCTCTAATGATGTGACTATCAGTGGGCTCACTGCTCCCAGTATTATTTTCAGATGACCGCTATAGTCTCTGCAATGGCTTGTGAAACTGTCATGGAGCACTTTGCAGGAGGGGACTTGCTGGGTGCAAAGTGAGGTGATGTATGCAGGCTGAACATTTAATGCCAGTGTGGCCAATGTTGCCTGGCATGCTGTGCCCCAGAACACCACCTGCAAAGAGAAAGGAGAGACTTTATTTTGTGTGAAGGCAGCTTGTGGTGCTGCTGGTCTGCAAGCCTCCTCTGCTGAGCCAGTATCCATCCACCTGGCATTGCCCAAGGTTGGTCCAAACGAGCAATAGGAAAGAGGATGTGAGAGCTAGATTGTGTAGGAGATTTAGTTGCAGTTTCCTAATTCTTCCTTCTTCCCAAGCACTTTTCTGCCAGCACATTGTAAAACAAATCCAACCACTGACAGTGCGCTGGTGGCTTGCTAGCAAGTAACTGCTTCAGCATGGAATAAATCCCCAGTACATCAGGAGACAGAACTTTCGCCATTTAAAATGCTGCTGACCTCTTGCTGATTATGGGTTGCAGAGATGTAGGTGGGTATGGTGAGCAGCTACCAGTACTGACAAGCTGTAGGGTGCTGGGTTTAGGGAAGAAAGGAGAACAGGGAACTTTCCTTTTCTCATGGGGGTTCAAGACCTCAGGATCCTGAATGCACTCCTTAGGACTAGCAGAGGAAAGAATTCACCTAAAGAAAGGAAAGATCTGCTAGCAGTACAAGAAAAGGATTCTTCCTTCTTCTTTCCTCCTTAATCCTCTGCATTACTATGAGGTAGAAGTTTGTTATTTCTAGTGGTGATGTGTTTATATTTTACCTCTGGTTCTGGTGTGCACAAGGCAATGATAGAAATTTCAGAGGCAACTCAAGAGCAGGGGTCCACAATTTTTTGTGATCTGGGAGGGATCATATTCAGAGCAAAAACTAACTGTATCTTGCCTCTACTCGAGGCTGAGGGAGACTGTCAAGATACTGATTTGCCAAAAGTCCTGAGGTGGGACAGAGAGTGACTTTACTCAGGAAAACAGATTTTGTTGATGCAAAGAAGATAGTTCACAGGAGGAGGTGAGCTTTATGCAGTTATTAGTGACTGTCTCCCCATTAATTAATTCTGAAGCCACTGGACAACGTGAACCAAATTTGATAGGAAGAGACCTCGAAGGCATAGGATTTCAACAGAATTCCTGGAAACAGATAGGTATAGAGAGACCTAAAAAAAACCCCAAAAAAACCAAAAAAAAACAACCACAACAAACAGGGAAGCATTGCTGAGTGAGAAGCTACAGTTGCGAGCTTATTAAACACTGGGAAATTTGTGAGTCTGTGATTGACTGACTTGATATATGCCTTAGCTTCTGGAAAACTTCAGTTGGAGCTCACAGTTTGCTAGCCTGCAAAGTCAATCAGCCTTGTGGGACAAACTGATGGGAGGTCAGCTTTACGGAGCTCCAGTGGTTACAAAACTAATTTTCTTTTTCTTTTTCATCTCCCGCTGGCTGAACAGCAAATTGAAGGGGAAAAAGCTGATAAGCTGTAGAGACAGTTATGAAGAGTGTGTTTTGCCAGGAATCTTGCCAGCCATTTTGAGCTTTCCCTGTGTAAAAGGTGTTGAGCGTTGCCTGTTGGAAGCAGGGAGGAAACTCGAACGTTAATGGCGTGGAGGCAGACAGTGCAGAGACTTCTTAGTGAGCAGAACTGACTTGCTCTTTTCTCTCGTCCTAGCACAGACGGATATGACCAGCAGGTCAAGTACTCTTGTATACAAGAGACTTTTTTTTTTTTTTTAATATGGTATTGGAGCTCATAATCAAGACAGTCTGGGATAATGCTGTCAGTCAAACAGTGTAATTGTGGCAGCCACACCAGAAACCTGATATGGAAAGAGTGCAAAATATGCAGAAATACTTGCCCTTGCCAAGCTCTGTATTCCTGACTCTTTGTAATAAGCTTCTTATTTGTTAAAACTGTATCAGTAGTTGCATGTTTTTTAAATAAACACCTCTTTCTCTGTATGGCGCCCTCTTTAAATCCCAGGTGGTGGATGATGGCCAACAGGAAGCCACGGGAGCTGCACATCTCCTGCCTCAAGCAGAAGATCAGGCCATTTTGTTGCATAAAACAGTGACAGCTGTCCCACTGGTTGTGGGCAGAGTATTTGTCAGCTAGAAACCTGCTGCAAAAGCACCTTTTAGAGCTCTCTGGCTGAGCTAAACAGGAATTGGGAGTGACTGGTGTGGAATGAAAGAGTTAAACAGTGGCAGGGGTCAGTCTGAGCCAAGAGCTAGGGGAAGGGCTGGAAGAGATGGTGGACATTACACAGGGGTGTTGTAAAGACTGGACAAAACCTTTTAAGAAGACAGTATATCTTCAAGGCCGTGATACTGGGCTGATTTCATCTCATCCTGTGTATCAATTGTAATTGTATTGGGAAAATTACCAAAAGCGTTCCCCCTCCCACTTTTTCCTGGGAGAAAAGTCTTTTTTTCAGATACGATCTGAAAGACCTTTACTCTGTGCTTGGCAAGCATTTAATGCAGCTACCTGAATACATGTGAAGGTCATGACTGGTGTCTGGGTCTCTTGTGTAATGAATTCTTCCTTTCTTTACTGGTTGTCTCATTTGTTGGTTTGCAGACTGCTTTTCAAACAGTGAATGCTGAAGAGGAGGAGGAGGGTTGCACGTGTATTGTGTGGTCTTCAAATTACCTTGTCGTTTTGACTTCTGTCTTTTTAGAAGAAGCAAACTTCACAAACAGCTTGCATTTGACTCTCCAGTGCCCTGTGATCTGAAGCTTAGATAAAATGGGCCTGCAGACATCTGTCATTGCTGATTGTCTCCATTTACTGACACTTAGCACTTGGACTCCGACAAAGCCTGTCTTAAATTGCAGTGTAAAAAAATAAGAGCTCTTAATTTATTTTCCTCTCCTTTTCCTAGCTGTATTGTTTTCTCTTTGTCTTATTATTTTGCTCCTTTTTGCTACCCATCTAATTAGGAAATTTTTGCATCTCACATACTTGGTTATTAAATATAGCTCTCATATTTGTGGCTCGTTGTTTTACTGAGTTTCTTGCTTTTTTGCTCTGTCCGTGTATCTCTGTCCTTCCCAGGTCTTGCCAGAGTACATGATCATACTAAACCACCAGAGAGCAGTTAGGCTATGGAAACAAGAGTCAGGAGTTTTTTTCTCCTCGGACCCGTTTTATGCCCTTAGGCCTGTCCCTTCACTGCAAAGTCCTAGGATCATCCTGGCATTAAAAGATGAATTCAGGAAGTCTGGAGTGATTTTGCTCTTCATAGTATTGTTTTCCGTTCTGAAACCTGTACTCTGCTTTCTCTGGAAGGACTAGCTGAAGAAGCAGTCGTCTTATTTTCAGCAAGCTATGTATTTATTGAGAAGCATTGTGCCAGGAAAACTTTAGATTATGGGACCAGACAAATCTGTTCTTGCCTTATTTCACCTTTGCTGGCATGTAACTCCATGCTGATACGAAGCGTAAGGGCTTGCTGAATTCTTTGTGTGGACAAAGCTGAGACTTTTTTTTTTTCCCCAACAGCCTATAACAGAGCAGATAAATTTTGGGGAAAAGAAAGACCAGCACTGATGGTTTCTTGTCTGTGTCCTATTACCGAGCAGAGTGTAACCAAAACTCTTCTTGTTACGATCCTACTCTAAAAGATTTTAGAAGCTCGACCAAGGGATTAAATATATTATGTGCCCTAATAAAACAGGACTAAATTTGTGTATGTAAATTTGTGTATGTAAGCAGGGAACATTTTGGCTTTGGCTTGAGAATGTAGAGATCTGCAGGGGAGGAAAACGGCACTAGACAAGATGTTCACAGTGGCCTGGCTGGGTACTGTGCCCACCTGCATTTTGGTCTTCTGGAAGCCAGCAAATGGAGAGTGTGTTTGTGTCTGTGAAACTATGTGCCTTGCATGAGTGCAATCTGAAGGCTGGGTGAGCTGCTGCTGTTGATTTAGCCATTACCATGCTGTTAATACGGGAAAAGTTAATTTTACAAATCTAGAAACCTTAAGTTCTAGTGGCATTCTACAAGTTGAGACAGACTCTTAAATGAACGACCCTAGATTTTGTTTATTTGTATCCTTGCTATAAGAGCTCTTTTTATCACTAGCTCTTCTCTCGCACAGGCACTGTCTGCCGACAGTTCTTCTGAAGGCACTTTCCTTTCCTTCAGGACAGGGTGCAAGGTAAAACTTGTTTATGCTTTTAACTAATGTCTTTAATTGAAGAAATAGGCTTTAAAAGTAGTGCTCTTATCTGGTTCAACCCATTAACTTGTTCATTTACAGGTCTTACACTGCTTCTGTGTTTGTCGGCTTTTTCCCTGTCCTGACAGCAGGCATCTTGCATGTTCTACAGTGGTGAGGGCTCTTGAGGGTGAAGTGTCTTCTTAGTTTACATAACCTGAAGGATTTAGTGGGAAGGTAAAAGATTAAAATAAAATAAAATAAAAAAAAAAACAAACCACACACCCCCAAAAAAACCAAACCAGTTTTCGAAGGAAGTTTCTTGGGTTTAGTTGTTGGTGGGTTTTTTTGAGGATGAATTTAAAAATATTATCAAAAGTAATGATTTTTAAAAGCCACGGTGTGCTCTTGAGTCTTTCCTTTGACACACTGGTGCTTTTTGCAAGAACTCTTCAGTCCTGACCCTGGCTTACCTCATGATATTAAGCAAGTAATTTCACATTTTGCATCTAAAATAGGGACATTAAATGGTGAACGTACTATGAACCATGGGGGTTTTGTATCAAAATAATGGGAGATTGTGTGGTACCAGGTGTATAAATACACTGTAATTTCCCTCTTCAGCTGGAGGCCTGGATGAGAGTCTTCAGGTCTAAATTATTAATTGTTAACCGAGAAACTCCTGGTTTTCTTCTGCATGGTTTCGGTCCAAAGGTTTTCAATGCCCTCAAGTACTATGGTCAAACTTTACCTAATTGTTGAGATACAGTTTTATTGTTCTTGGCTTCTTCTGTGCTCAAGTGGGGACTGTTCCTCTATCTGGAAAGCATTACTGTAAATAATCAGACACATGAGGATCAAGCTTTTGTGCACCTCACAAATGGCATGTGCTGTGTTTATTGCATAGAAAATGAATAGTCCAAGCAAAAGCTTTTCCTTCTTTGCAACTCAGTTAATTGGTTCTGTAGTGAAGTCAAGAAGTTGAAATTCTTGTATCGTATTCCCCCTTTGAGGCAACAACACGCAGAGATGCACACTTGGGTCTAAACCAGCAGGTTCAGTGAGCAGAGCTGTGAGATGAGAGCAAGCTTGCTGAAATGAAAATACAGTATCTGAAAAGCGAGTACAGAACCCAAACTGGCAGCGCAAACTGCTTTGCTAGCTGCATTTTGGCTTGAAAAATCCTCAGATGCTTAGAACAGCGTAGTCTATTTTCTAGACCTTTGAGCCGCGTACCAAATTCTTCAGATGGCCATGAACCATGAGAGCCTGCCGTGCATACCTTGGGGAGCGAAGGGGAGAGGAAGCCTGGAGCAGGTTGCCAGCAGGTCCTCTCCAGTGCGGGATGGTGTTGGGCTGGACAAGGCAGAGTGGCTTCCAAGTGCCCCTGAGATGTGGACGTCAGCATGCAAGCTTGCCTTGCTTTCTTTGGCAGCAGGGAATTTGACTACCCAGCAACCCAGCTGCTGGGAAGGCTCAGACATCTGTTTTAAGTAATTTACAGGATGGGATACTTTTTATAATATCTAACCTTTTTGCAGAGAGTAAGATTATCTAATGTGTCTAAGGAGGACATTTTATATTTGCACACTGAAAAGACATCCAGCATTTCCAAACAAGCACGTATCTTGCATCTCTTGCTGTTTTACATTGCACTTTTCATTTAGGTGATGAAATGAACCTTCTAGTTTGACTTCCTAGTTCTTTAGTCTTGGCCTGCTTCTGTCCCCAAGTGCTTGGGCTTTCCATACAGCAGAAGCCTTTCATAATTCTCATGTCCTTCTGCAAAGAGGGAGCAGGGTACTTCTGTGTAGGTGGTGGGTGTTCATCCTTGCATTTGTTGCTCTCATTAAAGTGAGAGCTTGTTCAGTTTGTGTCAATAACACCTTTGATCCTCTCATTTAAATTAGCGGGTGTCCTGCAGAAAAGACCACTTTAAACTGCCTTGCCAGGTTATGCTGCTGCATGATGGTTAATAGAAGTTCATAAAACCATACTGGACTTGATACTATGAATAGTTTCCCAAGTACAGTTCTCCATATTGTAGTCTGTAGCAAACACGATTTATGCTCAGCTGATTGACCTCATGTGGACTTGTGCCTGTGTAAGTAGCAGCTGAAATCAGTGGTCTGAGCACTAATCTGCCAGTTGCAGACAGTAGGTTATTATTTAGTGAGAATGCTCCGCAAGTCTCTTGATGCAGCATTTTCATTCAAAAGGTCACTTCCGTGAGTTCGTGTGCAGCTGAATTTAATGTTCTTTCTCAGCAAGGCAGGCCACGCTGGAGAGTGCATAATTACAATAAATACAACTTTGTTCTCAGCTGAAAAATCCATCTGAAATAAATTTTTCCAGCCCTTCCAAGAAATGGTTTTAGTAAGATAAATAAAAGCAATTCTTGCAGATTTCACATTCATTGAGCAGGAATGTTGGTGGGTGTAGGGTGCCTCCACTTAAGTCACTCATCATTGTGCCTTCTGGGCTCTATCAACTTGTCTATTCAATAGTTGGCTAAGGGTACCATTTACAAATTGGGTTTCTTGCAAACCAGTTAAAACCAAGTTCATTATTTCTTACTTGGTTTGAATCCTGGTTATTACTTTGAGTAGAATTGTTCTTAACAGCGAGTACAGAGTTCAGTTAGACTCCCAACTTGGGCATACTTTAAACAATGCTTTGATAGGTGCATCTGTTTTTAGAGACGTGTGTGTATTTATACAAGCTTTTGTGGCTCTTTTTTTTTTTTGGTTGGCACTTCTGTGTAGGCAAAGTAGATTTGTTTTCTTCTGTCTTCTATTTCACAGCACTGGAAATACTGAAAAAGTCTCTGCCTAAATACAGAAGGAAAGCTGAGAGGTTTTTTTTTCCCCTGAACTTCGAAGCAAGTACTTAAAAAAACCCAAACCAAAACAAAACAAAAAACCAAAAACCTTCAAGAGACTGAGCAGAGTGTGAAATGCCCTAACTTCCTTTTCTTTTAATTTTTTGACCAAGTGTAGCCAAGAGGCTCTACTAGTTGATTGGGATCTTGCTGCTGGCAGAAGGTGAATCTTTGTGTAGTTCCTCTGGGTCCGTGAGCAGGTCTGGTTACCTCTGAGGTTTCAGAGGGGCTCTGCAGGGTGATCCGTGAGTGTCTGCACTTTCCCTGCAGAGCCTACAGAAAAACAGTTCCTGGTCTTCTCCACTCATATGCCTTGCTTGAAACTGCCACGACCTTGGGTTTGGGAAGTACCTGGTAATATCGTAGGGTTGGTTGTTGCTGCAAGGTTACTCTTCTGCAGGGCTCTGCTGGAATCTGTGAGGCTGCAGGGGAGAAAAGACTCGCATGGTAGTGTCAATGGTAAATTAAAGATCACGCAGCCATTCTGCTCTTGCAATTAATTTGGACAGCCCCATGCTGTTTTGTCTGGCATGAAGCACTGCACATGAGTTGTGACACCTAGTATCTATCTTGTCCTATTTTCACTTTGGTGAGCAGGAGGTGTGGAGGCTTTTCTAAAGGAAAGAAGAAGTCTGGGCAAAGAGAAAGTAGAGGGAGGTCACTGAAATCTGACCACTCAGACTTCATTAGGTGGAAGTGATAGTCCTGGGCTTAGGGAGGAGGGGTAGAAACTCATTCGTATTTCCATTCGTGGTCTGTGTACTAGGTTAGATATTAATCTCTCAAAGACTTGATATCTCTTCAAGCCCCAGTGGGTTTCCATTGATACTGGAGAATGATCAAAGGGAGAATATGCTGTCATCAGATTGTTGGTTTGGACCTTATGGCCACGTTCCGTATAGATTGGGAACAGATTTCATCAGCACTTAGATAATGACCGTCTGCCTTTTTTTTTCCTCAAGGTATTCTTTTCCCTCCTTGCTAGTCTCCTTTGTTCCTACCACTGCCTTCCTTTTCCTGATGCAAGTCCTTGTGTTCTCTTTATCTGTTGAAATGATCAGGAGTTTATACTTGGTACTTGCTAATGAAGTTTCTTCGGCAATGAAAGGGCCAGGGAAGCTCACTTTAAACTAACTGTTGTTTTAGGATCTCTCTAGGCATCCTGACCCTCTGTGCAGACATGGTTTATTTTTGAAGGATTGTCTTGAGTTAGAAAATCAGCTCTTGTCCTAAAATGAAAACACGCATTCATCAAAACCTGAATTTCATGTGGGTTGTGTAAATGTGTAATTTGGGTTAGGTCTGGTCATTGGAAAATATGCGGTGCTGTTGTCCTGGAAGTTATAGTGCAAGAAATGTGGGGAACTTCAGAAAGTCACGTTAACTGTGTCTCCTTGGAGAATTGCCTCAGAAATCCTGACCTCTGCATTTCTGCCATGTGCTTTATATGACACTAGCAAAGATAGTCACTTGAGCAGTTGCAACATTCTTGTATACATATGTTTGCATGACATTATGAACTGTGGAAAGAATAACGCTATGCTTCCCAAACTACTTCCCAGAGACTCTCCCTTTGCCCCTGTGCATGGCACGTGAGCCACCACTCTGATCAGCAAAGCACTGTCTGCTTCAATCCATGTCATGTTTCTTGTGGTCAGATCACACAAACCTTTTGATAGAGGTCTGTGCACTTGAATTTCTAGGGGTGATGGCTGGGGTGCTCTCTGGCACCTCTGCTGCTTGCCAAGCCACCATCCAGGGTCAGTGTGTAAGATTTTAGGCTGACCTGGATACCATCTTCCTTATCCCCATCCGCCAAAGGTTTCCTGTACGGGATGTTAGTTTTACTCTCCTCTTTATCAACCTTGACAACAGTTGTTATTTAAATGTTGCTCAACATTTTCAACATGATCTCGGGATGACTGCTAATTCCTTCAACCCCTTGTTTTGTTTTAGAATTTCTAATCCCATTTTCTATGACTAAGTTCAGTTGCGTGGTTTCCACAGCAAGGATTAGGGTTTACTGCTATAGGTACGTCATTCTGCCTTTGAAGCTGTTTGCTCATGCTTTCCTTGGCAAGCTCTGGCAGACATGCTTAGCAACAATAGAGATCTTATCTTTTTGAAGGTGCAAAGGGGTTAATCAGAAGAATGTTTATGAAACGAGGTTGCTTACCTTTACAAGCTTTTACTGTGATCTTTTTGGAAGATTTATCACCTGCCTTTGTAATTTAATTACATTTTTCTTTCCTTTCTTGAAGCTATTTTAATGCTACGCATGATATTGTTAAAATTAACTATGATAAGCAACTTTTCTTGGCAAGCCGTAAATTGCACACCTCTTGGATGCAAACTGGAGAATGTGACTGTCTTCATGTGGATGGCATAAGATTTTTGGCTGGTATGTTCAGGGTGGTTGTATAAGCGCAGGGCATCTGAAGTACATCTGTAGCTCCAAAACAAATCCAACAAAAGGACTTGCATCCGCCAGGCAGGCAAGTAGCTCTTTGTACAGATGCTTTTTCTCTACAGCATTTTTGTAGGAATGGTCACAGTTGTGGTTGAGTTTACCTATATGTGCAGGAAAAAGGGCTGATGGGTGTTGAAGGGACTATTATTTTTCATCAGGGAGATTGCTATTGGTATTGCTATTGATGAGGAGATTTCTTTGTGTGGAGGCTCTCCAATGAAATGGAGCACCTGCGCATATGCTGCACTTCTTTAAAAATGTTAAACAGGATCTACCCTCTGATGGGAGTTGCTAATTGTGCTTTTGGCTCTATTTGCCTCATAGCAGAGGTACCATTGTGAAACATTTACAACCTAATAAAATATTAGAGGATGCTTCACTTCAAGAGGAAACTTGATGGCTGCTTTCAGCTGATGCCTCTTTGAAACCAGGTGAGAAACATGTGCTTGCCTCATTGGGACTTGCACCTACCTCTGCTGTCAGAGCACCAGGATATTGATGTAAGGTTCATGGATTGCAAAGAGCCTGAGTAGTTCTGGTAAGGATACATGTTAGATACCAGGCTCTGCATATTTGGTACTTTAGTTGATGCACAGATCATGAAAATCTTAATTTTTGATACATTGACTTGAAGTGGAGGTATTTGTGGTTTTGATCCAAAATGTGTCTTGATGTTAATGCATTTCTAAAGACAAGAGGGAGACTTTTTGGACATGCTGTGTTCACCCGAGTCTAGTAGTGAATGGTGGGCTTTGTGAGTTGTGACTTTTGTTACAAAGTTGTGTTGTATGCTTGTAATATAAGGATCTTCCAGAAACTCACAGGAATCGGGTGACTGTTCTTTATATTTTCTTGCTTGTTAAAATTGCACAAATCTAGAATCTTTTATTTCTGAAGATTTCATTTATCTAACATTTTTTCTTCCCAGGAAGCATCATCTCCTGGGATTTAAGTATCTGCTGATGCAAATCTCTCTGATCACAGATAGTTAAAGAACTATGGAGTGTCACATCATTAGGTCACCAGTTCAAATCTAGTTGAAAATGGTAATGGGCATTTTTATCCTCCTTTCCTGATGGCCTTCATCAGGATTTATTAGTTGCTTAAACTAAAACCAGAGCATTTGTTCTTCAGAATTACGGATTCGAGTGGAGAATAAAGACTAGAGGTGGGTTTTTCTATAGCAGAAAATCCTGTTTAACTTGTGTTAGTATCTGTATATGCTTGTCAGCATACTTGGTGCTTTAGAAGGAGTAAAGGTAGCATCTTTCCAGAGAAGTGTGTGGTTTGCTACATAGGATGTAATGCAGAAAGGCGACCTCCCCTAGCAGAGAAGTGTATGCATTAGTCAAGTCTGGCGTTTTTGGTGTGCTTTCCCATGACTTCTAAATTGCAAGAGCCTTTGAAGAAAGTATAGGAGGACATAGACTGTGAAGAGAAAGAGATTTTGATACTGGAAATGCATTTTGAATAGCAACTGAAACACTTCTAGACTAAGTACTTCTCAAATTCTTCCAGGCAGCTGCTCTTCTAAAGAATGATGGTTGTTTGGCTTGTTGGTTTTGGGGGGTTTTTTGGGGGTTTTTTTGGTTTTTTTTTTGTTTTTTTTTTCCTTGTTTCTTCCAGCATTCATGTCAGGATCTTTGTATAACGCTTCACTTCTAAATCTGACCTCTAATCTCAAGCAGAAGTGGTCAAGAAGAGTGGACCTCAGTTTAGAGTAAAATCTAGTACTTATGATAACTTCTTGGACTGTACATTTCCGGGTCTGTAGAGAGCTTGAAATGGTTCAGTTCACCTGCACAGTCTTTTGCCGCTTTGCGGTTTCTCCTTGTCAATTCATTATTCTAAAGTTGGGAGATCCTTGCAATCTCTTTGAGATGCATTAGGATATGGAAAGCCTTGTAAATCCCTGCAATCAGGGGCTGACCTCTTGCGTGCTGGGATCTGCCTGCAACTGCCTCTTACTTCCCACCTTTTCCTCAATGTTTCCTGAGCACTCTCTGGCTTGTTTCAGGGACCAGCTTGGCAGTGTATAAGGAATCAATAGCTGGAGTCCTTCAGGAAAGAAGTTGAAGATGCTGAAGTATGAATTCTGGTGTCCTGGTTGTTAGAATCTGTTAGCAGAGACATCAAGATGTGAAGAAGAGAGATGTGAAAGCCGGTACAAGTGTTCTATTTCTTTGTGCTCCTGAGCTGAGAAATTAGGATCTGAGTTCACTTCCCCACTCTGAAGGCTGTTGTGTAGCTTCCTATGCATCTCATGCCATGGCAGATCGCTGGTGACTTATGTCAGTAATTTGGAGGTACAAAAAATATTTGTGAGATGTAGAGGCAGGAAAAGAAGATATTTAATGGCATTTAAAAAAAAACCAACAAACAAAAGAAAGCCAAACACCTGTAGAACCTGAGTTATTGCTGTTGGCATTGCATCACAGGGATTCCAGTCCCATGGGTCTTAAAAATAGGTTTTCATATGTGTGTATGCTGTAAAGAGTCTTCAGTCATGTGCAGTTCTGATTTATTGGCACTTTGGGAGAAATTATGAGATCATTCATTTTCATACCTCATGCTGCTTATTGCTACCATTTTCTTGGTTATGTCAGAGACTACTGGCAATATTACTTCCTACTTAGAATATTCTGTTACAATCAAGTATGTCAGAAGCATTGAGTGCTTATTTCTGCGTCTTTTTTGATGCTGATGTGCTTTATAAAGGCAGTATTGAAGTTCTGGCTTAGCAAAGGAATACCAACCACTAAACAACTTCTCTGTATTTTAAGTCTCTGATTGCTTTTTGGCTTGTAGCTGTGATCTCAGCCAGAAACAGTGCATGGCTAGGAATCTTTATAAATTATCATCCATCTTTTTGCTGGGAACTAAAAGGGGAAAGTTACTGCAGTGCAAAGGATACCTTTTTTTTTTTTTTTAAAGCTGAGTCATGAAAAAATTGGCAAGTTGCAAGGTGTTTACTTACTATAGTTAACAATGAAATTCTCCCTTTACAGAAAACTGTTAGAGGGAATTACGCTTTCGGTCTCCTTGCTATTGTGGAAGGGTAAAAGAGAATATAGTTATTTTGAATTTTTTTTTTTAAATACAGTTTTGGTCTAGGACAGGGGTAAATAAAAGGAAGGTGCCGCATTTTTACTGATAATTCTCTGAAGATTGGCCCTAAAAATAGGATTGTAACCAATCACAAATGGGATGACTTTGTATTGGTTTTCCCTCATTACAGGCAAATCACTAAATCATGGGATGTCCATTTCTGAAACCTGTGATCTTTTACTTGGTTATGAATTCTGGTTGTTTTCAATGCATATACAAACTTTAATACACTGAACTAGCATGAAAAAATATGTCAAATCTTTTGCATAGTGCAAAATAATAGATGTTATCTATAAACATGAATGACTCTGACTCCACTTCTGATATGGTAAATTTTATTCTTACTCTGCTGATGGAAGATAAAAGAATAGAAAACTGACTTTGCCAAACGTGAAGTCCAATACAGCTCGAGAATGGACCACAAGTTATTTGGAGTCCCAGTTCTGTGTTATATAAAGGCCATAGTTTGTTTCGCAAAAAACCTAGCTAATGTTAAAAAATGTGTTAGCTGTCTTTTTGAAAATAGATGAAATAGATTGCAGAAGAACATATTTGTCAACAGGAAGTAACCATAAACTTAGGAGGCATGAAAGCATCAAGCACAACAGAACAAGACTGCAAAGAATAAATACAGAACCTCTTTCCCCTCGCTTTTCAGGCTGTAAGTAGGACCAGAGAACACCTTCTTTCATGAGGGTTGAGCAGGCTTTCCAACCTCCTTTGGTGTGTGTGCGTGGTGTCTTAATGTAAGTCTTGGTGCTAGGCTTTCATGACACAGACTGTGTGCCGCATGGAGTGAAGCTGCAGGTTGTCACCAGCCTAGAGCCATGGCTCTTCCACTCCTGGTGTCAAAGGAGTAAGAAATTAGTAAGATTTCATGTAGGTCAAATCGAACATGAGATTTTCAAGGTGTCCCTGTGTGGGTTTCTGTCATGCTGCCAGTTGTGCTTTACTGAACTGTTGCATGCAATGAAGGACCTTTTGTGATTGCATTGATCAAGATAGTACCGTGGGTGTGTTCCTCATCCAAGGGGATAAGTGAAGTCAGTAGGAATGAATGTTGTGCTGCAGCTCAGACTGGAAAAGAGATACTTTGGTGTCCTGGGAAGAATCCGTCTCTGACTTCCGCTTTGGGGCGTTCGGTGTAACATGGCAGCCTTATGTGGCAGGTGACTTTCTTGTTGGGTTGCTGTACCTGTTCAGGTGAAGGCCAGTTTCCTACTTTGTCCTCTGCTTTTTCCTGTGGCAGAGGATCCTTTCTGATGTCCCAGTAGATGCGCTTCAGCCTTGCCCACTGTCTCCTCTGGCTCAGAATTACCTGTTGTGTTGCTCCTTTTAGATGGGGCCAGGCATCCCACCCTTCAGAAAGCTGTAGGCCTGGTTTCAGGTCACCTCCAGAAGTTTTCTGGATGTGAGTCATAGCATGGGAGCCTTTCAAATATTGGGCTTTCAGATATTTGGATACTGTGGGAATAAAGGCAACCAGGAAAGCAGCAGACAGGAAAGTCCTCCTGTCTGCTGCATTTGCTAGTAGTCCTGGAGGAATAAAACCGAGATGCTTTTCTCTTCTCTTTGCTTCTGGGTTAGGTCTGCTTGTTTGTCCAATGAGTGAAGACTACTTTATGTCCGAGAACACGTGCAGGAGTGGGATGGCTACATACACTGCTCTCAAACTCAGAGAAGCCAATGTTGGCATTCTCACCATTTCTGACATCTTCTATACTGACATACTGACATTCCTTGTAAATAGATGGCAAAACATATGATCTTTCTTGTTTTGGTCTTGCTTTCCTCCACGACTTTTCTTATGGAGTGTATCTCTGAACAAAGGATATTAACAAAACCTTTATCTTCTTGGTTTTACAAATTTGGCTTAAAAATTCTCTACTTGAAACTTGGCAAACACTGCCTTGGTATGCAAACAGTGGGGATGGGATAGGGGAAATCACTTGGCTGTTGAAAAACTACATATGGGAAAGTCACATGGAGCTTTCAGTGTTTTATTTATAATTCTGCAAAGGCCTCTTCTAATTTGAAAAATAGAAGAGACCAAGTAGTGGCTTCTGGAAAGCAAACAGCTAGATTTTTCCATGAGTATTTTTAACACAAATATTAACTTCACAGATTGTAACACTCTTTCCTTCTTAAATACCTTTTTTTAGCCTTCAGGATGTATAGCTGGCTAAACTAACATTGTGAAGAAAACTTTAACTCCTGCAGCACCTGGCTTTTTAAATTCTAATTGTGAATCCATAAGAGATGTTTTGTTTTCATTTAGCAAATACATGTTGAGTTTCCAGAAAGGTAACTTGATTTACAATAAGCGTACCCAGTGGGAACCATATGCTTTTCACGTTTGTCTTTTAATGAAGGATTAGAGTATTTCTTTTGAAAATCTCTTTTCCAGAAGAACACTAGTTTTAACCATTAAGAAATGTTTAAGTAAGAACTGAAGCTGTATTTTCAGATTTCGTTGTACATGTGTACAGACATTTCCGAACTCAAGTCCTTGGAATGATTTTACTAGTTAATAATGCAGCCATGAGTTTTACGTCAGCTCGATTCTGAGCAGTGTTTTGCTGATATCAGTATACAATAACTGTATTATGTGAAATTGCTTGAACAAAGCTAAAGAAAGAGTGATAGAAGTGGTCTGCTTGAGAGGCTGTAGCGTTCTCCTTCTGCTCTAATTGCTGAACATGGCTAACTCTTTGCAGAATGGCATTTAAGGTTACATTTGGAGTCATTAGGTTATAAACAGTCCACAAAATATTTTACATACTTCATGTTGATATTCCTCTGAAGATCAAGATTCCCTGGGGAGAAATGAGAATATGCACCAAAAACATTCTCAGTTCTTGAGGTTTATCCACAACTTCCTAGATCACTAAAGATCAACTATCTCATGAAGAAATTATTGCAAAACAAATTTTGATGCAGCTCTCGGAGTGTTTATGTGGGGGGAGGAATATAGTGGATAATGCCCTTTCTTTTAGATGGCAGTTTTTCCTGTTTTTGCTGTCTGGCTGAGATGTAGACTGTGATTGGAAAATCCTTCTGACTTGAATTTGGTACGCTTTTACGAACCTTCATGTTCAAGAGTGCTTTTGAGTTCAGGGCTGTGTTGGGAAAAGACATGGCAGAAGTAAGTGTTTACATCTTGACAGAATGTTCAGATCTGTGCTACTGAACAGAGAGAGGAGTCCTTTCATTTCTGTATCTTGGTGAGTCTTGTGGGGGGACGTTCTTGACCCTTTTTGAAGATGCCAGTGTTCCTGAGAGATCTGACCCACCACATAACTTTTTTGCCAACAATAGATCTGTCTCTACTGTGCAAAAGTGACTGTTTTGTGCTAGGCACGATCCATGTAAAACTGGGTCTGTGGGGGGCACTCTGCTGTACTTGTGAAAATGGTCTTGTCTTTTGTTCTGGCATTAGCGTTTACTGCCTGTACTGAATGCTTGGCATCTACAATAGTACATCAACAGCATGTGTGCCTGTGCTCCTTGCTTGTGTGGTCAACCAATCTAGGGCAACGCTTTGAAATAAAACAAAACCTCTAGACCACCAGCTTGTCCTTCAGAAATGAATTTTATTTCAGATTCCACTGGCACTTTGCCGAATTTTGAGATTTATAGACGTGTAGGATGGCTCTGGCAGAGTTACAACATTACAGCAAGACCTGGCTTCTCTGTTAAACCCCCTGACTTAAGTGGCGTTTCTCATACCTGAGGATGCAATTCACAAGGAACATCCTTGGTATCTGTGTGCATCCAAATTTCTTCCAGCTCGTCTAGATGAGAGGCAAAAAGTGGAGGCCCTGAATGAGAATCTGGGGAGAGCTGCTGTAAGCAGCAGAGACATTTGTGAGCTAGTTGCAGTTTATAGACTGTAGGAGCCGCTGGTGCATCTTTCTGCTCCTGGGGAGTTTAGGAAGGAGCATTTTCTATGTGTTTGCTAAGTTTTGGAGGTCTGGTTATCCCTCAGGGTAGTTTGAAAGCTAGTTGCAGACAATTTGACAGCAGTACTTTACGCTAATGAGGAAGCAGCAGGGTTGCGCTTCCTCCAGCCTGCCTTGGAAGGAGAAGGACAGAGGCTCAGCTGTTCAGAGGTGCACGACTGTAAGGCATAATAATAGCTCAAAGACTTTTCTCTTACTACACAGCTCAAGCATACACTAACTGCATATTAGAGAACTAAACCTTGTCCAGCGTGCTTGATCGATAGCAAAGCTGCTTGATTCACCTCTGTTATCGATCTGGTTTCCGAATTGAATCCTTCAAGCATCTGTACGGGTCTATTGGTGCATGGTGGACACACTGAATACCACTGGTTCTGCTGGCTTGCTTTGGCAGGTACAAGCTCCATTTCACTAATGAGTTTCTACATTTATAAAAGATTGCTTTAGCTTTTTTTTGATTGCAACATTGCTTTGCATTTCCCAAAAATTTGGGTACATTTTTGACGGTCATTTATTTTTCCTCATGGTGACTTCAGCTCAGCATGAACTCAGACTTCAATAAATAGTCCACTGTGTGCTGACACTTTAAAGGATAAAGTCATGCTGACAGTTTATGCTGAATTCTTTCAACAAATGGGGTATATGTTTTCCGCAGTCTAACATTGTTGTTTGTCATGCCAGACCTGTATTTTAAAGGGATCCTGAAATTTATTATCATCTTCATTATTTTTTGCTGATGTTAAAGCGATCTACTAAATTCAGTCATCTAAAACTGAAGGGACAGTAAATATTTTACTGTTTGTATAGTTCACCTTTGGTGTAAGAATTGTATTGCAGCTACCAAGGAACACACAAGAGCTTAAGAAAAGGTTCTGCAAATACAGTGTTAGCTGTTAAAAAAAAAAAAGTATTGATCTAAAATTTAATGAAGAACGTGAGTAAACAGTAACTCAGTAACTGATCCATAGACTGAAAAGGTTTGCTGTTCTTTTGGTTCTCAAGGGGAAAACCCAGAAAACACACAAACTCCTGGTTGTAATTCCACACACATTAAAAGAAATACTAAATGTGAAGGGGTCAAATTAAAGGAAGAGAATAAGGAAGAAAAAGTTAGAAAATAGTGAAGTGCCCAGCTTCAGTCTCTAGTAAAGTACCAGAATAAATCCCTAGAGAAATTGTAAGCATTTGTAACGCAACAGGAAACGAGCTGTGTGGATTTATCAGGAAGAACCTCATGGGGGGAAAAAATTTAATTTGCTTGATTCAATGGATGTTTTACAGCCCAACCTGAGTGAGGAAGCACATTGGTTATGGGATGCTGAGTAGGGATCTGTGTTCAGGATTAAATAGCAATACAGTGAGTTCATTAAATGACTGGAATGTATGCTAAGGAGTGGTGACTGGGATCCTAGAGGGGCTCGTTCTGCCTCTGTGCCAACAGCTGGGGAGACAAAGAGAAAGCACTTGAGATGCAGATAGAGGGTTGTGTGTGTTCTTGAAGACAGGAAAAGAACTTGAAAAATTAGTCTGGAGCTTATTTCACTTTTCCTGAAGGAAAAGTGCAGAGTACTTATTGCATGGAGAAAGTCAAATAGAGAGAGTCTGAGATTTTGCGATGTATAGGAAATTGAGTGCAGTTGTTGCAGAAAACCCCCCAAATCTTTATTGATGTAGAAGTGTCCTATACAGGTATTTTGTAGTACTCCATATTAGTAAGTGATGTGCACCATTTTGTATCCCACATTTTAAGATGTGTTTAAGCTGTAGGCTGAAAAGGACAGTAGAAGTACAATTTAATTATTTTGGTCTATGGAAATGCCTTTTGTCTTCTGAAAGCAACTTGTAGAGGAATGGAACAATTTTCCACATTATGAAGATGACTGTGATCAGTTGTCTTGTTTTTAGTAGAGAAGAAGAAATTACTGCCTTATCTTGCACTAAGGCCTGAATGAACGTTAACAGGAAAGAATATTCTAATTTTTAAAGAGCATCGAGCACAAGAGCACATTGTCGGTTGAGGTGGTGGGAACATTAGTGATTGCAGTCGTCTTGAGAATAGGTTAGAGAAATGTTTATGCTTTAGGTGCAGCGAATCGTTCCCAGAGTGGTTTGGCAGGGTGACTTCCTGAGAAGCCTTTCAGCCTGGTGCCTCTGAGTTTGCATCGTTCATTTTTGAACAGACGTTTGAAGCCTGTGTTAAGGAACAAGTGCTGAAAGGAGGACAGTCCAATGACCAGTCTGTAATTAAATCCGTAATTAAATCCTGCTCACAAATGTTGCTGTCCATCCCTAAGTTCTTTATGTATTTTTACCTGGAAGATGTCTCTTTCAATGGTCTGATGACTTTACAGGTTGCAGACTGGATCTCTGCAATGAAATCGGTGGGCAGTTTTCTCGCTTGTTTCCAGGAAAGAAGGGTTGGTCCTGGGTTTCCAAAGGAGGTGTTCAGAACTTTTACTCCCCAAACTACCTGCTTCAGGGGAAAAATACTACTGTAGGAGCCTACAATGTATCAGAAGTGAGTATTTCTAAAAACTGAAATTATTTCCTTGCCTTAGAGTTTCTTCATTCAACAGGCACCCACAAGTCTTTGAGCTTTCTGAGTGCTGACATGACATATATATCGTTCAGCTTTCGAAGAAGAAAATAACTGGCTTCTGACAGTTTGGGGTTTTTTGTTTTTAAGATTTACTGTTTTAGTTTAGTCACACTAATTAGCACCAGTTACCTTCCTGTAAAAGGTAGGACCTCAATCAGGTTTTGATTTGTTTTGATTTTTTTACACAGATGCATATGGACTATTTGGTTTATGCTATGGGAGAATTTAAAGAAAAACAATGGTTGCAGGAGTAAGAGGCCACTGGTATTGTGATCTAGAGCAAAGGCATATATGAAAGCCAGACTTTAGCAAAGAGCTAAAGAAGCACTTAGCCTTCTGTCTTTTCCACAGCCTGCAACCTGCTGCAGGGAAATGTGTGAAAGAGGTAAGGTAGTGTGGGTCACCCTGTCCTCCTTCAGCCCTGCTACAGCCAGGGGAGTGTTTGCTTTATCTGCCAGTGGAATAACAAGCAGTAATGGAAATTACAGCAGTTGGGATAAGATAATACCCATAAAAGCAGGTTATGGTGATCTGCATTTCTTACCGAGATAAAGCTGAAATGAGTTTTTAATTATTGGGCATTGAACTATATAAAATAAAACATGCTTATGCGCACAAGGGAGCGTACATTGTCCATATACCTAAGGGGGAAACCCTACAGATAGCACAAAGATGGGGGAGCGAGACAACGGGGTGTTGAAGATATCTGCCCTAGGAATGGCAAACCGTCTGGCCTGCAGGTACGTCGCTAAAATTTAGAAACTGGATGTGATCCTAGGTGCCACCAGTGCTTTTAATGCTTTTAATGCTTAAGCAAAGTGCAAACTGCGTAATGCCATGGCTGATGCTGAAACATGATGCTCGGGCACCGACACTCGGACTGGACATCACTTCCTCCCAGCCGCCTGTTCCTTTCATAACTGCTGGCTGGCCCAGGGGCAGCTCCAGGTGAGCTGAGCCCAACAGGAACTATTTGGGTAATTGGTCGCAGTTCTGCTAGGCATAGAAAGAATAAGTTAGTTGTATTTAAAGTCCAATTATTGTAATATCTCAAATTACTTTCTGGCACTCTCCTCATTTTATGGTTAGGAAAAATAGCTGCAGAGAGGGAAAATGCAGCAGGATGGAGAAGCTGGTGATGGGAGGCGTTGAATTTTTTGCCCTGTATGCTCGGATCGAACCAACTTTATTTGTACCTGGAAACCTACATCTGTGAGCTCTCTGCTTGATGTAGATCATGCTTTCTGAGGGCTCTCCTGTTTGAGACAATCCCAAAAGCTCTTCCCTCTGGTTGGCAGAGCAACAAAGTGTGTGGCCTTTTGGGGAGTTTTTCTTGTCTTCCTGGTAAAGATGCAGGCTAAAGCAGAATCAAGCACTACAACAGGGGAGAGGCTTTAAGGTCTTTATATTTCCTGCTGTTTCACAGATGAAGGTAAACTCGGCTTGAAACTGTGCTTAACCATACTAAAAGACGTATAGATGTGGTGCTGAGGCATGTGGTTTAGTGGTGGGCTTGGCAGTGCTAGGTTAGCGGTTGGACTTGATGATCTTAAAGGTCTCTTCCAACCTAAATGATTTTATGATTCTATGCTGGTTTGATTATTCCTTGTTTTTGTTTACTCATAATTTCAAAATAGAGATGAGTTCATGTTTTTCTTCCAAGTACTTGGAGAGTTCCTAAGTAACACAGTAATTCAAGTTAGAAGAGACGAGCTTGTGTTTAAGATGAGGTTTTCTGAAGTGGTTTTCCCTAAAGCTGCATGTTTAAAGAAGTTTTTAACTGTGGACGTTAAGATCTGATAGCTCTCAGAGTTTTGTCTAGTGATTTAAAAGTGATGTCTTTAATACTGTTGTGCTGTGATCTTTTAAATGCTTGTGGTATTGAGCTTTCTTAATAGTTAAACCTGTGGTTTCCTTTAATTCCTTGCTTTGGTTGTATGAAAATATATGTACGTGATCTTTAGCGCTCTTCATCTTGGAAAAGGAGAAGTCTTTCTGCCTTTTTGCTAGTCAAGACCATGCCATGTGGAAGGGCTTCCCTCGTGTTTGTGTCAGTCTCTAACCACAAACTCCGAGCCTCAGTCTGCCTGTAGCAGTTCAGATGAGTTTACTTTTCTGCTAGATGACAGAAATCCTGTAAAACTGTAGGTACTGTATAGACCATTGGATCAATTGTCAGGTTTTCAATTTAGGGAGTATTGGGATCCATGTGTGTTTTCGAGGAGGAAGAAGACTCGGTTAAATCAGTTGTTTGTGGTTCGTGTACCGCAAACCCAGTCATCTGTGTGACCCGGAACACACCTGTCAATGGGGATGTAGGTGCTATGGCAGGGCCTGGAATGTAAAGTCCAGGGATAACAGTAGGAAAGTGTTTGAGGCTGTACATTATTATATATATAGAGAGAGAGAGAGAGAGCGTGCAGTTTGAGGACATTCCTTTGCCTCAGCATAACCTATGTGGTGTTGCTGTGCTGTGTAATGTTATCGAACCGTAATACCCAGCAGGGTGCTTGGAAAGAGGCAGCTACTGATGTCTCTTTTTCCCTAAAGGATTTCCCAGAAAATCTGTCCCTCTGAAGAAGGGTGCAGGCCATATAGGAGTGGTGCTGTGCTGGAAATAGAAACTTGATTCTCAGAACTCAATAAAAGAACCTCTTTCTTGTAAAATATGCAGAGGAAAACAAGACTGATGGGATTTTGGGGGCTTTTCTAAATTTGTTCAAGATGTAAACCAATGAACTTCAGAAAGATCTACCCAAGCTGTATGCATAACAGATCCCTGGCAAAGTCTTACATGATGAGAAAGACATTTTAACTGATTGTGTACCTCTTGTCAGGTTAACTAGCTGCACCGTTCCTGAAGAGCTGAGCATCTTTGGGCAACTGGATGCCCATTAGACACCACTGTTTCTGAACAAGGTGTCGTTTTCAGGTTTATAAGAAAAGTAGCAGAAGTTAACATAAAATACTTCCTAATTTTCAGGGATACCATCACTTGAAATTACATGCATCTGTACATGTGTGATTACCTATCATATGTGCTATCTATTCATGTCTCCATGGGTGTTTCCCACAGTGAACATGCCTGTGCCTTGTGTGTCACACTGGATTTTTATCTGCACAGTAGCATTTCATGGAGTGGCACTTGTGAGAGTGCAAAAGGGACAAAAGGCGCTGATCTTTCTTTGGTTTTGTCTTCTTGCTCATGGTGATGCAATTTGGCTGATCCCTGACCCTCTTCTCCTCCAGACTTCTGTCTTAGGTATATCTTTGTGATGAAATGTCACATAACAGCCCTTATCTTCAGTGGGTTCTCTTGTTTTCCTGATAGGTTCTTTTTAAACATTTGCAGGCTGAGAGAGATCAATTCCTGCTTGATCTGTAGAGGGGTTTGTTTCGTAGTTGGGTCCAGCAGTGGCAGTGCTGCATCCCAGATGAGTGCTCCACATATATAAGTATCCTTCTCTTTGAGGACTTATAAGTTAAGACGGTCTGCTGTATAATTGCCTGTTGCCTTAGACCCTGATGAAAAATCCCTCTCCTAGGACCCCAGAGGGTCCCCAGCATTATCCCATGAAGAGTAAGGAAGAAGAAAACCTTAAAATCAATGCTAGTCACCCCAGCACTAGTGCTGTTAGCTTTGGTAAATCCTGTCTCAACAATAAAGCCAGCTGCCATTTTGGCATCAAGACAGACAGACTTGGCATCAGCTCCTCTGGCACCAAAAAAACACTTTGTGGGAGCTGGCACCAACACTGTGAAACAAGGGTAAGGCCCAAGGGAAATGCCAAGCAGACATGAGATGAGCACTAAAAATAGTGAGTTGCTGTCATTTGGAGATAAAACAAGAGTAGGGCATCTAAGACCTCCATCAAGGTTGTGCTGGTAAGCAGCCTTTGGACAGTGCTGTCTCCTATGATGATGTGACCAATGGAGACACATAGGCTGTATTTTTGGTACCCACATGGTGCAAGACTCTAAAACTAGAACAGACGCTTACCGTCTTGATTCCACGTTTGGGAGATCCTGTTACTGTCAGCAGGCTCTGTCTTCTTTCCTGTCTGCTGCAGATCATCTCCTCTTGAGCTGTTACCAAAGGTCCTGTTTGCATACAGAGGCATAAGGAAAACAAGAGCTGTGGTGCCAAAAAGCAAAGAGCCAGGCTAGTGTCCCTATACCACCCCGGACACACTAGCCCTCCTGGAGACAGTCTTGTCAAATGTTTAACAGCTGATCTGCCCCTCCCTCCTCCTCCTTCCCTCCCAGCAGGCTCCGAGAAAGCCGAGTAGGCTTTCCAGTGACTTCATGACCCACTCCAGACTAAAACTGAAGCCTGACATCGGTGCCCAAAACCTGGGAACGCTGAAGAGACAGAATTGAGCCTGTCTCCACTGAAGCAGTGTCACCTCTGAATAGGGCAATTTCAAGTCTTTAGTCCCCCTCAGCCTCAGTGACAACGGACTTTAAAGCTTTTTAAGACCTCTGGTCTTGAATGGCAGGCTGAAACAGTGGTCATACAAAATAGATGATGCAAATAGTCTTTGGCATTGCAATTACATTGGCTTGCCCACAACTCTGCTGCTGTGAAGAAAAGCATGCTAGATCTATGGCTATCATTTTCTCGTTCTTGGGGAAAAAGCAGTGGGAAACAATGTCACTGAGGGCTGGAAATTTCAAGCTATGCTTAGCAAAAACTATTTTGGTCTCAGAGAAGGAGCCTGGACTTTTCTTTGCCACCACTCTCCCATCAGCTAAACAGCAGACTCGGTAGGAGTGTCTGGAACAGCCTGGATGTGGCGTCTTTTGTCTCCTCTGTCAGATGGGTGTTGGAGAGACTCCTCTTGGGTATCTCCTCCACATCCACCCCTTGTCTGCTCACTTTCTGGAGTGCCCTTCTCATCATAGAATCATAGAATGGTGAGAGTTGGAAAGGACCTTAAAGATCATCTAGTTCCAACCCCCTGCCATCGGCAGGGACACCTTCCACTAGACCAGGTTGCTCAAAGCCTCATCCAACCTGGTCTTGAATGCTTCCAGGGATGGGGCATCCACAGCTTCTCTGGGCAGCCTGTTCCAGTGTCTCACCACCCTCAGAGTAAAGAATTTCTTCCTAATATCTAATCTAAATCTGCCCTCTTTCAGTTTAAAACCATTACCCCTCATTCTATTGCTATGCTCCCTGATGAAGAGTGCCTCTCCACCTTTTCTGTAGGCCCCCTTTAAGTACTGGAAGGCTGCTATAAGGTCTCCCCGGAGCCTTCTCTTCTCCAGGCTGAACAACCCCAACTCTCTCAGCCTGTCTGTATAGGAGAGGTGCTCTAGCCCTCTGATCATCTTTGTGGCCCTCCTCTGGGCTTGCTCCAGCAGGTCCATGTCCTTCTTATATTGGGGGCTCCAGAGTTGGATGCAGTACTCCAGGTGGGGCCTCACGAGAGCGGAGTAGAGGGGCAGAATTGCCTCCCTCGACCTGCCGGCCACGCTGCTTTTGATGCAGCCCAGGATGCGGTTGGCTTTCTGGGCTGTGAGCGCACATTGCCAGCTCATGTTGAGCTTCTCATTAACCAACACCCCCAAGTCCTCCTCCTCAGCACTGCTCTCGATCTGTTCTCTGCCTAGCCTGTATTTGTGCTTGGGATTGCCCCGTCCCACATGCAGAACCTTGCACTTGGCCTTGTTGAACTTCATGAGGTTTGCTTACGATAGCTTAATACAGAAAGCAGCTTCAGAGGAGTGATTGCTTGCTGGTACAAAATTGCAAATTGAAGTGCTTTACTGTTGGTATTTCTTCACCCACACATGCAAAGTGAAGAGGAGGACAGGCTCCTGCTGAAATACCAGGTGACAGAGTGGGTAGTGGCTTCCTCTGCAATGCCTCCTCCTTTTGAACTCACGCATGGCTTTCAGGCGGAGGATGTGGCATGTATTTGCACTGGTCCGCTTGGCCAACAGTTGCGGTTCAGGATTCACTTGGAATGAAGATTTGATTGGAATCAAGCATGAGATGTTGCCTGCAACACTGAACACATTTTGAAGTGTGCAGTCTCTTCCTCCCTGGTTAACTAGTTACTCGGAGACAAAGACAGGTGACAGCAGTGAGACTGAAATGCAGCATCCCTATTTGGTTATCTTGACTTAGTAAGCTGCAAAAGTTTCTTGCATGTCTAAACCACTGAGCTGAGAGAAGTGGTGACAGGCTGCAGGGAGGAGAGACCTGCCTAAGGACAGATTCTAACCACTGCAAGCCCTTGTGCTTCATTGCACATTCAAATTTATTGATCCAACAGACTGGTTGCAGCACTGGCTCACAAGCCAGTTCCAACATGTATGGTGTCTTTTCCTGCAGTTATTCTTTGCTCTCTCTAAACAACAATTAAGTTGCTTTGGCCTGACGAACATTAAATGCAAGTGACTTCAGTGTCCTTGTTTTGTAGTTGAAATACACACAAATTGGAGGACCCACTTTACCCCACTCCTAAATAATACAGTAGTACTAGACACAACAGGTCTGAAAGGTTTGTTTTAGACTGTGTCCCCTAAGCAACAGAGTAGATAGTCTAGGTCCTGTAGGTACTTGGAAATTATCAGACTGACCTGTTCCTGTTTGTCCTCTGGAATTTGTTGATGACGTTCTTTGTAGGCAGCGCCAATGCTATACATTACATGAACCCGGGGCACCTGCTCCTCATATTGGAAAGTCATCATGTTCTTGTAATGGTGCTGTTAGTGGCCCTTCACTCTTCAGGAATCGACAGCAAGTGGGCAGATTTTGCGGACAGGTGGCCCGCCAGAAATGGCTTCCAGGTAGATCTAGCATTGCATTGCTGTTCCAGCATTGGTGATCTCACAGTGTCTCACGGTGTTTTTGCTAGCGAACAAGCCCCTTTAGAACATTTGCTGTCAAGGCAGATAGAGCTTGGGTGTTCCTGGATGTTGTCTTATTCTAGAGAAACAGATAGCGGCTTTTATGCCTTTCTGTAGGTTTCTTTCCCTTTTTTTTCCTTTATTCCCAGAGCCATCTCCACCGTGGGGAAGGATGAAGTCACCCTCGTTCAGGTTGCTTCTTTCACACTTCGTTTCGAGTGCCTGACAGACCTGTGTAGCCTCAGTTCTAGCACCCAAGGCTGTGGGCTGACTAATGAAAATGGATAGCTGATACTCCAGGGATGTTCCTGTTACCAACATGAAAATAACAGAGTGCACAAATGGAAGAGTCATTAGATAAATTGTTCCAAAGTTTATGGTCTACCTGTATATATATATAGCTGCAGAACTATGGTATTAAAGTTTAATTGAGGGGTTATCACACACCACCCAAATTTACTGTTGAAAAACCTCTCCGTGCCTGGAACTGTAATAATGGAGCAACTGAGAATAGCCTTGTGCTTCAACCCTGACAGATTTGAGCTGCGCAGCTTCAATTTTTGTTCCAATCGCGTTGTTGTAACTGGATCATCTAAAGGTCACGCTGTCCCCTCAGGGGGTATCAAAATGGCTATTGTATCTTGCTGAGTTACTAAACCTGCTTGCAAGCACCTCCCATCAAGTATGGAAAGTAACTCTAAAATGGCCCAAACAACTTCCATCATCTACTTCAGTTGCGTGCTAATATCTGAAGTCACAAGGCACAGTGTGCATTGGGCTTGTGAAGGTGTCAAGCACCATCTTTTGCTTGACATGATGTTTGGGGCAGATGGCATGTTCAGGAGAGCAGTACTACAGACTGATAAAGCCTGGAGGTCTTTATTCCCTCTTTTTCAAAAGAAACTTGCTCATTGTTATCTTGTAGTGGGATCCACACTGACATGTCAAAAAAGGGTGGTTGGTGGCTGCCTAAACAAGCAATTTTTCAAAATAATGTAGATCCTATAATCTGTCCTGATAGTAGCCCTGACTTTTCAGAGCCCTCAAGAGATTCATCTACAGAGAAACTGTGAAAACTTGTGTTTGTTCTGTTCTCTATATCTCAGATAGACACACTCTTGTATCATAGATGGGTGGCCTTTGCAGATGTTAAACTCCAGGTTTGTATAAAGGAAGTGAAACCCGTGCTGAGCCTGCCTTAGAGCTGCTCTTGCTTTCATTAAAATAATTATTATTTCAGCTCTGGTTGCCCCAAGCAGAGACCAATAGAAAATTAGAAAGGTTTTGGAAATGGGCACTGAGCGGCTGAAGGCTTTGGGGAAAGATTTTATGTTAAGAGGATGGGGAAGATTGATATCTTTTATAAGAAGATAGCTAACAGGTACAGAGTAATGAATGGGTGAGAAGATGGATGGGGACTTCTGTTCCCACCTGCTAATAATATGAAAGTCAGATTAGAAGGTGGTGAATTCACTTCTGATGAAAGGAACTATTTGTTTACAACCACTATCTATGAAACTCGTTACTGGAAGACAAAGCGCTGGGGCAACTACTTATGAACTTCTAAAAAAAAAAAAAGGGGGGGGGGGAAATGA
>VFFE01006863.1:238857-278488 GCA_008921705.1 Burhinus oedicnemus
TTTTTTTTTTTTTTTTGTGGTTATTTTTTTTCAGAACTGCCCGACCTGATGTCATTTCCCTCTTGCAAACACCCCGACTGGGCTGCGTCTGAGATATGTCACGGGGAGTGGGAGGAGGAGGAGGGGGAGCCAGAGAGTGCGTGCAGTGTCCCAGGACCCTGTTTACTTAGCATTCCCAGCCGAGGAAGCCCTGGTTTAAATAGGATCAGAGGAGCGGACTGCCCACAGCAGATGAAGAAATGGTCACTGTGGGGCTTTAAATTCCTGCCTTCCCATGCGCTGGTGCGGAGGATGAGCCTGCAGAATGCCTTTCCTCCTGGGTCTCAGACAGGTAACCAGCTTCAGTGCGGTGGGAGCTGCTTGCTCAGGTGGAGGACGTGACTGATTGCTTTTATTTTTATTTCCCTCCCCCTGCCGAGGAAATGATTTCTGACTTTCCCAAAACGGAACCGTACAAACAGCACTTCCCCACCCGTGGTGTTTGATCGGGCAGCACAGTAGCATGAGAGACGCTTTTTATTAGAAAGGAAGGAGCAAAACTACAAGGAAGGAGCAAAACTGCAAGCTGGGGAAATAAACTCCCTTGTTATTGTAGGTTTTGCGGCAGGGTGGCTCTTTGTCGTGCTCCTGTGCGGGTTTTCTTTGGTTGGGTTTTAGGGTACTTTCCACAGTCCTTAATACGGAATTGTGTTTACATTGCTTAAAAACATGCCAAACTTCTTGTGCGGGCAGTATTTTGAGTGTTAAACTGTGGTTTACAAAAAAGAAAGAGACATTTTTATATATATATTTCATCTCCCACAAAGGTCATCAAACGGAAAATGGCAATGTGTTGTGACCCCCAGCTTGGTTCCTTTTTAATTGTTCTGGGAGAGTTTGAACTTGAACAAGAAACTTGGGATAATTTAATAGCTGGTAATGTTGAGTGGAATGAGAAACGGTAGCAACTGCCCAGCTGCTCCCCGCTGGAGGAGGTGCCAACTATGTGTTCCTAGGCTCAGGGCGAGCAAACCCTTTTTTTGGTCTGGGAGGCACGTCTGGAGGGGAATCTAACTGTAAACTCTTTCCAGCACTGCTGGGATCTGTAATCCACAATAAATAGATATCGCATGATATCAGAGTGCTGCTTGGAGTTTCTAATTTAGAATTAAAAATTCATGATTGGACCATAGCATGTTCTAAACTACCTACTTTCAGTTGTTTAGAAACGAAGGCAAAAGGACTTACAGCACACTGCTGAGTAAACAGTGTTCTGTTTTTCCTTATCAGTTCAGTTTTTGGTGAAAGGCAGCTCCCCCCGCCCCCCGATGAACTGAAAACAGTTTTACATAAGAAACTACCTCTAGCACAATGACCTTCTGTAAGTGAATGCAATAGCCATAATAATAGTTCACTTGTTAGCACTTAGAGCAAAGAGACTTTCCCTAAAAGCCTCAGAACTGAACCAAGGAGGGAAATTTGGGCACGATGGCCGAATGGCTTTAGGTAACTCTCAACTTGCGGTGGAGATATAGCTGGCTTAAATGTTGAGATCGCTCATGTCTCACAGGTGTGTTTTTCTCTGAAGTTCCTATTTCTAAATTAATCTTTTCATTTTAGAGACGTGTTTGGGGCAACTGAGGTGCTGCATAAGGTGTAAAACCAGAAGTTAGGAGTAATTTGGCTTCATTTGCTCTAACTGCAAATATCTGGTTATCTCAGTGGGCTGGATGGTACTTTTTTCTCTGCTTGTAACTTTTCGGCATTGATACAGAGGCATTTACAGGAAGCAGAAAGAAGGTGTTGCCTCAAGAACACAAGAGCTCTTGACTATTTTTATCCACTGAGGAGGGATATAGTGGGAAAGAGCTGCTTGCAGAGCTACTTGAACTTTTCTTAGTTTTAATCGTTTTTAGACTTAAAAAAATTAAATATTTGTGATTGTGTCCTGCATGCAGACAGTATTCAGAAATTTCTTTTTTCAATTCTAAACGGGGGGGGGGGGCGGAAGGGTTGTTAGCGAACAGTGGTATTTAATTAAAACTGTGGGAGGAATTCAGGAACATCTCGTCACGCATCCGCCTCTATTGTCTCTTGCGTTTGCACTCGGACTGTAAACGCTTGGTTGTCTGGGATGTCCTTTGTTGTTGTTCCCACTCAACACAAGGGGTTCTGATCCTTGGGGTGCCCTCCCGTGAGCTGTGTGAGGAGGACGAAACCGTGGCGGTGGGAGCCTCGGCTCCCCGGGACAGGCACCCCTTGCTCACTGCTGCACCGCACTGAACAGCTGGTTCCCCTGGATCTGCCTTCACTTCTTCTTCGGGACCCAGTGGCATTGCAGCACGGCAGATGGACTGCCGAACGCATGGTAAAAATAGGGTGTTTGGTTCGGGTGTTCTTTTTTGTTGTTGTTGCAGTGGGGATTATGTTTAAATGGCTAAAAACCTCGGTCAGCACTATCTGACATCGGTGTAACTTGGGTGTTTAAAGCTCCCGTCCCAGGAAACATGGTTGTAGAGGATCTCAGCTTTCAGTTTTAAGTGAGCATTTCCTCTTAGGATTGCAGGTGGAAGCTTGAACACGTTCATCTAGTTCACTGCATAAATATAAAAGGAGAAAAAAAAAAAAGGTTAAAATTTTGGATTCCTAACCTTCTCAGTTTTAGCTGCTCGAGATTTTCAGTGTTGTCAACTGGTGGTTTAAAACAACAAAATGCAAGACAGCCTCCTCAAAGCTGTCATTTCCTAGAAGCATCTATAATGTGAAAAGGCTGGGACTACAGCTGGGAAGCTTCTAGCAAGGCGTGAAGGAAGTAAACACTTTCACGTGGTACTTAAAATGCGAATGTGCAGTTCTTGGAGTCTGAAAGTGAAACTTGCAATAAACAAAAATGAAACCAGCTCTTACTGAAATATATCAAAGTGTCCACAATCTATGAAAGGACAGTGTTCCTTTAAAGATTGTTTAAGTATTTCTCTAAGATAAATGGATGCAGCAAACCAATTTGTTCCTCAGATAAAGGTTAATAAAACCTCAGAGCTTCTGCATCTGCTGGGGGTGAAGATGGGTCTGCTGTGGCTGATTAATCATGGTGATTTAAATATAATTCTCCTGATGCTGGCATTAGCAAAGCAATAAATGTTGTGAATTAGAATTCCCATTTTGGAGATCTTTATTGTGCCTGGGACAGCTCAGAGGCATCATTGCTCCCCCACTTACTGTACTTTAAGTATTTGGATGTTTACACTTAACACTTCACCCCCCCCCCCCCCCCATTCAGCAAAACAGAATTTGTGGTGTCTTATGAAGAAATGTCCAGACTTGATTTATTTCCTGGCCTCAGTTGTCTGTTGTAAGGCAGGCTTACAGGAATTTATCCCCTGTCTTGCTGGCAGGGGCTGGCATCCGAGGTTCCAGTAACTTGCAGCAATCAAAGCCAGTTTCATCTTTACCAATCTTGCATACTTTTGTTAAATGGAATTCACTAAAGGCATGGTGCTTACTTAGTGGATTTTTGCTTTTACATTCCTAAGGACTAACAAATGTAGTGTTTATGAAGATGGGAGAAGGACCAGAGGCTTCAGGGTGGGTGTCAGTCCTGAGCTGCCCTGGTGATTCAGGGTTCCCTTGTGGTTCTGCATGCCCTTACTGCGATCTCACCTGCTGTTCTCTGAAAGGATCTAGTGATTTTTTTATTTTTTTATTTTTTTTTATTTTGGATGAATTTTGGTTAGGAACTGGGGGGCAGCTGGCAAACCAGGAATTGTAGTAAACTGTATGTCAAGATTTGGCATTTCAGCTTAATATTTTCAGTAGCAATTTTAACCTACTACCGCTTGAGCCTCTTAACTGACAGAGATGCTTGTTGTCTTCGGTAGCTTTGTGTTTGCATTTTCATGAGCTATTGCTGATGGGCTTGGCTAACCAACACTAGTGATAGTCTGATATGTGGATTTGAGTAAAAGCCAAGTGGTAACTCATAAATAGTGGGTATCAAATACAGTTTTTCCTGTTGGTTGTTTCTAACATATTTAAGATACTGACAGTCGCTTCCATTCTGTTACTCTGGGTGCTTAAAGAATGTATATCGTTCAAATACTGATTGCCAGTCACTCAAAATACATATTTTCACTACATTTTCCTGAAGATTGTGTCACTTGCTTAAATCCATCCTGCTTTGTTGTTATGGGTGTGGCTGGGTACTGAAAGCAAGGGACTGCTGCCTGCGAGTAATGAGATTAGTGAAATAACTAGGTCAGGATTTTATTATTATTATTAAATAGATGTTTGTTACCAAAGTCCCCTATAAGAGCCGTGAAACCAGAAGGTCTGGAGCGGTCACAGGTTGAGCCTGAGTCCTGGTAAAACCAGTAGCATCTTGCCCTCCAGCGGATGCCAGCTTGGCAGTCTCCCTTCAGCCTGCTGCTGGGCTTTTCACTGTGTCCCACTGTTTGTACGCATGTTATTCAGTTCCTTACTCACCCCTGTCATTCCGTTATTAATCCCCATCTCCTCCGGTTCAAATAGTAATTTGCTATGTAGTGCCTTGACAAATGCAGTACCAAAGTTTGGAGAGAATAGGAAATTAGAGTAGGTCTAAAAAACTGCCTATGCTAGGAGAGAGGAATGGCATATAACCTGCTGCCAGTAAATGCAAGTCAGATTTCAAAGTGTTTTCCAGGGTGCCTGACTATTACCAAGGTTAGGATGAATACTCTGGAAGGCTGAATGATACATAGAGGCCATATAAATGCAAGGTGCTCATATTTAGGGTAACGGAGGACAGACTTCTGTGGAAAGAGGAGACACAGCAAAAAGCTAAAATGGTTATTAGATCTCTGTGATATCAGCCACTGCTGGTTTTGGTTACCTGGTTAATGCCAGCTGAGGAGTCATCTTTTGCAGGTGGTTCACTGCCAACTATGCACTTTTGAGCGTGGGCTGTGGTGTTTGTTGCTGCAGTTGCATATATTCATTTTCAGCTTGGAAAATAGCCACACTGGTCTGGAATTTGCTCATCTTCATCTTTCTCCTTTTTGACATAGCAACAATGTTCCCAGGTTAACTGCTGACTTTTGAGAGCAGAAAAGTGGCCAGTGCCTTGATCCTTTTATTGTAATGATACTCCACTGTCAATCAGTTCTCATTTCCCTCCATTTCCTACATTGGCTTCAGATGCAATAAATCCTAACAGATTTACAGACATTAAACCCAACCATTTAGTACTGAAAAACTCTACAAAAGTAGCATAAGGAGGTCTGATTCTATCCTTTCTTGCAGTGAGGCGCAGTTCAGGCAACTTGCAGACCTCCATGAAAGCCTCCTGTCTTGATCATGCCCACGTTTTGACCTTTAATTTGTCACGTAGACCTCCAGCAAAGATCCAGTACTAAACTGGAAAGTGGAGAAAATAATTGGCTTTTTTCCCTGGCACTGACGTTAGTGTTTGCTGAAGCTTCAGATGTGACAACATATGGCATTGCCTTGAGTTCTCTTGTACCTACCGCTGCTGGATATTTTAAGGATTATTTGTAAAAGCACTTGACAGCAAAAGTGTGCTACTGGCAGAGTTGCCAGCATAGTTGCAGGTTTATCACAAATGCCAAATATCAACAAGAAAATAAGCAAAAAAAAAAAAAAATCTTATTTTTATTCAAAGTTGCTTTATAAAGTTTGACAAGTGAAAACTAATCCAAAATCTAAATCTAATCTAAATCTAATCTAAAATACAAAGAGACTCTCCAAATGCACAAAGATGAGGTCTTCCCAACTCAACCGGTTTCATGAGAAAGAGCCTGCGCCAGACTTAACAAATGGCCTCTGTTGGACTGGATAGGGAGAGAACACAGACTCCAGGACTGCAGAGCCTTCTCCTGAAGGCTACCGGCTTTGGAGCGTGCGTCAGGGATCTGGTGAGCCCAGTTCCTCAGATCTGTGTCAGCTCTTAGGATGATGCCAAGGAGGCAATGATGCACATGCAGCCTAGAGTGTGTGCTGCTTTACAGGACAAAGCCAATCCCTTGAAATTAGCTGGAAATCTCCTAGACTTTGCAGGTGGGTGATAACGGATGGCATGTTCAGGCTTCTTAGTTGCAAAACAGAAATATTCTGCTCTAATGGAGTTGAATGGCTCTTTGAGACCAGACCTGTGTAGATGCTGTTTAGTAATCCTGTCTGGAGGAATCTATAGTTAGCTGAACAAAGGCTCGTGCTGAGGGATGTGCTTGCCTGGACAACAAGAAAATAAGACTATCCTTCAGCAGGGAAGCCTGTGCTGGAACGTGATAGCCACTGGCAATTGGGAAAGAAAGTGCTTTCAGAAGGAAACTTTCCCCTTCCTTGTTTTCATAAGACTACCTAAAAAAAACCATCAAAACTTCATTGTAGTAGTGTGGTGGTTTAGGCTGGGCTGGCTACTAAATGAACGACAGATTTAATTGGCACCCAGTGTGGTGTAGTAGTTCATAGAACGTATTCAATTTAAAAACTCCATGCTGCTAAGAATGATTAAAAATTATTACAAGCACTGCTTGAAATGGAAACTAGAAACAAAGACAGGTCAATAAAATATGAGTGCACCAACTTTGCTTCTATGAGATGTCCCCCACCCCCCATATATAGTTTTCTTACCTATAAAACTGCTCTTTCAGTCCTGTGCCTTGGTCCATGCCTGTTGGTGTGAGAGAGGAAATAGTGTGCTTTCATAGCACAAGCACTTGTGTAACTGTTTCCAGGAGACATTTTGGCTATAGATAACTATATTGCTGATATGTCTTAAGTAGTTACTGTTTGGCAGCATATGACACAAAGAATGAATGGGAGAAAGAAGTAGAAATAATACAACACCTGAAGGTATGAAAAGTGCAGACTGGGATTTAATTAGAAATTGAAGCCTGATCAAAGTGTTTGGCGGTAGGCAGAAGATTCCGAACAAAAAATGTCATGGTCTGTGTCGTGGCCTGTACTAATGGCAGTACCTAACCTGTCCTTGGCTTGCAAAACAGTACAAGGAACTGTACAGTGGCTCAGCTTTTCACAGAAATGAGTCTTGACGTAAGCAGGGCGAGGAAAGGAGAATGAAACACTCAATCCAAAGGAGACACCTGTAACATGTCCCAGAACAATGCTCTCCTTGTGCTGGAATCTTTGTCTAGTAGACTTTTTCCAAAGATTTGTTGCCTTTATGTTTTATCTCTTTCCCTGTGCTGAGTTGAGTAACCTAGCATTGGAGGTAGCCATGCTCCGAGCAGGGGTTGGGCCGAGCAGGGGTTGGGCCATGTGACCTGCTGTAGTCCTTTCCAAACTAAATTATTCCTTGATTCTGTGAAACTGTTTGGAAGCAAGGGTAACGGTTCTGGGTCTGACACGTGGCACTGAGTCTGATGGCTCCATGTTACCAGAAACCCATCGGTGGCCAGGGTGGCCCAGGGCTGCAGAAAGGCTCCAAGAGAAGCTGCCTGGACTTTGAGGAGCATGGCTGGTGACCAGCACTGCAAGGACTTTGAAACCCTGGACTTTCTGAACTGTGGGAGCTGAAAGCTAACTACGAGACTATTCAAAGGTACAAGCCCTTACACATTAGCAAGGAAGATGATTTCTCTTGGTGAGTGTGTAAAGAAGCTCTGGACAGTAAGATTTGAATTCTGCTTTAGATGGGAAAGCAGGATATTGCTTGAGACTTGATGTGCAAAAGCAGGCAGGAACAACCTGCACAATACCGACCTAGCTGCTGAGGACCTTCGGTTCAACATGTACATCCATCCCCTGATAGACCTGTTTACCAGCTGGGCTAACAAGAAGCAACCCTGCCCATAAGCCTATGGCATTGTGGAGAGGTCATTTCAAATGCAGTAAGGTTGGCAAGAGGGAGTCAGGAAGTTCAAGTGAAAGGATGATGTGATAGAAGTCTCTCAAAACAGGACTGCTGCAAATTCTTAAGTGGGAAAAATAGAGTAATGTTGAAACTCTTATAGGTTGCTGCTGCCAAAAGACACTGGTGTGTTCCTTATTTCTACTCTTTGAAGCAGCCAACACTGAATGGAATAAATTTTTTGGGGTAAGTGCAAGGATCAAGGACAAATCAGTGTTGTGATGCAAAGGATGACACTGTGGGACTCTTCTTTCATCAGCTCCATGTGATTCATTTGCTGGTTCAACAGGTCACATTGATCTTCATGTGTCACAACCACAGACCTCAGCTGGTCACTTTCTGGCTTGTGCATTATCAACAGGATTACAATTTTGCAATGGGATCTTAATTTCTCAATTGTGTTGATGTGAGAGCCAAAAACCTATGCTCTTCATCCATTGCATTTACTCTGCAAGGCCAGCAAAAATGAGAAAAAGTGTACTAATAAGAACAGAAAGACAATATGTGTGTTCTGTTTCTAGTTCTTTTGCTGACTAAAATGACAATTTTTGGAATTAATAGCATGCCGGAAGCAGAAAATGCTGTGCTAGCTCAACAGTGTCTCCTAAAAGTTGCTGTTAGCCACTGCAATTAGAGATGGAAAACACCTCCTTGCCCTATAGGAAAATATTGTTTCTACTATTAACATATAGTCAAGGCAAGAATATAAAACGTTTGCTTTAGCTACCTGAAGTAAAGCAGTTTGACTGGTCTGTCCAGCAAAATGTTCTCCTGTTTCTGGAAACAGGAGGCAGGTACCCCTCCAGCTTGTTGCCTCTGTGGATGAATTTTAAGGAGATGGCCTGTTGGTGCTTTTTAGAGGCTTTTGTGGAAATCATGATACCTGTGGAAGGAGGGGAAGTGGTGTATCGTATGCTGATTCATGTTTGCTGAACTGTGCCCTCACACGATCAAAACCCTTTCAAAAGTTGGTGTGACTTCCTAGGAGAAGAATGCAGCATGGGATCTTTTGTGTTGAACCTTAGGTGGTAGGAGGTTATTGTGTGTTCAGAAGTTATTGCTGCTGTAATATGGGTGCTCAGTGAGGGACCCACAGGCTCAGTGTTGGGGAGGTACTGAGGTGCTGTGTGGTGGGGGAGTGCTGGTGCTCCCCCAGATCCCCAAATAGACTGAGACTGAGTCTTCTTCAAAATTTAGTGCAAGACTCTTCTGCATTGAAACTGCTGCCTTACATCACTTTTTCAGTGAGGTGGTCCAGAATTTGAAATGGACTGCATATTTTCCGCATATGGTGACTCCATAGAGGCTTATGAGAAGTTTGGCCATGGTGTGCTCACATAAAATAGAGGAACAGTGCAGTTCAGCAAGTGTTGTGAACCACCAATGTATGTTCTTGTAGCGTGCTGCTTGGGTTTGCTTCTCTTCCTAGCTGGTTGGGTTTTGTTGGGCTTTTTTGTTTGGTTTTGGGTTGGTTTTTTTCTGTTTTGTTTTGGGGGTTTTTTTGAAAGATAGTACTTAGAAAATTAATTCCTTCAACATGTCTTTCAGTATAAACCTCTGCACATTTTCTTTACCTTATCATAAATTTTAAGTGAAAGAAAATGAAAATTTTAGACTTTGTTAAAGGTTTGTTTGCAACATCAATTTTTTTTATTAAGATCTGTTTGTTTCTTAAGAAACTGTGTAGTTTATTCTAACTTCCAGGTTACCCTAAGCCTGTCAGAGGATGTACAAACCACAACCTGTAAAATGCTTCTGTTTTTCTGTATTTTGTGCTTTCTCCTACCCATGTTTTCAGACTAGCAGGAAAACATGGACTTTTGTGAAGCAGTGCACCATGTGAGGGACTGAGACCTCACACCATAGTCCTTTTCCATCTTAAGTGTCCTGAGGGCCTGCTGGGTGGTACAGTACAGCTGATTTGGCTCTGCTCCTGGACTACTTCGCTATTCCAGGAAGAAGTTTTACAGGAATGCGGCTCTTATATAAAGCACATGGCTAATTATGAAGGAATCATTTTAGATTGGAATCTTGCAGGAACATACTGTAATTATCATTTACATCTAAATGAATCCAAGCAGTCTTTTCTCAAATTATAATGTTCTTTTTATTAATGCATTTCCTCCACTTGGCATTCAACCCCAGTAATGTAGTGATAGTGTGTAAAATGTGGAACAAATGACATCTCTTCTTTAAGAGAATGCCTGGCTCCCAAAACACGACAGCTTTTAATGGAAAAGGAAAGGAATGACAAAGAAGTGCTGACTACATGCTAAAGCAATGCAACTCATGAATTTGGAGATATGGGGTTTTCTTCTGAACAGTCCTTTGTGGTTTTTGGTGATCCTTAGCTGTATTTTAACGTCTTTATGTATTTTAGAGTTTCCCAAGACCATAATTTGTGACTTTTCAAATGCTCGCACATCATTGAGTAAAAGATTACATTTACAGAAGATACTGACAAAGCATCTTAAAAGTGTGTCTGTTTAATTTTAGGACAAGGAAACCTGCATGGGTGTCAACAATCAAAGTTACATATGTGAAACGGGCCACTGTTGTGGACAATCCCAGTGTTGCAACTACTACTATGAACTCTGGTGTAAGTCCTTCTGTTTTGTATGGCTTCCCTTTCTAATCTGCATGGCTCTCATACCATAGTACAGGTCTGGCTCGTGTCCCGTGGGGTTTTGTGTTCAGCCCTTGTTACACATTGCCATTGCATTTCACTCCAACACAAACCGGAGTTGACCTGATATGGCAAGGGAAATAGGGTTGTTACAATGGGCATTGCCTGCTTTTTGAGGGGTAACGGGTCATCTTGCTGTGTTCATCACTGGAGATTTGTTGTTTGGTGTTCTCAGTGATTTGGGCAATACCGAGGGTACTCAAAATAACATTGTATGCGAGTGAGGAAACCACACTTGAGGGAGAAATGCTGCTACACACAACGCTAGAGTTTGACACACTCAAACAGAGAATTAATTCAGTATCTTTCATCTTACTGTTTTAGTTCAGGCTCAGGTGGGCAGCTCCAGGGACCCTAGCAGGCTGAGAAACTGGCATGAATGCGTGGCTGCCTTGGGCTGCCTGGTTCCGATCGTAGCAGTCGGCAACACAGACAGGACAGATGGCTGGAATTTTTTTGGACTATATGGGGATTCATGGACAAAGCAGAGTGGGGAAGGTCAGACCTGGTTTTGGATTTGTGTGGGTGGGAATGTAGAGGAGGAGGCATGTATGCAAGGGCTTATGGACTCTGTAGCAAGCATGATCTAAATTGAGCAACAGCATGGAGGCTGGCTGCACACTGGATCTTGTTGCACTGTCGCCATGTTTCTCCCATGGACATCTTGGAAGAGAGGCTTAATTGAATTGCATACAAACAATACAGTCCAAACAATAGCCCCCTGCCATTTTAATGGTATGATTTTACTTTAACTGTCTTTGCGCTCTCAGTATGGCACAGACTTTTGTACTTGGCACTGCCTGGCTGCATCGTAAAAGTTCTTGGAAGATAAAACCAGATTTTGTTAGAAGGAAGCAGAATATTTCAGGCTTCTTTCTGGGGCAAGCACACAAGTCACGCTGAGATCATGGAATAAACATATTAGTGGCACACACTGCTGGAGGAATAGGTTTCTGTGTTGAGATTCACATTCCTTCTGCGTTGCAGAGAGCATCGTATACCACACTGAGGTGAGTGGAGTAATACAAACATGAGACCTGTTCTTCTAGGCTTTCTGCAAATTCAGCCAAACATCCAACATTGATTTAAAATTGATTAATGTTTTCAAAGCTTGCTTTGCCATTATGAGTGTTAGAAAAAGGTTTCTGGGATTGGAATGGGAGACACAGGGGGGAACGTGTCCTTTAAATTTAAGGAAACTCATATTCTAGAGCTTGCGACCACAGCTGCAGAACTTACCTGCTGCTCCAGGAATTGTTGAATATCTTTGGTAGGTATGCGTGGTGAGACATGCTTAAGACCTTCAAGGTGAATCGCACTGATAGTATATGTAAATAGTCTAGAGCAGTGAATTGATGGCATGGAGAGCAACAGCTTTACATGCTTGGGAATAGATTAGCTTTTTTTAAAAGTTAATAATAACTTTTGGTTAATGAACAGTTAAGTTAGTAGCACCTTTTAAGTACAGCTTCATGGTTGTTCTGTGTTTTGATTTTAACCAGTGTATGCATGTACTGAAGTAGCTTTTGGGAATGTTCTACTCCTCTTGACCTTCTCAGACCACCAGGGCTATTGTGTGCCTGAAAACAGATCTTCTTGCTAGTCCTGTTGAATTAAATCCTGGATTTATTTACCACCCCAGCTTTGTGGGGAGAAGAAGCAGAGGAGGGTGGCATTTGAAACGGAAAAGAAAACTGGTTTTTCTTTGCTGGATATGCCTTCTGAAATGTGATCCTGTCTTGTGGCCGCTTGGAGTTTTTCCTGTAAAAAGGATCTTTTTCCCTCTTTAAGAATTTGAGGGATGTTTGTCTTTGAAAATGGCTGATCTCAGCATTTCTAGACAGCACGTAAAGTTGCAGTAATTATAAACCAGTCCTTGAGGGTAGTGGAACAGGATGCAAAATCAAGGTATTATTTTGTTAAGGGGTGGAGTAGAGGAATGGAGAACGTGATATGCCAAGCAGGTGGACGGCCTGTGTTTAAAATTAGATAACAGCCTGGTTCAGATTCGCCACCATCTCTTATTTAAACAACAACAACAAAAAAAAATAGTGCCATGTTGCCAAATAATAAAACAATATTCAGATTTATATATTTAGGTCTAATAGCTATATAAAGATCTAATTAGTGCTTAGCTCAAGCTTGGTAGCTGGTAATATGGGGGGGAGGTGCAGTATGTGTTTTAATTTTCTTGGAACAGAATCATAAAAAATAAAAAGGAAGAAGGGCCTTTACTGTTGGATTTCCTTACATAGGGAAGGGTGTTTGTTTGGATGGTGGTTGAGCAGGTTCAACATTTTAGCCTAATAATTACTTTAGGTTCCCCAGAAAGCTCGCAGTCCCCAAGGGAGAGATTGTGGTCTTGGGAGAATGGCAGCAGCCGTTGGATTTTGCTTACTAACTGCTTTTATTCAGGTCTGTTATGATGTGATTGTGATCTGCTGGAGTTTTCTGATGTTGGCCTTTGTCCAGGCCTGACAAGTGTCTTACTGCGTAAATTTTCCAAAATACGACTTCTCAAAATACAGGAGAGAATGTGATCAAGGAATGCAGTTCCCGCATTTTGCAGGTTAAGAATTAAGACTCAGACATTCCAGATTTTCCCAAGTTTAAATATATAATGTGGACTGAAAACCAAATCTAGATCTGCTGACATGTATCGTTATGTCTCTCCTTGCCTATTGAGGACTAGCATGAAATTAGATGATTCCAGAGGCTCTGAACACAGCAAGCAAAGCTGTAAAAAGTATTTTGCATGGTGTGGTTGGAAGAATAGTAGTACACTGTGCTTCAGAAATCATGGAGCATGGAAACTGGCAGCTGGTCACTGTGTGCAGATCTCAGTTGTAGGGTTTCAAAGTTAGAGGGCTTAGCTGGTCTTGGGTTGTTTTAGGTACTGTACAACAAACCAGCATTGGCAATGAGTGAGTATTCAGATACTGGATGTGCGTGTTTTGTTTCATTTTAGCTTCTTTAGTAGTGATACTGAGTCCCTCTGTTTCTGAAAGAAAAAAAAAAAAAAAAGAGAAAAAGATCTTGACTGTTTGGGCCCTAGTGGAAGGGTTGTACCGGAAAAAATGTTCTGTTTGCAGGCAGCACGGTTGATGTTTTTGCTGATTTTGAACATTTTGCTCATCTCTGCACGCTTCCCTTTGGAATCTCTAGACAGCTCTTTTCCCCAAAAAGCATGCTGCCAGAATATTTTGGCAACAATTCGGTTAGTTGCTAAAACTAAAGCAACTGCTGTACCACATACATGTTCCAGCTCAGCTTTATAATAGAAATTAATTTCTAAGCCTTTGCTGCAGTCTCCAAAACCCTCAGTCAAACAACACATCAGTCCTGTGTTTTCTACCTCACCCTGTGTTATCTTAGCCTTCAGTATAACCACATCCTTTTTCAGAGAGGGATTTGCCCTGTTCCTTGCCTTTCACCCAGCTTCCTACATGGTTGTACTTGCTTTCTCTTTCCTAGGTGTATTAAACTTCACCTTTGGCTGCGGTGACTCCTCAGCTGGTGCTACAGTGATAACCCTGCCATGACAAAGCCTAGCTGAAAGTATAGGGCAAACAAAACATGTCACAGTCATGCAGAAACCCATGATAAATAGGGCCACCCGAGGGAGTTACTTCCTGATTTCCTTGTACTTTTTGTAGCCTAATCCAGACAGCAAAGTCATTGCGTCACCATCCCTGGAGGTATTTAAAAGACGTGTAGACGTGGTGGTTAGGGACATGGTTTAATGTTGAACTTGGCAGTGTTAGATGAACGGTTGGACTCAATGATCTTAAAAGTCTTTTCCAACCTAAACAATTCTATGATTCTATGATCTTAAGCTTGTTTTGGTGTGGCTCGGTAAAATTCACAAATCCAAAGGAGAAGGCAAAGCTGCCTTGCATAGTCTGACTGTGCAGATACAGACTTTTGCCCCATGTAACCTGCTTCCACCTGCTCTGTGTTAAACAGCAAGGAAAGGCAAGAGAGCTTGCTGGTACTGTTTCACCCCCCTGCCTTCTGTACCTCCAGCCCAGCTCCTCACCAGATATCCAGATCTGTTGGCGCAGACTGTTCTCCAGATCTGGTTCCCAGATGTTCTGAGCATGGTCTCAGCTGGATGTTCCCCTCTGATCTCTATTAGACCACTGTTCAACATGCGTTTTACCAACATAGATGTCTCAGGAGAGGTAAGTCAACTGGAACTGACTGGACTTACAAATGTGTCTTCCGGAGCACAGGAGCAATTGCTCTCCAAAGGCTTCTTCCCCAGGAGAGAGAAATAAAAACAGTGTCTGCAGATTTACTGCCTCAAGTTGACTCTTGTTGCAAGATAAGGATTTTTCTGAAACCTGTCAATGGGTGTACCATGTATACTGGACAGTATTCTGAAAACTACAAACCAGCTGCAGTTAATGTCCATCTCCTTTTGTCTGAGTTATCAGTTTGGGTGCAGATGAGCAGGAGTTGGAGGTGTTGTCTTCTGCTTTTTTCTTTTGCTATTCTACTCCACAAATATTCAGTAACTTTCCTGCAGTGTGGTCAGATTAGAGCTGCAGTTCTGCTGATTTAAACTGACATAAAACTGTCACTGAAAGTCAGAGTCTTTCTCTTGCTGCTATTGTGTTTGGCAGATGAGTTTCAACCTGCTCTGGTTCCCTCAAACCAGTTCAAAGCACGGTTGTGCACAACTTCGCACTGACACGAGAGGAGGCAGCAGGAGGTATGGAAGAGACAGGCGGGAGAGGACTGCATCATGCAGAAGCCTCTTTTTTTCCCTTCTTAAAATGTTCATAGGCCTATGGCCTGGACCCTTCAGCTGGCATTCTTGAGCAGCAGTGTTGACTCGTACAGGCTTGTGTCTGAAGTGGCAGGAGACGATGCGGTCTCTGTGCCAAGGACACTATTAAACTCAAGTGTGTCCGGGTTGTGGTACCAATTAAATCTCTCTCCTATTTTTGCTGATAACGTTGGCCCTGTGAAAGACAATTTTTTTCAAGCCATGGCTGACTGTGAGGCCGCCATTTGGGACATCACTTTTTAGTCAATGAAATTGTCCCACTTCTCCTTCTGTTCAGAACCAGCTCTCATGGAGCCAAAGCTATTACCCAGATGCTTGTCAGGCAGACACAAAAACACTTTGCAGTATGTTTTGGCTTGCTTTTAAGGGACTTCCTGCCAACAGTGTGATGGCACTTGCCCAAGTTTACCGTGAACTTGAGGGCAGATTTCTCTGTTTCCACCCTTGGAACGCTCCAGAAAATGTTTTCCATTTTGCACAGGATAAAAGGAGCTTCCCTCAACGGGAATGCTGATGGCAACATCCCAGGCAGCAAAGTACAGCATCAGACTGAACATTGCTCCCCCCTTTTTCACGAGGAGGGGATGCTCTGGGTTTTTTATTCTTAATTATTCTTAAGTTTGGGCAAAACTATGGTCGGTGTCCCAGAAAGGTTTTGATTGAAGCTTTAAGCCTGGCATGTTCTTTCACAGCTGGTAGAAAACATCTCTGGTGTGTGACCACGTGATGGGGCTCCCTTTCCCAAGGATGCTGTAAATGTAGCAGCTTCCTCTTTCTTGGGTATTTCCTCTCCTTGTAAGACATGGCTTTCGTGGGAGCTAATTCTGTTCCCGGGTCTTTCTGCAACTCCTGTTCTGACTCTCTGAGCTTGGTGCTCATGTAGAGCTTACAGCTCTGAGCCTGTCTGCTGCCGGGTATGAGGTTGGTACTTTTTTATTTTTATGAAAGATTTTGATGCTCTGGCAGGGAAATCTCTTGGCAAAACTCAGCTCCTTGGCTATGTCTGATTCACCCTTTGGTTGCATCATTCTCCACCCATTGGCATCCCCAGTGAATTTGACAGAAAATATAGTAGTGTTTCTCAGGACTCAGCCTTTTTTGGACTGGAAAGTGTTTCAACTTCTAACTCTTCCATAAACCAAGAGCAAGCCTGAAATTGCCTTCAAGCCCGACAGTCCCCCAGTGCGTGTTTAGCTCTGAACTGGTGCATTGCTTCTGTTGATGGTGTCCTTCAGCGATTGTTTTTCCAGCGACCCTGTTTGCTCTCTGCCTGTTGCCCTCAGGTTGCCGTGAGCTCTTGTTCCCAGTGGTCACTGCCAGGTTGACAGTGGGAAATGCTGTCTCTGAAATTGGACATTTAATGGCAAACTTGGCTTGGATGTCCAGTGTCTCCCAACCTTTCCTCCTTTTCCAGTGACTGCAGCGATAGCTCAACACAGTGCAGCTGAAAACCAGCTCGTGTCCATATGGGAAAGCGGCATATGTTGAAGAGTACAGGGAGGGCTTTTGGGAACAGTGAAGGCATCTACAATCCCAGTTTTACTTGGCTTTGAGATGCCTTTTAATGCCAAGCTTATGTTGCCTTTGCACATCTCACCCATTTTCAGCACGTGGCAGAGCCGGTAGCTGCTTTTGCCACAAACGAGGTATTAATGTGTACCGCTACTGTGCTCAGCCTCTGTGTTTCCTGCTCATGTAGTGTATTCGTTGGGTGAATCTGAAATTCGCCTCCTTCTGCTCCTGCCAAGTGAGCCCCCGGGTGCATAGGCCAGTGGTCTGCTCGGCTTACCTCCGCACTGCTGGTTTGACGCCAAGTATCACCAGGTGTACAAATGCACAGCTCAGCCCTGGACATCTTCACTGTTCGCTTCATACTTTTCGACATAATATTTACAATTACACTTGGCCTCGTGTGCATAGCTTTGTTCCAAATAAATGACCGTACTATATATTTGCTAGGCTTTTACAATTTTTCTGTTCTGCAGCCAAAATTGCAGCTCTGCCCAAACTTCTGCCTAGGGCATGATGTAGAGCCTTTTATGGAGGCCCTGGACTCTGAGCACCATGCTGGGCTTGCAACCAGACTGCACCCACTCCATCACTCAATGCTGACACCCCTGCTCAAGTGACAACCAAGGAGCCTCTTGTGTGCCTCTGCACCTACGGGTGTCCTATTCTATTGCTTCCTATGCATCTGTGGTGCAGATGTGCTGTTGCGTGACAAGGTGGGGGCAAACCCCTTAAAGAGGACGTCAGAAGCCAGGCCAGCAAATGGCTGTGGTGGGCACACACTGCTGACCTCCTGTGATCATCCAGGCAAGTCCTCGGGCTTGTGCTGAGTCAGGAGTTGAGTAATTCCTAGAAGCACTAGGAAGTGTCAGCAGTTAATGAAACCAGGCAATAACGTGGTATTAGTGGGTTCTTTTTCTGGAAAATTCCCATGAAAAACAACAGAACTCATCGACTTGTGGTTGCGAGTGTGCATAGACCCTTTGCATGAGAATGGAGGTGTTGTTTCTGGCACCGTGGCCAGATTGCAATCCAGTAAATTATGGTCTGTTTACTTAAAATGCCACCTGTGGTTTCAGTAGGATCCAGCATTAATTTATTATCCTAAATGGTTGTATGTTGTTACTGCCTGTTGTTGACAGAGTTGCCACACATCTTCCCAGGAATGGCTGAGCTTACTTTGACCCTTACTCTCAGCTTGAGCATCAGTTTGTCTGCAAAGGACTTTGGGATTTCTTTGGAATGGGTAGAGAAGTTTTCTAAAGAAATACTTTTTTAATATTCTGGATGCAGGCTTGGGTGGGAGCAGTTATTCCCTGCAGAAAAATTCGGCTGCTACAGCTGAGATTGCTTAACAGTGGCAGCTCTCCAGGACATCTTAACTAACTAAGTGCTGCTTGCTACCACTGCATATAGAGTCCTTGGGAAAGGACATGATCAAATGTGTTAAAAAGCATCTGTTTTCATAACTGTAACTAAAATCCCTGGATAGCTGGGTGTAATTTTCCATTGTTTTTGAACGCATGATCACGGGCTGCTCTTTGAAAATAAGGAGTACTTGGAAGATGAACTGCAGGCCTGCTTCAGTGCATGGTGGTGTGCCGTGCCAGTGACCTGGTTTTGATGAGTGAGTTCTTGCTTCCTCATCAAGCAAGAGCCAAAGGACCTTCTCTTAGCAAGAAGTAGCATATTGGTGGGAGTCTTCAAAATGCGAGACAGCGGTTGCAAATGACTGGCTTTGGAGGGAAGGGTGGACTAGACCAGTCCTTACAGTTTTATATAAAAAGGCTTTTTTAGAAGCAGGAGGGTGTTTGAAGGGCAGTGGACACTTTGTCAGCTCAGTTTGAAGGAATTGCAGAGGACATCTTGAGTGCTTCATCCTTTGCTTCTCTGGAATGAAGATCACAGCCTTCTCTCTGCCCTTTGTGATACAGCTGAGCAGACTGCCTAGAAAAACTGCCTAGGAACCTTGATTTCCAGCCAAGCAAAAAAAAAAATGGAGCATTATAACACCTTGATTTGATAGCAGGTTTTGATAAGTTTGGGTATAAGGCGGAATCCACTCCATTAGGGAAATTGATTGCACAAGGCGAGAGAGAGATTTCAGTTTTCTGTGCCAAAATACATGGAGAATTTGGGTTACGACACAGGGAAGTGAAAGTCCCTGCTCAAAATGCTCGGAGGCATGATACAGCATATCCAGCTCACCTACAAACAGCCCGGTGTGGGGATCTGAGATCTACGATATGGGTCGATTGCACTTTGTCCTGAGCCAGAGCAATACTCCACTCATTCTTCAAATTCCTAAACTGTTCACCTTTCCCCACCCAGCTCTTAGCAGAGAAGACAATGCTAACTCGGCAGGGGATGCTGAAAATGTCAAGGTATTGTAAAGGCAGGACTAGAGGTTTTTACTAGGGATAAACAAGCAGTTTGATCTTACAGGGCTCAGTGGCCATCCTGAAAATGGGCTGTAGCACTAAGAGTCTTCGTTTTGTGTGTTTGGGAATAATGAAGAGTGGCAGAGGTCTTACCAAAAGGAAAATGGTGGTGTGATCTCAGCTGAGGAGTGGTTGCCAGGCCTACGTTTCTAAAGGAGGAGCTCTCCTGGTATCCTTAGCTGCAGAAGCTGAACTGGGGGGGAGGAAGATTAGACACCTCTGAGGCAGGTAGAGCTGTGGGCTGTAGTTGCAGGAGACAGAAGCCTCACCTGGAGTGAATGTTGTAGCTCTTTGAAGTGTCTCTCAGAAACATTTTTCTAGTGCATGCAAGTGTGGTGGGGGATTTGTGGAAAGGGGGGGTTATTCCACATGTTGGAGGGAGCGGAGAAAATTCAGGAAGTGCTCTTAAGATTCCCTTTTAAGGAACAGTGTATGTATGGTATGACAGTGCACAGAAACCAGTGTGACCACAAATGGAGCAGAAGTTAGGTTTCTTGAGGATTCAGAGTGGGGGGCTGGTTTAATTTAATTTTGGATAATTTAAGACATTGAATACAAAAATAAGTTTTAAAAATATTTTGAGACATTTATGTAAAAAGAGTATGTTTTTGTTGAGCATAACAATGAAGGATTTGGGCTGGAAATTGAAGAGCAGTGCAAACAAAAGCAAAACATAGTGCTTGGGGTTTTTCTCTTCTTCTGTGGTCAATCTGCAGAGTGTCTTTTGTGTCTTGATTGTTATTTTCAAACCGAAGTGGCTGTGGGAGACAAGTTCAATGCTATTCACAGCTCTGCTCATGTTTTTTGGCTAGAAGAAATGATATCCAAGGGGTGGGAGTGCTGGTGGTGGGGAGCTTAGCCCTGTCTCCACATTTTGTTCTCCTCCAGAGTTGTACCTATTGAACATACTTCACCTTGTACCAAAGTGTGTACAGAGTTACCGGATTCTGTCAAGGCTGCCAGAGTAGCAGTCACCCATGCATGCAGGTCCGTGTCGAAGCCTCCTGGTGTAACGTGTATTTCTGCCTTTAGAGCAGTGCAGGGTTCAGATCCAGGCTTTGTGATGATCTTTTCCATCGCCTTCATGGGGCTTCCTGGGTTTGGATCTGGCTCTTGCTCTGTGGCTAACACTTGCTCTCCCCTGCTGCAGGGTTTTGGCTGGTGTGGACCATCATCATCATCCTCAGCTGCTGTTGTGTTTGCCATCACCGACGCACCAAGCATCGTCTCCAGGCCCAGCAGCGGCAACACGAGATCAACCTGATCGCTTACCGGGAAGCCCATAACTATTCAGCCCTGCCGTTTTATCTCCGTATGTACCTCACACTTTTTTTCCTGGAGGTCGTGGGGAGCAGGGCAGCAACGAGTTTCCCATGTTGGGTGGAAGCAGGGAGCAGTGGTTGGGCTCAGCAAGAGTTGGGGAACAGCTTTGCTGCCTAACCTTGGCTTCTAGAGAGGAGGTGACATATTCCAGCTGCTGGATGCATTTGAGCCCCCTTGACTTGAGCTGAACCACACCATCTTCACACCCACCCTTGATTTGGCTCTGCGAGTGCAGTGATTCCCTGGGTGTTTTTCTGGGAAGGTTCATAAAACATCTCGTTCAGGATTTTATGGATGCTCTTCATTTCCAGCCTGCACTTGCTGCTGGTGGGACTGAGATGTGGGAAGTGGCTTCATGAAATGCGGTCACGCAGGCTGGGTGGAAATGGTGCCTCAGCAGGGACCATGCTGGCTCCTGCCCTGTGCTGCGGTTCCCAGACAAGCCTGCTGGTGAGCTGCCCAAGGAGTTTGCATGAAGGAGCTGTTGCCCATGGCTCTGCGAACGTACAATGGCTTTGTTCTCTCCTTCATGCCCTGCTACACTGTTTGAGAACAGCGATTCTCGGCCTTTTGGCTGGAGGTACCACAACTGAGTTTCCTGTAATGGACTGTTGAATTACATGTATGAACTTGCTTTTCTCATTAAACTCTTGCAGCCACCTGAGAAATGATCCCCAGCAGTGCTTTCTTCCCCAGCCCCAGGGATATACAATGGCACATAGAAAACTGCAGTGCTATCTTTAAATGTTTCCAGTATTTAAGTCCATTCTGTCTATATCGACTACTTTGTCGCCTCTTAAAAAATAAACAAAATCTTTCATATATTTGAGGGGCTGTAAGTACAATAAACCAAACTGTCTTGCCAGTACTGCCAGTTTATTCTGACAGCACCAGAAAAACTGAATCCAGCAATAAAACAACAACCACAAGCCAGGATCCTAAGTTCCTTGTAACTGCTCATGTCTTTTCATATTTGTGCAAAGCTTTGTGAGTTGAAATCTTTGCTCTTGAAAGCAGAAACTCAGCTGAGAAGCCACTGTTGGAGAGGGCTGGCAAATTATCTCCCAGGTTGTTCCCTCCAGGTGTGGTTTATGGGGCTGTATTGGGGTACAGGGCAGTGGGGAAGGGTTTGTCTGGTATCCCTAAGCATAGACTTGATAGCAGGGAGATCAGGCTGCTGTTCCCAGCTATGTCCATCTCCTCCTGTAATGGTGCCCTCCTGTGCCGCCATTGCTGCTTCTCTAAAACATGACATATCTCATTTGGGCCAGGTTTTGGCCCCCCTTGTAAAGCCCGTTGAGCTGTTCAGTGAGAAGGTGTTGGTAGATGACAAATGACATACCGACCTGCATTAGTGACTCGTTTCCTGAGATAAGCTGTTCATGAAATAACTTCTCTTCCCTCCCACTTTTAGGGTTTTTGCCAAATTATTTACTACCTCCCTATGAGGAAGTGGTGAACCGACCACCGACCCCACCACCACCATATAGTGCCTTACATCAGCAGTGCGTCCCAGCAGGCAGCAGTAGCACAATCCCAGACGCGCCAAGAAACCTGCAGCCAGCACAGAGCAGCTCAGCAGCACCCAGCGGCAATAACAGCAGTACTGACAACACCGGGTGCCCTGGCCTCGGGGAGCCTGAGCCCTCCACCGCCACACTGGTCGAGCGAGCAGTTGCCAAAATGCAAAACATCGAGCCTGGTGGTACCAGCACGGGAGCTGAGCTAGTGGAGAGGGCCAGTCCCGATAAGGATATGGAGTGCAAGGAGGAACTGCTAAAAGGTTACAGCTCTGAGAGCTTAGAGCACAGCAGCGCCATTCCTGACGCGAAGGACAAGACGCCAGGGAGGCAGCGCCGTTTCACCGGTGACTCGGGCATCGAAGTCTGCGTATGCAACCGGGGCCATCACGACGACGACCTCAAGGAGTTCGACGGGCTCATCGATGATGCTCTGGATGGGCCTCTGGACTTCTGCGACAGCTGCAGCGGCCGCCCCCACGGGGATGAGGAGGAAGGGCTTTTTAATGCCGTGGAAGAGCAGCACCGCGAACACAGCCACCACCACCTGCCCCGGCAGCCGGTGTGTGTACTCTTGAACACAATAAATGAGCAGGACTCTCCAAACTCTCGTACCAATAACTCCCCCAGCTAAGGTGGCAGAGTGGAAGGGAGAATTGGGGGAAAAAACAAAGAAATAAAAGTGGAATAAGAGGATTAAAACTTTCACAGGAGGAAAAGGTGATACAACCTTCTTTTTTTAGTTTATTTTTCTTTCTCCCCCTCCAATATAATTCGGGGACTATTCCCTGAAGGCCCGGCTTGTGGGGGACGGGTCACTCTGGGTTTTATTAATCGTGTCCGTCCTGCTCCACGGGGCAGGGACTGGTGTTTCTCAATGAGACCTTCTAACAAATGGAACTTTCCCAATGGTGATTTTGGTGATGGTTATTATGAGTTTGTTGGTTTTAGTTTTCCAAAACACTGCTTTATCTCGCAATCAGTAAAGCTCAGAAAATCTCACCCTGGGAGGATAAAAAATCACCGTAAGGCTTCAACCTCCAGGTGTCTTCCCAGAAGCAAGCAGCTTCTGACAGTGCCGGCAGTCAGTAGCCCAAGAGTTCTGGTTTGATATAGTGCTCTTGAGGCATTGGGGATTTCTTTTCTTTTCTCTCTTTCTCTCTCTTTTTTTTTTTTTTTTTTTTGGGTGTTAAGTTTTCCCAAAGCTGATGAATGCCTGAACACATCAGCCCTATAATCTCTGGTGCTTCAGTGTTTAAGACAGCAGGTAGGAAATTTCCCACTTGAAGCTGGTGACTGAAGGACCAGTTTCTTGCAGAAGGAGTGTTTAGTCTACCGTAAGCAGTTTGAAAAGAAAGGGTTTGCAGAAATTTGCCTTTATATGTCACTTTTAAAGACGAGTGTATTCCTTCAATGCCTCCAAGAGCACAGTTAGAAGTAGAATCCAGGCAGCTGGGCTGCCTTCCAAGTACTGTGGTCTCCGAATGACCTTTTCCCGGTGTGCTGCAAAAGGGCTTGGCTTTATTTTTTTCCTTTTTTTGCACCCCGAGAGCAGCACACTTGAGTTAAGATGACAAAAAAGAACAGGGCTCTCTTTGGCCAGTGTGCCTTCAAGCTTCAGCGATGCATGTTGAACAAATGGAGACGAGAGCTCCGTCCATTGCGAAGGGATGACTTACCATGTAGATGTGGAAGACCTGTGCAGTATTTTTTTTTTTTTGATCCAAAAGTTTGGTGCGATTCTAATGTTGACCACTTAAAAGAAACGAATGTCTGTTTTCTTTTTTTTTTCTTTTTTTTTTTTTTTTTTTAATGGTGGCAACTGGCTACTGTATAATGTCTGTGAGCGTGTGTGTGTGACTGCAATCCATGCATGCGAGTCCTACTGGTAATATGAAAACCTGCTGTAAGACTGCAAGAAAATTTACTGTAGCTTTGCTTTAATAAACGGTAGAGATTTTGTTAGTGACAACCTGAAGGGAAAAAAAAAAAAAACACAAACCAACGAAGAGCTGAAACTAACATTCCCAAGAGTGCTCGTGTGGAAGAGAGCACAGTTCCGAATATTCTCGGGTTTTCTTCCCGTCCCTTTTATAATTATGGTCGTCCAGATCATTACTGTTATGGGGGGGGAAAAAAAAAAATTGAAAACTGAACTCAGACATATTCTGATTTGATTGATTGAAAACCAAAATCAGTTTTAAATAAGGTGGAAACCAAAATATAATGCCTTTTCTGATAACTTGCCCATGTGTACGTGTATCATTTTGTGAATTAAGAACAAGATTTGTTCTTTAGTTTGTGGTTTGGTTTTGGTTTTTTAACTGGAAGTATGTAGCACTGTGCTGGATAGAGATGACCAAGCAGGACAAGTGGTGCTTATTTAAGTATTTTACCCACCCATTTGAGGAGAGCACTTTTACCTTACAAGGTTTGGGAGAATCTCACTTCTTTGCCCGTCACAGCCTTTCTCTTCCATCAGAACAGCTGATGAAGATGGCTCTTCAGTTTGTGTCTTAGGGCACTCTTAAGAATGAAGGACTTTGATTTAGATTCAGAAGACCTTGTTCCTGGATGCCTGGAGCATGAGTGGTAACAGAGGGGCTGTGCGTGCCCCAGAGCTGGGCTGGCTCACTGTGCACCACGGCCACCTTGGGACTGGTCGCTTCCAGCTGTGTTCACCAACCATGTGTATCTTTTGAGAAGAAAACTAAAGATCCCCAGTGCCACCCCTAGGAATTCTGTACGTATTGGCACCTGGCTTTGTTCCTCGCACCGCACAGGAAGCTAAAAAAGCACATTGGTCCTTATGGAGTGGGGTTTTACTGCTGTAAATCCTGGGGATGGCCCCGTGCCAGTGGGAGACCCTTTGCCAACGTTTCTGTTGGCATAAGACAAAAATTTCCATGTTTACTTTCCTGCCATCCCACTAAGGGCGGGGGAACTCCCCACTTCTTCTCTGGACAGAGGGGAGTACCACTAAGCTGAGCTGATATTTCTAATCTTAAAAAAAAAAAAAGTCAAGGAGAAGCAGTGATGTGCCTGTTCTGACTCCTGAAGGTTTTTCAGGTTTTTAAAGACTGTAAAACAAGCAGGGCACAAACCACGTCTCTTAAGCTCACATGTGCCTGAGGAGGAGCAGGACTGTCAGTGTGGCTCTTGGTGCTTCAGGCTTTTAGACCCGGACCAGAGGCAGCTGGTGCGGTGAGGAGGAGTGGTGCAGGGCAGGACACTGGGCAGGTGAGCTCCTTGGAGACATCTTGGCTGGTGTCTCTTCAGAGGAGAAAACATGGGCAGGCAGAGGACTCCCAAAGCTCCAGCTTTGGAGCTTTAGAAAGGTGCTTGATCTTCATGTGTATCCCTTTGTAGAAAGTCAACGCAGCCCAAACAGCTCTTCTCTGAAGGCACACTGTAGGTGTAAAATGCTGGAGATAGGAGGACGGGGCAGATGTGCATCTGTAACACAGGAGCACCAAACCCCACCCATTTCTAGCTATAAGGGGCGAGTGTTTTATGGGAGTCATGAATATGTTGTTTCAAAACTGAGTCACAACCAGTGCAGCACGATTGAGAGCAAATTAGTGTCAACCTGGTGCTCGGTGTTTTTCTTTACAACGTGCTTTAAGTATTGATGCCAATAATACTTGAAGTCTATTTTTGCTAGAGTCTGTGGCAGCGCAGTGCTGCTTACACAGCATGTTTTCGGCTGCTGAAATTGGCTCCGAGGGCAAGGACCTGGCAGATGTCCTGGCGGGCTTGGGGTTTGTGACCTGGGGACAGGTGCTGCAGAGCACCCTACGGTGGCTCAGCGAGAGGGTCCCCTGGGCACAGTGGGGGTTCCTGGGACCGGTGGGTACTGCAGCATTGCCTCGGTGTTCCCAAGGCACTCTTTCGCTCCAATGATGCAAACTACCCCTTTGGGAACACCCATGCCATTTTCCTGCAGCATATCGTCGTGTGTTTGTACAACCCAGTGGATGGGTGTTGGCTGAAGATGGAGGAGGAGAAGATAATCGTGTGTCTTGGTGCTTGCTGGCAGCTTGCTCTCAGAGCTCATACCTGCCTGACTTGAGGCTAAGGAAAGCTGAGGTGCAGTTAAGCTTCTGCGTTACACATAGTCATCAAAAACTTCCTGAGCCAGGAAACCTGAGCGAGCCTCCAGGACAGACACAAAATCAGCAGGCTGGGCTGAAAGCATGAGGCTGTGCTGCCAAGCGATGGGAGCTTTGGGTTCCCCATGTGCCCCTCAGGGACATGCATCAGCGGTGAGGGCCTGGGCTGTGCTCCCCTCCTGCACCTTGCAGCCCACCTCCCACACCCAAGTATCGGCTTCTCCTCTGCACGCCCCGGCTGGGCTCGTCCCACCATGACCTGCTCCCAGTGCAGTTTGGCAGGGAGCCGGGGCACGGTCCCACTCCGGTGCATAATCCTCCCTTGCCTCTCCCTGACGCCTGCTACCTCCCGGCCCCCACTCACCCTCGCTGTGCAACACATCCCAGGGAGGTTTTTTCCCCAGATTTTTTTTTTTTTCTTTCTTCTTTTGTTTATATAGGAAAAGCCTGGACCAGGCCAGGAGTGGGGGCAGTCCAGCAGCAGCCCCCCAGCTGGAGGCAAGCCCAACGGCATCCCACAGCGGGCAGCCTGGGAAGGCTGGGATGAGCAGCCTTTCTTCATCAGAGCTGGTTTCCCCCCCCTCCCTTGCGGCACAGAGCTGTTTTTATCTGATGGGCCTGGTGCCCGCACCGGGGCCGTTGTGGTGGTGGTGCAAGAGCTGCCGTCTCTGTGCCGGGGGGGTCACAGGCTACCGGGTTGTTTCTCGGATTTGTTTTCGGCTGGTGAACAGCTGTGTCCCAAGGTTTGTGCTTACTCAGCTCGCCTGGCACCATGCCCGCCACAGAGCCCGCAGGTATTCCAAGCATCGCCTGCTCCTCCTGTGCCAGCCAGGCTCTCCGGTACAGTCCGGCACCGGCCAGTGCGTGGTGCAAAGCAAAGCCCCTCAAAATTGGAGGGCTCCTCTGTAGTGGAGCTGGGTCAGCTGAGTGCCATGGGGGTGCCTGTGTCCCCCAAAACGAGTTTGTGGGATGGAAAGGCTCGAGCTTGCTCTGCCACGTGCCCTCGGGTCCTGCCTCGGTGAGATGCACCTCTGCTTCATGGGGTACAGTGTGGGAACAGCCGTGAATGAAAAAGCTTCATCCTTTCCACCATTGCTGGCTCCTCTCTTGCAGACCCCCTCCACAGCAGGGACTTGGAGCTGCTGGTTCCCAATCTTCCCAAGCTGCCTGCTGAGCCCCTCGGCATCGCTCCCTCCTGTCCTGGTAACCCCTGTGCAAAGACCCTGAGCAGCCCCAGAGGGAGGGCAGGGACCCAACGCGGCCCAAGCCATTACAGCAGCAGCATTATTTCAGCAGCAAAAGCCTTGGCATTCCCAGCAGCTGCCTATGCTCAGTTGGCCAAAACCCGGTGGCAGATGCTGAGCTCCCATGGGCCTGGCCACCTCACCACCCCCCCACCCTGGTTTTTGGGTCACTGGGCTTCCCAGTGCCAGGTCTGAACAAAGCCAAAGGGTTTGTCCAAGGTGGTGGATTTATGTGTCTTGGCTCTCAGGGGACCCCGACCTCTGCAGGGGGTTCAGGGGGGTGGGAGAAGGGGCGAGGCTGCCCCACCACCAGCTGCCCAGGTGAAGCTGTCTGGTGGGGTCAGGGGTTTGGGTGCAGCAGCATGGCCCCGGAGCAGCTGTCGGGACATAAATACCAGCCCGATGATTCAGCAGTGTCTCTGCCCGTTCCCAGAGCAGGGAGCAGCCATGCCGGCGGCTGTTTACCAGCTCACAAGGTTCCGGGCAGCTGGTGCTGTGTACTGAACCCCCCTGCGGCAGCATCTTCTCCTGGTCAGCCAGTTGGGAGGAGGCAGGCTGGGGCAGGGGCCAAGATGCCCCATGGTGGGGCCAGGCTCGGCATGATGGGGTTTTTGGCACGTGGCTGGTCTCCAGGCCCTGGGACAGCACGTGCCGGCCTTGGTGAATAGAGAAACCCGGCTGTAGTGTGAGCTCTGTGCAAGCATCTGTGGCTGGAGGTGTTCTCTGGTTTAGAAACATTGCTGGTCCTGAAATCCCCATTTCTGCCTCAAGGTACGTGCTGGCCTTGAGCGCCTGCTGTGAGTGCACACACCTTGCTGTCAGCGCCTCAGCAATGGCAACGTGCGAGCAAGGTGCTGGCCCCGTCCTGACCCTGGCAAGGAGAAAATCCCTTCCAAGAGGAAACACAGTGCCTTGGCAAAGGGGCACAGAGGCGCTCAAGGTCCCGGGCTGATGCTCCTGGAGGCAGCGGGATGGTGCAGTTACTGGTGACTGCAGGAGGCTGGAGAGGAGCCTCCTTGCTGACATGTGCTGCTAGGCACAGGATCTGGGACAGGGGAAGGACCAGGCTGGCACAGAGGTGCGAGTCCCTGGGGAAGCCCAGAGCATCATGTTTAGCCAAGTTTTCCCCAAACCCACTCTGAGTCCAATTCCCCTTCACCCACGCAGCTTCAGCCTGTGCTGGCAGAGGTGGAGGCATCGGAAACCCAGTGGCACCCCTGGTGTGATGGAGACAGGCAGGAGAGCAGGAAGGAGTGTGGGGCACAGCCCTTACGAGCCAGCAGAGACTCACAGAATCACAGGGGTTGGACAGGACCTCTGGAGATCATGTAGTCCAACCCCCCTGCCAGAGCAGGGTCACCTAGAGCAGGTTGCACAGGATGGCGTCCAGGCAGGTTTTGAATGTCTCTGGAGTCGGAGACTCCACCACCTCTGGGCAAGATGTTCCAGTGCTCTGCCACCCTCAAAGGAAAGAAGTTCATCCTCATGTTTAGATGGAACTCCCTATGTTCAAGTTTGTGCCCATTACCTCTTGTCCTATCACTGGGCACCACTGAAAAAACACTGGTCCCATCCTCCCGGCACCCTCCCTTGAAGTATTTATAAGCATTGATGAGATCCCCCCTCAGTCTTCTCTTCTCCAGACTAAAAAGACCCAAGTCCCTCAGCCTTTCCTCATAAGAAAGATGTTGCAGCTCCCTAATCATCTTTGTAGCCCTCTGCTGTACCTTCTCCAGCAGTTGCCCTGTCCTTCCTGAAACGGGGAGCCCAGAACTGGACACAGTACTCCAGGTGCGGCCTCACCAGGGCAGAGTAGGGGGGGAGGATAACCTCCCAAGACCTGCTTGCCACACTCTTGTTGATGCACCCCAGGATGCCATTGGCCTTCTTGGCTGCAAGGGCACATTGCTGGCTGATGGTCATCGTGTTGCCCACCAGGACTCCCAGGTCCCTTTCCACAGAGCTGCTTTCCAGCAGGTCAGCCCCTAACCTGTACTGGTGCATGGGGTTATTCCTCCCCAGGTGCAGTACCTTACACTTGCCCGTGTTGAACTTCATGAGGTTTCTCTCTGCCCAAGTCTCCAGCCTGTCCAGGTCACGTTGAATGGCGGCACAGCCTTCCGGTGTGTCAGCCACCCCTCCCAGTTTTGTGTCATCAGCAAACTCCACGCAGCGGCAGTGGGGCTGAGCTCCTGCTGTGCTCCCCTCTGCCCCACTTCTGGTGAGTCAGATCACCCCCAGGACAGTGCTCGGGGCAGGCATGTGCACAGTAGTTCTTCCTCCCGCTCCTCCCTACCACCCTCAGCCCCCCACGAGGATGGACTGGGAGGAGGGAAGACGTTTCCAGCGTTGTTCTGGGCTGCAGACACATTGCCTTCATTGTTCCAGTGCCGTGCTGCAGGCTGACAGGACCCATTTGGCATCAGATGCCGAGCTATGAGGAGGCTGGGTGAAAGTGAAGTGCTGGTGGTTCGAAAGAAAATATACACTTTGACACACCGAGTAGGAGTTTTAGTGGTGGGGAGGTTTTATGTCAGTTTTCCTGCTTGTTCGTAAGAGAGAGGGCAGGGGGAAATAGAAAAGGGGGAAAATGTGGGGGTGTGGAGGGCTGGGGGTGTCACACCTTGCTGGGGCTGTGCAGGGCTTTCCCCTCTGCCCTGGCTGCTTTCCCTCCAGGTGCCCTGAGCCATAACTGTGTTGCTGTTTAGTTAAATATTAAGAGGTCAAGTAACAGAGAACCAGAAACCTAATTGCCTGCTGCCCTCCATGGCACGGTGGTTTTCAGCAAAAGCAAACACGGCCCCTTGTGTCACGGGAAGGTTATGCTGCTTGAAGTAACGGCCATAATCCAGCCAGCCAGTGAGCATCCGCCCTCGGAACAACGTGTAGGTGGGAGATGCCACATTGCTGCACGATGAATGTCAGCAGCCCCCGGCTCCGTGGTGCTCAGGCACTGGGCCTGGAGGGCCGCAGCTGAGCTCAGACCGCGGGGTCTGGGCACCTCTGGGTGCTCCTCCATGTCCCTGAGCAGTGGGAGCCCCTGCTTTCGGCCAGAGCTGGGGCTGCCTGCGCTTCCCCACGGTGGCTCACACGTAGGACGGGGTCGGACAGCCCTGTGGCCCCAACAAGGTGCTCATGTCCCATCTGGAAGGGGCTGCGCGTGCGCATGTGTACGTGTATGCATGTGTGCGTGCAAGCACATATGTGCATGTCCATGTATGTGTGTGCCAGCAGGCATGAATGTATCCCTGTGCTTTGGTGTGCATACACATGCTTGTAAGTACAAGCATGTGCAGGCATTGATGTGCATACGCTTGTGCGTGCCGGCAGCAGTGTGTGTGCCTGCGTGCCCTGGGAGAAGCTGCCGGGTGGGAGCTAAAAACTGCAGGAACCTCCAAGCTGTTTCCTTCTTTTTCCCTGCAAGGAGCAGGCAGGGGCCCCACCAGCGAGGACACACAGTCGTGGGACGGGACAGGGGAACACAGGGCTGGAGGACCTCTCCATGCCCCATGGCGGGCTCAGCTCCCAGCCCACATCATGTTTGTTCTCCCTGCTCCCAGCAGGGAAACTGAGGCAGGGGCCAGCCAGGGTCACCCACCCAGGGTCACAGCTTCCGGGTACTCCTAACACCCAAACTGCCCACTGGTCACTTTTTCCTCCTTACCTGACTGGGGTGGACCCTTCTCCCCCCAGCAGCTATGCAGGTGGCTGGTCTCCATGGCCCATGGTTGTCCCTGGATGGGCTCCCCACCCCACATCCCTGGGGGGGGGTGAAGGGGCTGTTCGTGTTAGCAGCCCTGCAGAGGGGCCATGACCTCCCAGCTCAGCCCAGCGCTCACACAAAGTTGTGGGGCCACCATACATCTCAGGCACCCTTCCACCTCCATCGCCTGCCTAAAAAATAGCCGGAGCCATGCTGCATTGGGAACAGCTTTATCTGGACAACGCTGTATCCATGGGGCAGGCAGGACATGGCCGCTATGGTCCTATCCCCTCCCATCCCACCCCACCACTGCCTGGGATGCAGGGCTTGTCTCCATCACGAGGCCACTCGCCAAGCATCCCGCAGCCTGGCCTTCACCCGAAACTTCTGCACCTGCAGCACAACACCAAATTTGCCCTCCAGCGAGGGCAGGGGCTGGTCCTGGGGGCACTCGAGCGTGAACCGCTGCAGCACCCAGGCCAGGAAGAGGAAGAGCTCCATCTTGGCCAGAACTTCGCCCAGGCAGACGCGGATCCCAGCCCCGAAGGGCAGGTAGCTGGGCGAGGGTGAGTGGATGTGCTGGCCCCGCTCATCCAGGAAGCGGCCTGCAAGGAGAAGGGGCACCATTGGCATCGGCAGGGATCAGTCCCTTCTGTCTGAGACCTGCACGAGTTCATCACATGTGCGTCCCTCCCATGAGCTCCAAGAGCGGAGATGGTGTGAATGCCCCAGCCGGGGCGGGGGGGGCAGGATCTGACCTCCCACCTCCAAGCCTCCCCTGGGCTCAGCCTCTCCTCCTGTGCCCACCCTGCCGTCCCCTACCTCCGCGGAGGATGGCAAGCACCCAACCCACCAGGGTTGAACTCCTCGGGCTTGTCCCACTCCTTCTCGTCATGGTGTACGGACCAGAGGTTGATGACGACCCTGGCGCCCTTGGGGATGGAGTATTCCCCAATGCTGCAAGGCGAACGCAGAGTGAGACAGTTGCTCCCTCCCGCGGTCTCTGCCCATGTCCCAGCTGCGCCCCAGGGGGTCTCACCTGGTGTCAGCAAGGGACACGTGCGGGATGAGCAGGGGGGACACAGGCCGGATGCGCAGCACTTCACTGATGGTGGCCTCCAGGTAGGGCAGCAGCGGGCGGTCGCTGAGGTGAGGATGACGTGACACGCCAATTTTCTGGTCTATCTCCTCCTGGATCTTCCTCTGGACCTAGGAGGGGAGCAAGGACTGGGGTGTGAGCCTAGGCAGAGGGCTGACCTGTGGCAGTGGGGTACACCCAGCATCACCAGCACATCCTGGCAGGTTGTGCAGGGCAGAAGTAAAATGCCCACAGCCTGATGCTGCTTATTCCCAAAGCCTGCTATCTCTCTTGGCACTTGCCTTCCCCAAAGCCCCACACAATGCCCCTGGTGTCGGAGGGAGCTCAGGGCCCTCCACCACAGGGTGCAGACCCTACCTCAGGGTAGTGTAGCAGGTAGAGCACAGCCCATTTGAGCACAGTTGTGGTGGTCTCCACGCCAGCTCCAAAGATGTCCCCCACCGTCATGAGGAGGTGGTCGTCAGTCAGTTCCAGCCCCGGTGCTGGGGGTCTGCTATTCTCGGCACTGAGCCTCACTTTCAGGAGGGCATCCATGAGGTCCCTCACGGCATCCCCGCAGAAGGCTTCCTGCCAGGGGACACATGTGAGCTGGGCTGTCCTGGGCACAGTCCTCTCCACCCAGCTCCAGCACCCCACAGCTCCCGAGCATCTCCTTGTCCTGACCCTGCTGGCACCTTGTGTTCAGTGAACTTCTGCTGGAGCAGCTGGTCACGGATCTTGAGGCATCTCTTCAGCAGGGCCAGGTCCTTGTTGGGGAAGATCTGGGGGAGAAAAGTCCCATTACAGCAAGGGGCTCCAGCTCAGCCCAGCCTCTGCAGGCCCCAGGCAGTCGCTCTGTGCCCACCAGGGTACTGGCTCTTGTGGGACACCAGGGCAGGGACCCTCCTAACCCTGGGAGCTCAAGTAGCCCCCTCCTGCAGGACACATCCCAGCTCCTTCCTCTCATCTGAGGTAAGAGGAACACACAGTCCCCATGTCCCTGCTCACCTGGAGCCAGGGGAAGATGTCCACCAAGCTCTCCTTGGCCACGGTGTCCACAATACCCTGGCTGTACTCCAGCATGGCCTCGAACTCGGGGTCCCCACGCCGGTATGAGGAGTTGAAGCAGAGGGAGCAGACCACATTGGTGACGGCCCGTGTGAGCTCGGGGGCCATGTCCAGGGCCGTATCCTGCACAGCGCTGAGTGTCTCGCACAGGGATGCAGCCTCTCGGCAGACTGGGGTGGAGGGGAGAGGCAGGCGAGGGGGTGATGGTGAAGCCGAAGGGGTGGAAGGGGCAGCTGAGGGCTGGAAGGAGTGGTCCCCCACTTGTTCAGGGTGTGCAGCCTCCAGAGAGCACCCCCCAGCCAGTGCTGAGCCCTGGCGGGCTGGGATGGGCAGAAGGGACAATGTTGGGTGCTGGAGAGGAGCAGAGAGGATGGAGACATGCAGGGAAGACTCTGTGTGCGGCTTGATGCTCCTCCTGGGTGGAGCGAGGGGCTGGGAGTTGACTCCATGCCTCATTTTCCCCAGCTGTGAGTGAGGGGAGCCAAAGCTCAGGCCACAAAATGCATGGGTAGAGGTGTTGGTAAAATACTGGGGATGGAAGGAGAGGGACTGAACCCCTGCTAGGCAAATTGGGGGGATGCCGGTGGCTTTGGGCTGAGCCAATGAGTCTCCCCTTGGTTCCCAGGGGATCGGGGCACAGAGAAAGGAAAAATCCAGTCTGGATCAGGCACGGGAGGGAGACAGAGCCAGGAGGGAGCCTGGGGGGTGGTGAGGGGCACTTACTGATCCTCTCGAGGGCGAGGGAGCCTTCCCCAAACATGGAGAGGGCGGCGTGCACCAATTTGCGCTGGAACTTCCAGAGGGGCCCGTAGCTGGCGAAGGCAATGTCCTTGCCCCCCCGAGACAGCAGGTCTGTGGTCACCTGTGGGACAGGCAGCCTCAGGGTCACCCTGCTGCACGGCAGCACCGCAGGGGCCATGTGTCGGAGAGGGGCAATGCTGGGACATGGATGACCATCTCATCTCAGCCCAGGGATGGTCCGGGGGGCTGGTGGTTAATGCTGGCAGGCAAAGCCCCGGCCACGAGCTTTTTCCCCCTCCAAGGACTAATGGAGAGCCCTGGGGACAGATGCCGAGGTTAGGGGCAGGAAGCCTGGTGATACCTGAACCCACGTCCCCATGCCCTGAGATGCAGCCAGCCCCAGGGAAGAACAGGCACCCTCGGGATGGAGGATACGCAGGATTCAACCTGGGGAACATGGCAGAGAGAGGCTGCCCCTGCCATTGCTTTGCTGCAGGCAGGGTGGGGAGAGGAGACGGACCCTGCTGGGTGCCGGTGCCTTTCTTGGGAGCATCCCCCGCCTCACCCCATGCCGCAGCGGGAGAGGGTCCCCCGAAACCTGCTGCCAACTCACAGTGCGGGGCCGTCCAGCGAAAGCCTTCCCCTTCTTCAGCAGCACCTCCCTGGCATGCTGGTAGCTGTTGACCACCACCACGTAGTGGGAGCCCATCCAGAGGGCGTAGAGGCTGCCATAGCGGCCCTGCAGGTGCCAGAGCCGCAGGTGGAGCTGGGGGTGCCCGGCCAGCTGCAGCAAGCTCCCCACCAGTGGCAGGGCTGGCAGGCTCCGTGGGCGTCCGGTCCCCATCCCCAAGGCGGCTCGCCGGCACGCCAGCCCCCAGGCGCAGAGCAGGGCCAGGGCCAGCAGCAGGGCACCCAGCAGCAGCATGGTGGGGCTGGCTGTGGGGCTGCAGCAGTGCGGGGACCTTTATACCGGCTGCGGGGTTGTCACCTTGACCTTGAGGCGGGCTCTTCTCCTTATCAGGGGGATGGGGAGGGGGGAAACGGGGCTCTGGGCCCATGGCCAGCTCTGCAGCTGGGTACCTGGTGGGGGGTGAGGGCAGCAGGGCCATGGACGTGCTGGGTGGCTGTGGGGGAGCTGCATCCAGTGGGCTGCAGGCCAGGGGACGCCCAGGGCTGCATCCATCCTCGGGGCTCCGTTCCCAGGGGTGCGGGGGCAGCTGAGCCCTTGGGGTTTCCCCTGGGTGCCATGAGTGCAGCTGGGGACAGGTGGGGCATTAGTGTCCGTCGATGGAAGCCCCTCGATGTTCCTGGGAGAGGATGGGTAGCACAGGGCTGGGGACACTTAGCAGCACTGGGCAAGCACTGGGAATGCTGAGAAGCTCTGTTCAGCCCTAATCGCCAGCCCTGGTCAGTGCTGGGCAGCAATGGGCAGTGCTGGGCAGCCCTGATCAGCGCTGGTCTGTGCTGAGAAGCCTTGTGCAACCCTGATCAGTTCTGGTCAGCCCTGGGTAGTGCTGGTCAGCACTGGTCAGCCCCGGGCAGCACTGGTCAGTGCTGGGCAGCCTCGGATTGACCGTGCCCGGGGTGATGTCCGAGTCTGAGGTGTCCTGGGGGAGGCCGTGGGGGGACAAAAGCCCCGGGGGGGCCAGCCCCGGGCAGAGGCGGCCCCTCCACGGCGGTGCCGCCGCCCGCCGCCGTCCCTGCGCCTTCCTGGCTTTTCTGGCCCCCGGCCCTCGCCGTAGCGGCGCCCGGCGGGGCGAGGCGGGGCGCGGGCATGGCAAGATGGCGGCGGGGGGCGCGGCGGACGCCCAGGCGCGCTTCGGCCACTCGGTGAAGGGGCTCCTGACCGAGAAGGTGACGAGCTGCGGCACCGACGTGATCGCCCTCACCAAGCAGGTGCTGAAGGGCTCCCGCAGCGCCGAGGTGAGCCGCGAGCACAGCCGGACGGCCGACTACAGGGCCCGGCATTGCGGCCCGGCCCAGCCCCGCCAGCTGCGGAGAGGGAGCGGCGGGCCGGCGCGGGGCATGCTGGGAGCTGTAGTCGGTAGCGGGAGCGGGGCATGCTGGGAGCTGTAGCCCGGGGCGGGGAGGGACGGGGGACATCCCTGGGTCTGGGCAGGGGACGGGGACAGCGGGGCCCGGGCTTCGGGCATGGCTGGGCCGGCGGGACACCGCTGTAGGGCTCTTGGGCCGCGGGTGGCTCTGACAGCGCTGGGGAGGTGGGGGGAGCGGGAGGCTGTCTTTACCTCATGACATCTCTCCAGGGTGACGGGCTGGAGTGGTGCCTCAGGCTCTCCCTAAGCCTGTGTGCTCTGAGGGGTGGGCACGGCACTGCCATGCTCCCCGCAAGCCTCCCACCATGTCGCCCCGGGCCCCCGGATTGTCAGCTGTGCATGCAGGTCTGCTGAGCAGCCATCACGAGTGTCTCGGGAGGCACAGAGCTGCTGCCTCTCAGTCCGGTCTGTGCATTTGTCTTTTAGCTCCTGGGTCAAGCTGCTAGAAACATGGTGATGCAAGAAGATGCCATCCTGCACTCGGAAGATGTAAGCTGTGTTTATCTGCCAGAGCAACAGTGTTTTTAGTGGACACGAGGAGAGGAGATATGCAGGCATGTTACAGGAGCCCTGTAACTAAATACATGAGTTCAGGCAGCAGGGCCGGTGGCCAGAACAATTTGGTGCTTCAAACCTGCATGTGCTGCTGGCCTTCAAGTGTCCGGCAGCCCAAGTCAGCCCTTAAGTTGTGCCATCTCTACTGGAAAGCTTGAGGGACTGTAGGTTGAAACAAAGCACTTAGTGTCTGTACCTGTCATTGGGAAAGAAGAGGGGAGCGTGCCACTGCTGACAGGTACTGGTGGGGGTGTTTGGGAGGCAGTGCAGTGGTACAGTAATGGCTGTGCTGGAGGAACTCCCTGGGGTGTTGAGACAGCTTGCCCTGTGATTCTCCTGAACTGCTCCCATCGGACATTGATTCTTTGTTTTGTTCTCCACAGAGTTTAAGGAAAATGGCCATAATAACCACTCATCTACAGTACCAGTAAGTAGGGGACATCTCTGGGAAGCTGAGTGAATCCCTTGATCCCTTTGTGTTCTACTTAAAGACTTTGCAGGAAGCCTACTCAGACCAATCCCTCTTGTCCGGCTCCTTAAAGCTGAGCAGACCCTGGAGCTGGGATCTTCCAGCCCTCTTCATCTCCACTGGTACAGTTCAGGCTGTTTTGGGGTGGGAACTGAGATTTTTGCCTCCTGTTTGACATGCACTATGTCTCCTGTGAGAGTGTGAGATGCATCTAGGGCTAAGGGGGAGAAACCAGTGCCGCTGCTGTCCTCTGAGCACTTAGTCCAGAAACACACTGAGGTTTTGGCCTCCTGAGCCCTTGATCAAGTTCCTTTTCTTCAACATAACATAAACCCTGTTGCTGAGATTTTGTTTTTCTAATGCTCTTTTTCTCTCCTTTTCTCATCTAGGCAAGAAGCAATTCAGAAGAAGTGAGTACTGAGCTGAAGGAATGCCAGGAGGACGTGGGGGACACATGTTGGGGTTGATGGAAAGGGAAAAGTGATGGAGTAGGGTGGGGGAAAACAGAGCGAAAAGGTTTTTGCAGCTGCCTTTGGAGCAGATGCTGGCCCAGCGAGATAGTGTTTCAGTATTGTGAAGAGACAGGATTTGAGTGAAGGGATGATTTATACCAAAACTTCTGTTTGTTTCATTAATGTGATAGAGCCTGTAAGGTTGTTTGTGATAGGAGATGAGGGTGGTGTAGAGCAGAGCTGTCTGCTTATGGGTGCACAAAATGAGGTTTGCCTTGTGAGGACATGGAGGTGGATTGGGGAACCCCAGGGTCTCTCTTTGCTGTAGTGTCAGTGCTAGAGCTGTTCTGGTCCCTTGGGCACAGGCAGCACAGCACAGTCTGGGGAGCACATTGCACTGTGAACCTCTTCTTGCTTGGTCCCCAGTGTCGAGCAGTCGTCAAACCTACAGGACCAGCTGAGACACTTGCTGAAATGAAGCGTAGCCGAAGGCAGGAGGACATCTCGACTGGCACGCACTGAGGGCAGCGAAGCGTCCTGTCCCCTCCAGACCCCGGGGTTCAGACCTGTGTCTGGATGGTGCTGGATGTCAGTTGGGATATGTGCAGAGTCTGTGTTTCTGGGCAGATGGGCTCCTCTCACGTGCCTCCATCCACGTCTCTGCTCCAGAACACTCGTCTAACTGAAACAAATTTACCTGAAACTTTACTCCCCCCAACAATTCCTGTGTCCACTTACTTATCACGTAGCGTGAGGTGCTCAGCCCACACCAGCACCCCTGGCAAGAAATGCATAAAATTGAACCGTGGGTTTTAAATACAGGTGCCTGCAGTTTGACACTGGTCTGTATTTAGACAGAGATGGCACAGAGTGCAATTTATTTAGGGCATGTTAATCAGTGGGAGCTGTAAGTGCCTGGGTGGGTGAGAGAGGTGCTTCGGTGTAGACTGAGGTGCCAGTCCCAGGCCAGAATTTCTGAAAGTGGGAATCTGGGCACACAGCTCTGTCACTGGTCCAGCTCGACGTGGTTTGGCCAGCGTCCTGCTCAGAGGTTATCTTATTTTCCACTCTGCCAGAGTTTGGAACGTCATCCCCTTGCCAACCCATCTGCATTGCCTTCGGCCTTCAACTGCATTCCTCTTCCTGGGCTGCTGCTCCAGCTCTTGATGAAGCAGCCTTGGCTGTGGTGTGTGTTTGTATCTGGTTGGGAAGGTATCCAAAGGCCCAGCCAGGAAGCAGTCAGGAGATCATCATGAGCCGGTGTGCTCAGTTCTGCACAGCTCTGTGTTGGAGGACTAGCAACCGGGCTCCTATTCACGTCCCGGGGAGCAGCATCAGGCCCAGGCTATAAATACTGTGTCTTGGTTTTGGTAAGTGACTTATCTGGAGCACTTGGAGTGCACGGGAAGCACTTGTTTGCCCGAGTGTGCTTTTCATCAGCTGATACGAGAAGGCAGGCTGAAAGCGGGCATCGGCCTGCCATGTTCCTGTTGGAGCACTCTGGGGGTTTGGCTCCTGTGCTGTGCAGAGCCTTCTCCTGGGCTAGCTTTCACCATCCCCGTCAGTGTCACTGCCTGTTCGGGCTTCACCTGGTGGCACCACAGCTCCTGCCACTGTTAGCCCAGGGGCCGTGGGGGCTATTTTTGCCTTGGGAGGCGTCCTGATCCCCAGCTTTGCAGACGCACTTTGGGAATGAGCTGCTGGAGAAGCTGCGATTCACTTGCTGGGAATAAAAGCTGCCCTGAACACCACCAACCTGCGTCAGAGTCTGTGCTGGATGCCGTCGCTGGCGGTCCCTGTGCAGCAGGGAGGCTGTTTGGGATGGTGGGTCTCTGCCCTTCAGTGTCCCGCATCGTGCTTCAGCTCCGGGGGCTTCTTTGCAGTTGCAGTGTGTCCTTGCTGCAGGTGGCTCGTCCCCTCCAAGATCCTGTTCTCTGCAGGGGCTGGAGCAGCTCTGCGGCTTTAAACTCGTGTCCCCCTGCGTTTGGGGCGAGCAGGGACAGGGCGGCGCCATGGGGGTGCAGAGCTGTTG
>VFFE01006863.1:288334-318037 GCA_008921705.1 Burhinus oedicnemus
CCGCAGCGCTGCGGCATCCGCACCTCGGACATCATCATCCTGCCGCACATCGTGCTCAACCGCCGCACCTCGGGCATCATCGAGATCGAGATCAAGCCCCTGCGCAAGACGGAGAAGAGCAAGTCCTACTACCTCTGCACCTCCGTCTCGGCCCCCGCCGCCGCCGCCCTGGGGCCCGGGGCCACCGGAGGGCTGGCGGGCGCCGAGGGGCCAGCCGGGCCCCCGCCCTGGGGCGAGACCACCTGGATCTACCACGATGGCGAGGACACCAAGATGATCGTGGGTGAGGAGAAGAAGTTCCTGCTGCCCTTCTGGCTGCAGGTCATCTTCATCTCGCTCCTCCTCTGCCTCTCGGGCATGTTCAGCGGCCTCAACCTGGGCCTCATGGCCCTGGACCCCATGGAGCTGCGCATCGTGCAGAACTGCGGCACGGACAAAGAGAAAAACTACGCCAAGCGCATTGAGCCCGTGCGCCGCCAGGGCAACTACCTACTCTGCTCCCTCCTGCTGGGCAATGTCCTGGTCAACACCACGCTTACCATCCTGCTGGACGACATCGCCGGCTCCGGGCTGGTGGCCGTGGTGGTCTCCACCATCGGTATCGTCATCTTCGGCGAGATCGTGCCGCAGGCCATTTGCTCTCGGCACGGCCTGGCCGTGGGCGCCAACACCATCTTCCTCACCAAGTTTTTCATGATGATGACCTTCCCGGCCTCCTACCCTGTCAGCAAGTTGCTGGACTGTGTCCTGGGCCAGGAGATCGGCACGGTCTATAACCGTGAGAAGTTGTTGGAGATGCTGCGGGTCACCGACCCTTACAACGATCTAGTCAAGGAGGAGCTCAACATTATCCAAGGAGCCCTGGAGCTGCGCACCAAGACTGTGGAGGACGTGATGACTCCACTCCGAGACTGCTTCATGATCGCTGCTGAGGCTGTGCTCGATTTCAACACTATGTCCGAGATCATGGAGAGCGGTTATACCCGCATCCCCGTTTTTGAGGGTGACCGCTCTAACATTGTGGACTTGCTCTTCGTTAAGGACCTGGCTTTTGTGGACCCCGATGACTGCACTCCGCTTAAGACCATCACTCGCTTCTACAACCATCCGCTGCACTTTGTCTTCAATGACACCAAGCTTGATGCCATGCTGGAGGAGTTCAAGAAAGGTGGGCTCATGCCTGTGGCGGGGGCGGGGAGGTACTTGCTGGGTGGTTGTCAGCATCTGCCTTCTTGAGGCGAGGGAGCTCTGCAGAGAGGTCTCTTGGGTTCCTGCTCGCAGAGGGGTTTGGGAACGTGCATCAGGACAGAGAGTGACCAGTATCTAGGCATCTGCCTGTTCCCTGGGCCAGAAAGCTGATACGTGGCTGGTATGTGCCCCCGGCCTCTTTTCCCCACAGCACTGGGATGTGTGTGTGGGCATGGTGCCAAGCAAGGTTGTTTTTTTCTTGCTTTTTCCACTCATCTGTCCATTCTAGTGAGAACCGCTGACAGGAATCCGCACCCATTACTTGGCTGTGTCTTCTCCGTGCTTTTTCAGCTGGCCTGACAGTGAGGAGCGGGTGGGCTGCTCGGGTAGGTCACCCGTATCTTTCAGGCTTAGTGCACACACACGTGCTGAGATAAACAAGGCGTTTTAGCTCCATTCATAGGCTCAGCCGGCCAACCTCAGCTCTTTGCTCGCATTGCAGTTATTTTGATTGATGCTTTGATCTTGTAACTCATAAATAGTTTCAGGGTCTTAAAATATATTCGAAAGCACATGTTGGTGCTGCACTTCGGAGTTACAGGTCTCTTTCCCTAAGCTTCCCTCTGCCCCCAGGACCACAGGCTCAGCAAAGACGTGACCCTTTCTACCTCTCCAGTGTAGCGTGCGTATTAGTTGCATCAGAATGGGACTGAGGCATTCTGGCCCTGTCTTAATTGTAGGAGGTGTTGACCTGACAAATGCATCTTAGTTCCTGTTAGAAGCTTTTGCTTATGAGGAAGGAAAATACTTTTTTTTTTTTTCCTTTTTGAATCTGTTCCCTGTGCAGGTCAAATAATAATGCTGTATGGCCTGTGCAGGGACGTGCTTTCAAAGAAATGGTTAAGTGAAATTTCAAACAGACTGGATGCATGGACTCCCATGCTGGAAGAATGAAGGCAATAGGAATGCCACAGAGCTGATCGTACCTGGGGAGATCTGATCAAAGTACGGCCAAGCAGCTCAGTCCCTGGGAGACGATGTGGCTGAAAGTTCTGTGCAGCTGCACTGACCCCACAGTTCAGCTAACGGGGAATATTTGAGTTCACCTTTATTGACTGCAAATGTTACCTTGAAAAGAACTTTGTAAACTAATAAACAGTCTTTCTAGGTAATAAATTTAAATTAGCACTTAAATTTCAGGTGCTGTTTTGTCCACATGCTGAGCTCTGCCAGCATGGCATTTGATCTCTTTCTTCCTGCTTAACTAAGTTTTGGGAATTTGGAGGGTTACCCCATTGGTTTCCTCATCTTTATTTCATCTTCACGGATAGAAGGTGAAACATACTCCTGCTTTTTACTGACCAGTGCAGCAGTGGTTTTCTTTATCTCTTTCTGCCTGTGTGTAGTGATGGGGAAATCTTACTTGGGTTTGGAGCTACTGAAGGAGAGATGAAGGAGAGCCTCCCTCAGCTGCGGAATCTGGGAGATTCCATTCTGTCACGTAACTGTTGGCTGGTTAAGATGGATTTTGCTGCATGTGTGGGCGTAGGATCGTTGTGTGCCTCCCTGCCCCCGTTATTCAGGCTCCAGATAGCATGATGGGGTTCTTAACCTGTAATGAGACTTGTGTTTTTTCTAGTTTTGTTTGTAGCAATGTGTTTGAAGTAATGAATATTATGTTGGTTGCTTTATTTCCCCTGTTTGAAAGAGATGAAATGCACTTCTGTGCGTTAACATAGGAGTCCTTTTATTTAATAGCTGGGAGAATTAGGTGTGCATTTTAATCATGCAAGTGTGGCTAAGCCAGATATGCCTCCTTACAGTTCCTGAAACTTGTGCTTAAAACAGGCTTCTTAAAAGTTCTCCTGGGTGGCTTGGAAGGTGCAGACTAGAGATCGCTTTCCCTGGTAGCTGGAGGGCTTCCCTTGCCTGCACTAGGAGATGTCCCAGTAGCACAAGTTTAGGGTAACTTACTAACATGTGTGTTCCCTCCTGAGATCGCTGTGTCCTGGAACAGTCTCTGTAGTTGTGAATTAATACAGGGTAGTTTGATCATACTTAAATGTTTACTCCAGAATAGCTATTCTGGTTGGTCTGAAAAACGAGCCAATGGGGAAGAAGACCAGCCTGGCTAAAAAGAGAGCTTTGGCTGGACCTCAGGAACAAAAGGAAAGTTTACATTCTTTGGAAAGGGGGGTTGGCAACTTATGAGGAATACCAAGACGTAGTGAAGCTATGCAGGGGGAAAATTAGAAGGGCCAAAGCCCAAGCAGAACTCAGCTTGGACACTGCGATTAAAGATAATAAGAAGAGGTTCTTTCAGTATATCAACAGAAAAAGGAAGACTAGGGGAAATGTAGGCCCACTGATGAATGAGATGGGCACCCTAGTGGTGGAAGACACAGAGAAGGTGGAGTTACTGAATGCCTTCTTTTCTTCGGTCTTCACTGCTAAAGCTGTCCCTCATGAATCCCAGACCCTGGAGGCAAGGGGGAAGGTCTGGAGAGAGGAAGATTTTCCCTCAGTTGAGGAGGACTGGGTTAGAGACCACTTGGCCAAGCTGGACACCCATAAGTCCATGGGCCCTGATGGCACCCGCGAGTGCTGAGAGAGCTGGCAGATGCTATTGCTAGACCACTCTACATCATCTTTGGAAGGTCATGGGGAACAGGAGAGGTGCCTGAGGACTGGAAGAAGGCCGACATCGCTCCAAATTTCAAGAAGGGCAAGAAAGAGGACCCAGGGAACTACAGGCCGGTTAGTCTCACCTCTGTCCCTGGGAAGATTATGGAGTGACTCGTTCTGGATGTCATCTCCAAACACGTTGAAGAACAGGAAGTTATTGGAAGTGGTCAACATGGATTTACCAAGGGTAAATCATGCTTGATCAATCTGATATCCTTCTATGATGTTATAACTGGTTGGCTGGATGAGGGGAGAGCAGTAGTTGTCATCTACCTTGACTTCAGCAAGGCTTTTGACACTGTCTCCCATAACATCCTCATTAGGAAGCTGAGGAAGCGTGGGCTAGATGAAGAGACAGTGAGGTGGATTGAGAGCTGGCTGTGTGACAGAACTCAGAGGGTTGTGATTAATGGAGCGGTGTCAAGTTGGAGGCCTGTAACCAGTGGTGTCCCCCAAGGGTCAATACTCAGTCCAATCTTGTTCAATATATTCATCAACGACCTGGATGAGGGGACAGAGTGTATCCTCAGCAAGTTTGCTGATGATACCAAACTGGGAGGGGTGGCTGACACTCCAGAGGGCTGTGCTGCCATCCAGCGTGACCTGGACAGGCTGGAGTGCTGGGCAGAGAAGAACCTTCTGAGGTTCAACAAGAGCAAGTGTAGGGTCCTGCACCTGGGGAGGAAGAATGCTAGGCACCAATATAGGCTAGGGGTGGACCTGCTGGAAAGCAGCTCTGAGGAGAAGGATCTGGGGGTCCTGGTAGATAGTAAATTATCTGTGAGCCAGCAATGTGCCCCTGTCGCCAGGAAGGCTAATGGAATCCTGGGCTGCATAGGGAAGAGTGTGGCCAGCAGGTCGAGGGAGGTCATTCTCCCCCTCTACTTGGCACTGGTGAGGCCACAACTGGAATACTGTGTCCAGTTCTGGGCTCCCCAGCTCAAGCGGGACAGGGAACTACTGGAGAGAGTCCAGCGTAGGGCAACAAAGACGACTGAGGGATTGGAGCACCTCCCTTATGAGGAAAGGCTGAGAGAGCTGGGACTCTTTAGGCTGTAGAACAGAAGGCTGAGGGGAGACCTTATTCTTGCTTATAAGTATCTAAAAGGTGGGTTGAAAGAGGATGGAGGCAGACTCTTGTCAGTAGCTCCCAGTGACAGGATGAGGGGCAATGGGCGCAAGTTGGAACATAGGAAGTTCCATTCAAACACAAGAAAAAACTTCTTTACAGTTAGGGTGACAGAGCACTGGACCAGGCTGCCCAGGGAGGTTGTGGAGTCCCCTTCTCTGGAGGTTTTCAAGACCCGCCTGGATGCAGTCCTGAGTAATGTGCTCTAGGCATTCCTGCGTCAGCAGGGGAGTTGGACTAGATGATCTCTAAAGGTCCCTTCCAACTCTGAAAATCCCGTGATTCCGTGTATTGACAAGCCCTGGTGTTAGGACCAGCTCTGTCCTAACCGGTCTCGCTTTAAAAAGTGTAGATATGGCGGAAATAAATGGCTTCCTTTGTGTCCTTTGAAATGAATGTAAATAACTGATAGCTTGCTTGATCTGGCATAGCGCAGTGTCTTTTGCAAGAGTTCTTCAAACTTACTTCTTCAGAGCAACCTTGCCAAATTCCCGTGAGAATGTACAAATTAAAGGTGAGAATCAAATTGCGCGTTACTCTCTGGTAGAGTGTTGAAAATAAATAGCTTACAGTTTTTAATCATTCCCTTCCCACCACACTGACTTTCTGCTGCAGTAGGCTTACTTCAGAACTCACATGTATGTCTCTCTTTCCACCCAGGTCCCTGCTACCACCGTTTGGTGCAATGGGCAGCTCGTGATAGTGCTGTCAGTTGAATACTTCAGTTGGTTTAAGGAGAGAGGCCTGTGTTTCGCGTTTTTTAAAGGCTTTTGATAATTAGCTGCGTAGGTAGGGTTTTGAAGCTACTTTTTGGGCGGGAGCAAAAGATTCTTAACTTAAAAACGGAATGGAGGCTTACAAGGAGGAGATTAAAAGCAAAGCACAGCAGAATATATGTCCTTATGCTGTTGTGGAAGATGAAATTGGTAGTTCTGTACTTGTTCTGGTGCTTAGGCTGAACAGCTGGAGGATTTGGTGTTGGGCCTGTTATTAATGTTCTTTGCCCACAATTGCAAAATAAATACCTGTTTTACTTCTATGCTGCCAGGCAAGAAACTTAACATTAAGAGAGAGCTGCAGCACGTTCCCACTCCCTTGTCGCTCTGATATTTTAAAGTACGAATAAACATGATTTCTGAAGCAGTATGCAAAAAAAGCTTCTCTTCTAAAAAGCATCATTTACTTGCAAATAATAAATAAATAGCTTTTGAAAGAGGGGCAATTTTCTATTCCCATCGACAGACCTTAAACCTCTGCCAGACTGTCAAATCTATTTGCCTACAAGTTGAGCAGACTGGGTGTTTAACTTACTTGAATTCAATCATTCAAATTTAATGCTAGGAAGTATAAGGTACCCTTTATACTGGCCTAGGAAGTGACCTGCCTGACTTTGCTCAGTGCAAAGAGATATCTCATTTGAAGTGAGTCCGCTCCCAGCTAATCTGATGTTGGCTGTTGCTGTAAAGGAAAGCAAGGCGTTACCTGTTCCAGGATTGATTTGTGTCCTGGCTCATAAGCTGCAGCAGGGAGTGAATGAGCGACAAAGTAATTTTTGGAAAGAAGCTAGTGAACTGTCTCCACTGATCTTCTTTTTGTTGTTGACAAGTGTGTGGGCTTGCTTCCCCCCCCACCCCCCCTTTGACAGTTTTCCTAGGTCTCTGCTCAAATGCTCTCTGGCACTTGCTCTTGGTGTTTTTCACAGGCAGATCTCTGCATGTGTGATCCTAAATCCAAAGTGTTCTATTTCTAGCTCTCTGCCTGCCAGAGCTGCAAGAATTCAGCTTGAAAAGCCTCATGTTGTAATACTAATATTTTAAGATTGGCCCACTTTCTATGAGCCATTGTACGGCTGCTTTCCTGGTGGCCTGGATGGCTTCAGAGGGCAGCAGTTTCTCAATTGGAGTCCTCCTTATCTGGGGACTTTGAATCATATGTTTTGATCTTATTTATATCTCTCTCTGCTATTATGTTATACTAAAGATCAGAGTTAATAACCTGTTACAAAGAAGTTACAGTAACTGTGTGCAGCAGTTCTGAGCTCTTGTTTTCTGAATCACATGGCAGCCTTGAGAAAATTCCTAGGTTCCTTATTAAAATAATTGCCAACTGGACCTTAAAAGATTTTTCTTCCCTAAAAACTTTGTCAGATTTAACTTGATGATCCTCCCTTCATGCTCTGTTGGTCTTGTATTGTCTGTTTTTAATAGTGTGTATGTTTAGTGGCTATATTTAGTGTGGACATAAGACCTAGAAAAAAACTTTGTCCCTTTCTTTTCTAGTTGCTCTTCCCCCTCCAAAGAAAACCAAGCCCCAGCAACCTGAAACCTAAACCCCTTACTTCTGAGGGAGCAGAGAAGAATGCCCAGACCTACTTACTCTTCTTTTGAGCACATAGATCCTCTTTTTGGAAGCAGGTAGGGCAGCAAGCGATTGGCAGCCCAGGGATCCAAATTTCTGCATTACTGTTGTTGGTCTGAAAGGTTTTTTTCTCTTATTAGGTCACTTACCTTTCTGGTACAGCTCTAACCCAGGCTTGTAGGTGGCTGCTCTCCTGGTCCTTTTTGGGTTTTATGGGTTCCCCTTCTGCTGAATCTGAGTCCAGACTTCCCATGAATAACTTTTATTTAATGGATCTGAATGCTCACTTTCTAGTTTACCTAATAGGTTGTCTGTCTCCTGAGCCGTTTTTCTGTATAAGCCTGTGACTACAGCATTACGAGAAACTGGAAGAAACTACAGAAATCCCTTCTGGGATTATCAAAGGCATGTAAAACTCCTTCTCGGAAAACAATATCATTTTCAAGGCTGCTTGGTTAACAAAAGGCACCTCCTCTGATCCTTTTGGGGAAACGGTGTTGAGGAGGTCCAGCGTGGAGACTTTTTTGTGTGAAGAGAGTAGGGGAGTGGTAGGTGGGAGGGAATTTGCCACCAAGATACAGAAGACTTAGCATGATATGCCTGTGAATTTGTTCCCTGAACGAAAATTGCATGGGGGGGGGTTGCCTCATGACAAACTGTTTCTTGGCTGTCTGACAGTGCAGTACCCGCAGGTACTGTGCTGCCAAGAGCTTTGCTGGCCTTGCAGAGCTCCTGGGAGATGCGTGCTCATTCCACTGGAGAGGAGCGGATGTGGGTTACTGCAGGCAGCCGTCCTGCTGGTATGCTGAGGGGGAGGCGTCAAGGGGAATGCATTGGAGAACAGCTCTCTCCATCGGAGAGCTCTTCCTGGGCTTCCTGTGGTGAAGCTCTTTTAGGGACCAGAAGAAGAAGAGATGCTGCTAGAGAGCAGCTGTGCTTCTTCACCCTGGCCTTGGTGAGGAGCCCAGCTGGAGGCTCCGTTCTGCTGCTGAGAGTAGAAAGAAATGTGTGGTTCAGGTGGCTGGTAGGGAGAGGAGTAAGTGAATTAAATGGCTTAAGCAGTAGAGGTTTGAATCTGATGCTTATGTTGGGTATGATTCTTGGATTGCTTTTTAACCGATTGCTAGCGACTCTTGTCATTCAACAAAGACAAGAAGTTGCCTTTTCCTCCCCTCAACTGTTCGCTAAGTTAGCAAATGCTTTCCTGCACTGAAGCTGATGGGAGTGAATTCCACCACAAGTGATCCATGTTCCTATCTGCTTTCTCTGTGTCTGTAAAGGTTGTCTGTAATAGGCACAGATGTAAACTTCAGGTCAGTCTGTGCATCCAGCAGCATTTCACGGCTAACTTTGGAGTAGAATAGAGAGAAGAGGCAGAATGTCAACTTCTGAGCAAATTCAGTAGTGCAGGAAAATGATTAGGTAGTTTAACCATTGCAATATTCTTCCAGGGCCGAGATTTTCTTGAGTTTCAGTATTTCTCTGCCAACTTTCTCGGTGAACTTTGGTTGGCTCTCAGGGTGTAAGAACAATGACAGTGAATCTTTGCAGTTGTACGTCTCTGACAAAGGCTATGGATGCCTAGAGGAAGTATTTGAAAAGAGCAAATTCATTTTGTTCCCCACAGAAGCTTACTAATGTCATCAGGCTGTAATTCAGGAAGCTCTGGAATTAAGGATACTGTCTTTATTAAATAGCCCTAGATCCCTGTTTCTTTCTGTGAGTGTGTCTAATCAACGCTGAGCCTGTGTCAGCTCTTGCACATATACAAACAGCAATAGTGGGGTATCTTCCTGTCAGTAGCTTTGTAATGCTAGTGGCAGAAAGAGGTGGATCTAAAGGTTGCATTTCTGATTGGATGGCTTCATACAGAAGTCGCAGAGATAGACTTTGTTTTGGCAGGCTGTGATTGTCAGTCTAGCTGGTAAATGAGGAAATGAGGGAGTTTAACATCTATGAAGTGTGAGGTGGCTATGAGCACCAGTCCCCTCCCTTTTTTATTGAAGGGAGTAGTGAGTGGGAGTATTGGGAGGGGTTACTAGGTCACTTAGCTTGCACCATCAATGCCGTTAAACTATAGACAAGATCTACTTGCCTTCCTGGTGCTGACTAGTGTCACGTTTTGTCTTGCTCATTTGGAGGGCAGACATTCTAGTGCACAGGAATTAAGACCTGGAGAATCTGAAGTCTCACTACTTCATCTCTTCTAAACGCTTTGCAATGTATGCTTAATATCAAGAGTCGTAAGCTGCTTAGGCACCACCAAGTAGGCCTAGAATGAAAGGAGTGGCCAAGCAATGTTGAATGAGTCTGTCTCATCCTGCCGTGCTTTTTTCATTAATACTTAACAAGAGCTCACTTTTTCATTAGCTTATGTGCCTCTACAGAGCTGTGGTGCAATTGTCAGTCTAGGTATACCAATTGCACTTCTAGTATTGAGTCCCTCCCAATTTCACTAATGGAGCTTGTAAAACTAGCCCTCAACACAGAGTATTCCAGTACTCTGAACCATACCCTGGTGAGCATGATCTGGCACTCTTGTTAATTTGACAAAGTCCTACAAGCTACAAATAGGAGTGTAAATACTTGGTGCTAATGAGCTACAGGCAACAGCAAATGGCTAGCAGTCCCAGATCAGGTGATTGATCCAGCCTGGCTCCTGCCAAGGTCACCGAGTCATTTCAGGACTAGTGATGGGTTTTTGTTTCACTTTTCAACAATATATAATCATAGAAAAAGAGATGCATAAATCTGTCATTAACCTTCTGGTGGAATCCACCCTTGGCCTAGAAATCAGCATGGCCCAATAGTTGCTGGCAGAAGAATCTATGCTGGGAATAAACTAAGGCTAAGCATGATGGTATACAAAGCATCTGTGAGAAGGGCACGAAAAGTAAAGCTGGTTACAGAACTATAAGGGAACAAGATGACCTAGTCACCTCAATGTAGATCTTCTTACAGAGAGGTAGGTGTAGGGAAGTTAAAGGGATGGCCTGGCACAGGTAAATTGAGAAGCCCCTTGGTGTCCTAAATGGGTTTTTATACAGCATGGAGTAATGAAGTTCTCATTCTTCAAAACATACTGTTAGGAGTTCAGGCAGAGAAACTAAAGCCTACTAAAAGATTTCCCATAGCTTCTTTAAAAAAAAAAAAAAGAAAGAAAAAAAAAAAACAAACAACCCCAAAACCTGCCAGAACCCCCCACTAATGTTATGACTCCAGGATATGCAACTGTACTGTGTCTTTCGCAAAGTGGACTTGGAGGAACCAGGTTCCTACTTGACATTCCAACTTGAAACATGAAGTTGCATTATCAGAAGGATAGATGGCAGAGAGATCCATCGTGCTTGGAGAGAAATTGGGTGTTCTTCTGGCTTGCCACTGGAGTTGCACCTACCAGATGGGCTTAACACAGTGGCTGGCTCAGCGTATCTTTCCATTCCTGGTCCCCAGTAACAAAGAAGCTTTGATTCTTTCCAAACTTGTCTCTACTAACTCTTTGCTTTTTTGCCCTCCTTTACTCAAAAGTGCTCTCTTCCCTCTTTATGGCACTGTCTGTAGTAGCTTTCCACTCTGGAGAGTCATGAGTAGGGGCCCTTGGAGACTTTCGAGCCATTGTTCTCGTGTTTTGTGTTTAAAATTGCCTGAGAGCCTTCCAGGATTTTGGTGGGCAGCCAGTTTTCACTGAAGAGAAGAATGACTTTCAGGATTTGCCACGCTTAGCTGTTGTCTATGGGACATCATATGGGCTATCTGTCTTTGACAATGGTGTTATTTTAGTATACAACCTGTAAATGCAAGAAATGTTTTCTTTGTCTGGGTTGGCTGGCATGTTGGAAATTAGGATTCTTACATGGGTGTTTGTGGTTGTTTTTGTGATTTAAAGATATGAGTTAGTCTTGCTCTTTACCTACTGGTGATGATATCTGCTTGAGAGGACTAGTGAAAGAATACTAGAAAAGAAAAACTTGTCTTGTAACTAACTTGTCTTAAAATACCCAAGCCCTAGATTGAACAGAAACCTCAAAGCTAAGAAAGCTTGCATGAATGAGACTTCTTGTCTCTTTGTATTGAAGCATTTTGCTTGTAAATTGTTGGGTATAATAATTTCAGTGTTTAAATATGAAGCAGCAGCCCTTGTCATCAAGGAATTGTACTTTGAAGGGCAGAGTAAGTGTGATGCCTGTCAATCTGGGACTTGAAACCTGATGATTATTGAGGCCTCAAGAGTTACAAGTTAACGCCATTCTGCTGCAGTTACTAATTAACCAAGCAAGAGGTTTGCTCCAGCCAAAGGAACTGGGGCCAGGAGATGAGCACATACATTTAGTACAAAAGACCTGTATAGTTTTGTTTTCTGTAATGCTTTCCGTTGGGATTGCACCATTCTTCTGCTGGCAGTCCTAAAAGGATTCAGTCTTCAAATGAGAGCAGTGTTGTAACATTGCTTTCTGCAGGGTGCACCATGCCATCAAGACCGGGCTCCTACTTGCTTGAGGTTCTGTCCCACAGCAAGTGGGAATGAAAGTTGTTTGGTGGTGGGTTTTTTTTGATGTGAGTTTTTTATGGTGGTGTAATCTTACAGTGATACGATGGAGGCCATCCATGATTGTTGATCTTTGTGGAGCTGAACCAGGCTTTATTTTCCCCACTTGTCCATGGGTAATGAGGGCAACAAAGTGCTGACTGCCTTAGTTGGATACTCTGCTGCCAGCAAACAGTTTTAAGAAGGATCTTGCTGTTTCTGGTTTCCTTCCAGTACTCCACCTCCTGGTTTCAGAAGATTGTCCTGCCTGCCCTTTGCACCAAGGGGTTTAAAGTGCAGCCCTTGGCTGAAAGTGAGCCTGCAGGACCCTTTGCCATGCAACAGCTATGTGAGGACAAGGATGATCAGTTGCCTGCTTTTATTGCTTGACAATTGCTTGTCAGCATTTTCTAGATTCCTACAAAAAAGGAAGAAAATCTGCTGGTGTGAACTTGTTCTTGATAAAAATTTTCAATCTGGCATCAAAAGTAGGTGTGGCTGTGGGTTTTAGGCAAGCTGCAGGCTTAGTTCTTCCTATCTAGCCTGGGACATCTTTCCATTGGAAGCAAGTACAGCTCTTGCAGTTACAATTCCCATACACAGCAAGTGCAGACAGGGGCCTTCAGTTGATATTACAGGGCATCTAGTAAGAGGCTCCAGTTAAATTTTGTGCTAGTTAAGGTAGGCCTAAATTGTGAGTTAGACTTATTCAGTAGCTCTAACTTGAACTCCAAGGGACATCACTGACTTTTTGCTTCAAGGTGGATAAATTAGTGTGATATGTTTTGCTGTGTGAATTTGTGTGGGTTTTTTCCTCTGCTGTGTAACTGAGGTATGTGTACAGATAAAGCTTTTTGACTTTCAGCTTTTATTTTAGTATTTTGATGTAGTATGTGGGGAGGGGAGGAGGAAGCATCTCTCAAGATACCAGATATATGAATACTTGCTGCCTAGGCCTTGCTTTTCCTCCAGCAGAGGAGAGGAGTAAGGGATGCCTTACTGGGGGCTGGGGCAGTGGTCCTGTGAGTAGCTCACTCCACAGACTACATGGCTGTGTTGGTATGGGATTTATGTGACTCTTCAGATGTGATCTGGTCTTTGTTGCATGCTGGTTCCCTGCCCTCATGGGGAATAACTTTTATATTCTTGTTGATATTCTAGTTTGCCTGGAACTTTTTGGAGTGGTTAGGTTTGAAAACACTGGTAACTCCACAGCTAAATTCAAGAACTTCACGCTGCTCACTGGGAGTATTTTTTTTTTTCTTCTCGTAGTGTTGAAGGATTGCTTGCACTATGTGAATGGGATTTCTCCCATAGAAATCAAAATCCCTATCAAAATCATTGTCTATTTCTCTCTTAATGAAAATCCTGTACTTTAGACTCAACACCAGCTTCTAAATGTTTGAGTGCTCACTTGCAAGAGAAATGAGAGACTTTCCTGTATCACATGTAGAGGAAAGTCTGCTTCTGTTCTGTCTGTACTAGCATATTTGTGTTTCCCTGTGACCCTTAGAGAGATCACAACACGCTTAAGCTTTATTCCTTTTCCATAAGATGGAACCTGCCTCTGTATCATAATTAGGACTGACAATTTTGTAGGTCTTTCTGTTTGGTTGACAAAGGCCCAGGGGGGGATTACGATCACTAACGTGGAATTGCTTTGCCAGTAGCTTACTGGTTTAATCTAGTTTGCATTGTATTGTCTGAAGGCTCCCAAGGAGAACCTGGAAACTGAGAAGTTGCACAGTTCACCCTGTAGGCGGTCTCAGTGGGGGGCGAAGCTTCCCAACGTGGGAATCCCCTGAGGTTACAGCTTGAAGAAGGCAGCTGGGGTAGTGAAAAAACTTAATTACCTACATAATGGATGCAGTCTCCAAGAACTACAGCAATCTGTTGCTTGATGCCAATCGTGGGGTTGAAGTTGTAGTGTGTGCAGCCAATGTGCAAGCAAATACAGTAGCTTTCTTTTTTCCTGCTTTCTCTAATGCCCCTGGAGTTAAGGGTGGGGATGAAGGTTTCCCTGTACTGTGGGATGCACCATAGATGGGAATCCCAATCTCTCCTCCACCTCTCTGCAGGGGCGCACCTGCTGTGCATATGATGAGAGGTCTACCAGAAGAGCTCTGATGTCAGTGGCTCTATTCTGTTAATTACTTTTTTTCCAGAACAGCTGTTTTGAATTTTCCATTTTTTTCTGTAATCTTTGAACAAGTTTTTTTTTTTTTTGAGAGAGAGAGACTGGGGGAAGGGTGTGGGGTGCAGGAAAGACACACATACGTTTGAGTGTTGAGGGCATTTTCATTTCTGATTCCTGGCCTGAAAACTGGGTTTAAACTTGTTGCTTGCCTGCTGTTTGAACATGGTCCAGTGGTAAGAGGCTTTAATGCGTTTCTTCTTTGTAAATCATCAACCTCACATCTTCCAGGAAAGGAAAGAATTTGGGAGTATAGCTTCCAAGAGTAATAGCCCTCTCAGCCCCATGCAATGCACAGTCTCCAACCAAAAAGTTCCAAGGAAAATATTCAGAAAGGGGGAAGTTGTCTAGCTGTATCGCTGACGGTTTTGCATTTAAACTGTTGGGCTTTGTAGAGAGATCAGTATGCTCTTTTTTTTTTCCAGAGAGACATGCAGCCATCCTGGAACTAATAACTACGCTGGAATATCTTAATCCAAGCACAGAGTTAGAGAAATTAACAAAATGTCTTTTATTTCCCAAGTTTATATTGATGCTGCTCTGTAGTTTGCCATTTTTGCTGCTATCCAATTAATCTCTAGCTGAAAACACACTTGGAAGTATTGGAGGCTGCATCTAGCTGCCTTGCTCTCTACTTGTGTCTATCTCCCAGTAGAAAGAACTGAGTGCCTTGAGAAGTGCTTGAAAGGCTTAAAGGAGGATGCTGAGCAAAGAGCCACCATGAGGAAGCTGGTAGGTTTGGGGACTTGGGTAGCATTTAAGCTGAGTCTGGGTCTACGTCTATTTCCTCTGAAAAGCACAAAACCAGCAGTGTCCGGCCAGTTTTTAGAGGAAGCTTCAACATGAACATTCTTTCAGGAGCGAATGAAGTGCTTTAAACTCAACAAATGAGGTTATCTTAACCATCATCTCCAGTGCTGCAGTTAGTAGTTGTGATAAGGAATGAATGTGTACTGTGATTAACCATGTACTCCCACAGCTAGAGGCAGCATGCAATTTCTGGGAGCAAGAGCTCTTGCTGTGGTCATTCTCGTGAACAATTCTCCTAACAAAAGGAATTCTCATCTCAGTGTTTTCTGTGGCTTTGAGGATGATTGGGACATAAAAAACCTGAAGATATGACTGGATGCACAAGTTCTTGCAGGTAGGAATAGATTATTTTTGTAACCTCATAAAACTGAGTTTAAAGCATATGGAAGATATAATTTTCCCATTCCTGTTTGTTTGTTTCCCCCAAAATGGAAAAATGACCTAAGGAAATCAAGGCCATAACAGCTTCAAGTGAGTTGAGAGCTGGGCAAGGATAAAGTGGAGGGTTTGATCTTTTGTATTTCCTAGTGCTGTCCAAAGTTGCATATAGACTGTGATACCTTCTCCTTGTGCTTCAGTTACTTTGCTCTAGAATGAGGACTAATTTTTGTCCCCTTCCCTTGTATCAACTGAATGGTTTTGTGGGAGCCAGTATGTTTCAACTTTTCTTCTGTGATGTAAGGTATGTAATAGGAGTTTGGTTTAATCTTCGTGTAATAGCTTCCTTGCATGATGATTGCAACTTTCTTTAGACTGACAGTCTCTCCAGTGACTCAGGTTTTGTTTCTCTTGCCCTGAGGTCCTTGGCTGTCAATGTCTTTATTTAGTGTTTTCACTCTCCTTTCTGCAGATCAATGTGTAGTTCTCCTGGCACGGTTTGTTGGCAGAAGGTGAGGAAAATCAGAGAGAGACTAGGAGACAGTAGCAACAGATGAGATGAGGCCATCCACTAGACAACTGTGTGAAGATGCAGTTAAGGTGAATGCCCCAATGATTAATGCTTTGTTCTTTGTAGCTTTGTGGGTACTAAAATTGCTGCTGTAAAGTTCATTGTTGGGTGCTTTCTGACCTCTTACTGATACAGGGGGGTTTAATCTGTTGTTTTTTCCTTACAGTGTCAGAGGTGCCATTTATCCTTTTATTTTATGCTACTTGGCTTTTGTTTTGGTGGTGTATGGTTTGTTTTGTTTTGGTTTGGGTTTTTTTTTAAATTAATGTCCAGTTTAGGATTGATCATGAGCTAAATATTTTTCTGTTTTGCTGGGCTGAAAACCTAGTAGGCAAGTCTTTAAGTGGCATGCCTGTTATTGCTTAAATTCCCAGTCTTGAGGGATATGCAAGTAGCTCTCCTTGTTTTTCCTTGTTGGTGACAAAGTGGTAACCGAAGTCTGATTAAAAACCTTGGCTCCCTCATAAGCCTGGAAGTCTTGAGCTCTAGTCCTGGTGCAGCTGTAAAGTTGTTCTTGCACCATGGACAGGTTGGTTACACCGGAGGCTAACACAGCAGTGTTCCTCATTGCCATCTGTTCCAAGGAGCCTTGAGCAAGCTGAGTAAGAGGGATCCAAGTCTGTTCTCACTGCTGGTGAAATTTGGGATGAAAAGGATGGCATAGTTGGGCTTTCCCCCTTACTCTGTGTGTGATGTTGTGATAAGGGGAAATAGCAGCCCACCAACCTGCTATTTGTGAACAGTTAAGGGAGTATGCAAGATCTGTCCTTTTGATAGTCCAACCCTGCTCTAGGGTGGTGCAGTCTACCTCCTTGGTATGCCATTCAATCTGTACTGCTTTTTCTGAGTGTATTGACAGTCTGAATTCTGCCACTGCTCTGATGGTTGTGTTGGCCCCATGTGCATATCAGGGTCTAGGCTGGACTCGCCTCCATGACACAGAATTGAAAGAACCTGTGTCCTATTGATACCATTATCACTATGTCTCTTCATGCTTCCATTAATGACTGATGTCTGATTAAAGTGTCTGTTACGGTGGAAGCTCAGTGTTGGACTCATAATCAAGGGCACCATTGTGTTGTGCTAGAATGAACAGTTTTGCTGCGGTTGTGATCATATTGATCTGTCTAGCTCCGTCCTGGTTCTTTATTGTTTTCTTTGACATAGGAGGTAGGAACAGGATGGAGGAGCTGAGAATTTTGCTGCTTGTCCCATTCAGAAAATGGATTTGACTGGAACAGTGAAGACATGATCCATTTTTTCATCCCTCTCCTGGGGGTTTAGGCTTGTGCAGAGAAGGAGTGGACAGGGACTAAGTTCATCGTTCTTCCCTTGACTGACTAAAAGAAGAGGCGAGTGAACGGTGTCCTCCGGTAAAGTGTGAATTCAGAAATCTCATCGGAAAAATTGCTACCAGAAGTGGCAGAAATAGATTTCTAGCTTGAGAAATTCACTTTTCCTTAATTTTTAATCCCTTTGTGATGGAACAGGAAGTCGAAGGGAGTGATGGTAGGACTAGGTAGGGCAGCCTTTGAATGCTGCACAAGGAAGAGATGGGAGTGTTGCAACCTTTGAGTTGTTAACCTTTTGAAGTCGCATAGGGTAGATGTCTCATTACCCTCGCCCCAACGAGTGCACATTTTTACCTGTGACATACCAAGCAAATTGTCTTCTGCCTCAGAGGTGGTGAAGGGTTGTTAAACCTGTTTGGCTTCGAGGCAGTCATTCTGGGGATTCTCTTTATCTGCACGCGCGGGGGTCAGGAGGCCTGCAGAAACTGCCGCCTTCTTCCTGTGTGTGATGTCTGCTCCACAGGACCAGCACTTAAGGCAAAAGCTCCTGTGTTGGGCGAGGGGTTTTAGTAAGTGCTTACAAAAATAGTAGTAGATCATCCCTCCAGGGGCAGGTGAGGGAGCTGCAATGCTTGGGAGAAAATCTGCAGCCACAATTGAACAAGCCAGTGACTTCTCACAGTAGGGAGGGTGCTCGAGTACAATGTTTGAAGACTTTTATTACAGAAATTGAATGTTAAACTAGGTTTGCAGTGTGATTTTTAAAATTTGATACTAAATTCTTGAAACCAATTGTCATGTGTTTCTTATTTTCCTTATCAGAATAAGCTGTTTTTAACATAAGTGACTGACTGCATTAGTGTCTGTCAAAGTGCTGACTTCAGCGTGAAGAAACAGCTTATCTGCATCATGTACACAAAGATGCATCTTGGTAGTGCTCATGTTTCTTGATATATAGCATGTCTATAGCAAGTGACGATAATACTGAACAAAGCTATGAGCATTTCTGTTTGCTTCTATTTTTTTTTTTCTTCCAGCTATCGCAAACTCTTATGAGATAGCTGAGACAAGCCTGGGTATGAGGGTGGTCAAGGAGAATCCAGAAGCTCTGGAAAGAGAGGGGAAGTGAGAGAACTGCAGTTGTTCAGTGTATGGGAGGAGGTTAAAGCGTAAAATACAGAAAATGAAAACTATCATAGAAAAGTAGGAAAAAAGTGGAAAGTGTAAAACCTGCTGTTGAGAATAATCACTGAAGTATCTGACCTCCCTCTGCTGTTCCTGTCACAGCTAACGTGCTCCTGACTTGCTGTTTGTGCTTGCCTGTGTTTTTGGCATGTCTCAGTGATCCATTTAATGTTACTAAAACAGGTGCCACATAGACACGGGCAAATGAGTTTTCTTTTTACTGTTCCACCAAAGGATATGACTCATTGCTGAAGTGATGGTTCATTTAGCGGAGCTGTTAAACTAAAAAGTATGGGAATTGTCAGGGTTTCCAGTGATAACTGTTTCCTTTATGGACACAGCAAGGAAACTTTTGACTGGACATTGGTCTATTAGGAATTGACTTGTCGTCATAAATTTAATTTATGTGAGCCTCATAACGCAGGTAACTGCTTGGTAGTGGAAGCTGAGCTAGATTTGAACCTATAGAACATTATTGACTTGATCTTTTAATCTGTCAGCTCATTCTTCACTCCTGTTTTCTGCTTGGATGTTGTAGTTTTGAGATGTTTTTGGAAAGGGTACTGGGAAAACTTGCAAACATTTTTCAAACAAAAAATGGTTTGTCTTCATGGCTGGGAGGATTCATTTGGACACTTGCTCTGAATTTTTTTTTTGTTGTTGTTTGGAAAACTGAAGTTCTTAGAAGTTAGATGGCCTTGGCTTTCTTTGTTCTTTCTTCTGTCTCAGACATCTGTATCAGCTCTCTCACCGAGCTCTTTATCTTACTTGGCTTTTCTGTGGATGCCTGGAGGCCTTGGCTCACATTCTCAAGAGTGTCCACTGGTTCAAGAAGCCATTGCTGCTATCAAATTACCTTGACAGCTGTTGTCCCATTTCATATTTGCCATCCCCTCCCCCTGGCTCCCTTGTGATTTTTGGCAGAAGCTGTGGCTATTGAGCAATAAAACTTGGATCTGAGGATCCTGTTGCTGGTGGGAAAATTAGATGAGAACATACTAGTTAATGCCTTGCAACTTGACTTCTTGCTGATGTATAATCAGTAGCATCTTTATTTAAAAGCAAAACCTACCACTAGCTATTCTGTGGATTGAGCAGATGGTTCATTTACTGTTCATCTGGAGCTGTGCGATAGGTGCTGGTCTCTTAAAATAGCACACTCTATACCAAGATGTATATGACCAGACAAGCTCTTGATTTGGAGTCCTTGACAAATGCCTATGCATAAGGACTGCAAAACAGCTAGGATGCTCGTGTCAATGAAAGTAATCCGTAAGGGCATGACTGACTTTGTCTTCATGTTAGTTTTATTGATGATCCTGCCCCTGCGTAACCTGGAATAGAGCTTCTGTAGTACTATTTAGTAGACATTAAAGATGACCCTATAAGAAGCAATTGGTCTTGCTTGGATTTGAATTAACAAAATGTAGAGATAACATTTGGGGGCTCTTTTGTGTGTGTTTGGGGATTTCATTGCCATTCTTTTAAATGCAGCCATAAAACACTTGTGACAACTGACAGAAATGGTGATGATCTTGGGACCAACCATCATAAGACAGCTGCTGTCTATGTAAACCTCTTCTTTTAAGATGTTTTGTGTTTCCTGTGTCAGTTGTTTGAGAAGTTGGCTGATGCATGGCATGCTTTAATCTCTACTGATTATTCCTCTTGTCCGTGTTGGAACATGTCAGCAATTAAATTTTGTGTAATATACTGAAAAATTAGGAAGGAAGGAAGGAGCAGGTCTTAATTGGAAAGATGACTGACAGAAAACAATTAATGTATCCAGAACACTCAGTTCTGAGGAACACATATAGGAAAAGCATATTAAAAATTATTTTTCTTGCAATGTGTATGATTTACTAGCTGATAACATCAGTGTGAAATGTAAAGCTTGTAAAAGTCTGGATCAGACCAGCCTTAATGCTTGTCTTACAGCTCCTAAATTACTGTGCCAAAGGGGGAAGACTAGACTCCTACTGAAGCATGTGCTGTGACTGTTTTGTACATGTCTGCGGAGAAGGGTATTTTAAGCAGTTGGTGAATAGTTCTGGTGTGTGTGGAGTGAAATCATGACTTCAGTCAGTGGCTGTAAATTTGAGGGCTGGCACCTTGGGGCTCCATCCTGATAGGAGCCGGTGGATTGTGGCACGTTACGTGGTCTCAGGTGCTGTGGAGTCCTCCTGGGTCATGCTGAGGAAGAGCTGGGGATGTAGTGCAACCAGCTGTGAAGTCAAGGGGGAAAAACTCAGAAAGCACAGGGTCAAAGAAGATGTCCTCTGACTTTGGAAAATCACAGCTACTTCAACATTACCCCCTGAAAAGAAACAGAAGTAAAACAGAACGGATTACATCTAGGTGAAAAATGCATGAAGCATCCCTCCCCTAGCTGTAATGTTTGAGTTGCAGGGTGGGATGCACAGGTTTTCGGTTGATATGTGGGGAAATAACTTTTTACTGACTTTTCTTTCCCCCTGGAAGGAAAACAAAAAACCACTCATAAGGCCTCAATTTGGTGTACAACGTGATTAAAGTGTTGTGTTGTGTTTGGTGTTGTTTTTCGGTTGTGGATTTTTTTTTTTTAAAGAAAAACAAAGTGGCAGTTTGTCCTCCCTGCCCCGCATCCCTTGCTATCCTGGCATTTAACATGGGTTTAAACAAGGTGCTCCTTGGTCCGGTCTCTCCATAGAGATTGCAGAAAGCGCTGGAAGGCTTGAGCTTCCTGCAATCACTGGCACGTCTTCCGTTACGCAGCTACGGTTATTGTAGCAGTAGGGGACTTGTTAGTTTTCCAACTGCAGTTCCCAGCGAATGTGTCCGCTCTGCGGTGTAGACTCCTGCATGTTCGGTGTTAAAATAGTTCTATAGCTTTCAGGCATCTTGCATTTCAAATATGGGTGGAGAAACAAGTGTTGGCCTCTAAGGCAGGGGTTTCAAAGCTTTCTGATATCAAAGGCCATGTTGACAACTTGGCAAGCGCTTGTGGGCCCAAGTGCACTAGATCTTTAGGATAGGAGCTGACTTGCTGCAGGCGTTGGAAAGGATGTTTTGCATTGTTTAAATGTATTGTCAGGTGTGTTATGCCCTTTCTTTGCAATGTGGCTGCTGAAATGCCTCCTCCTTTCATGCTGGGCTTGGTTCCCTTTCCCCTCAGCCAGAGGAGGGGTTAATTAGCTGTTACAGTCCTCTCTTGCTGTCCAGTCTCTTCTGCTTAAACCCGCTTTTGTGGGGAATCCTGGCTCCCGACCCCTGTGCTGCAGTGGCTTGTGCTGCTGCGGCTGCAGAGGGTGGCAGGGAGGTTTTGGGGGACGCATTAAGCTCGGCCGGCTGGTTGCAAGGCGGGAGGAAGCGTCTGGGCTGGGAGCCCGTTGTAGCCCTCTCCTGGGTGTGGGAAGCAGGTAGGGTTCTGCAAACCCAGGAAAGCAGCCGGTTCTGGCAGGGCAGAGCTTGTCTATCCTGGTCAAGGTCTTGGAGGTCTTACCAGGTTACTGCTTGCTGAGTGCTTGAAATACCAGCGTGCGTCGCTTCCGCTCTGCTCTTGCACTTCCAGCCTTGCTGAACTGCCACTCTGCTCTCGCCCATTGGGTGCACTAGCTTCACTGGTTTGCTGTGGTATTTGAGCATCTTTAGGTGATAGGCAAACATCTTACCAGTACTTAATGAACTATACTTACATGTCTAGGAAGGTTTATTTTCATTTGCTATGTGAGGGAAGTGAAGTGCAGAGGTCAGTGCTACAGCACAGAAAGATAAATGGAGTACCTGGAGATGTACCAAAATTTCCCTTAACATCAGCCCTCTTGCAACCAGGCTGATTGTTTGGGTCCTGGTCTGGCTCTTGGATAGAGCTTGTGGCCGACGTTGAGTCCTGGCTGCACGGCTTGCTGGAAGGAGCAAAGCTGGCACAGATGTTTCAGCTTTTAAATGCAGTCACAGGTTTATGGTCTGAGGTGGAAGTGTACTTTAAGAGCTACATTGTTTTGCATGAAAGACTAAACAACAAATCTGCAGCAGTGTGGAGGAGAAGCCAGTTCTCCTAACTCCTGGTCATGTGCTTTCACCACAAAGACCCTGTTTCTTCTTTTACTTAACTGAAGAATTCCATTAGATCAAAAGCTAGTTAGGGAAAATAGAGCCCCATGTGGTCCTGTGTGGTTACTTAGGCAAATGCTATTTTTAGGAATCCCAATTGAGTAAGCCCTGGCTCTCTCTGCTGTTAAAATCTATGGAAGCAAAATTAAAACTTCTACCTTCATCTCAACCACATGTAGGCCACTTGGCTCCAGCCATCTGGCTTTTTTTCTCACTTGTGCCTCCCCCAGCTCATTCCCTGCCTTGCGGGGATTTTTGCCTTTCCAAGTGAGAGTTAATCAGTTCCTTGGGCGTGGGAGATTTGGAATAAGGCAAGTAGGAAGTAATGAGTTGTTCCCATTCTGCACCTCTGAGGATCACTATCAGAGTTGTTAACGAGCACTTGCCCTCCAGTCCTAGGGTTCTGCCTAACTCTGCTCAACTGGTTCTCCTTGCTTTAGCTTCTGTGGCCCAGTTTCATTGATCTGTAGAAGATCCTCCTTGCCTGCTTCTCCCCCTACCAAGAGCAGGGAGCCCAGGTTTGCAAAATGTGTCTTGTTTGCAGTTCTTTCTCCTTGCTGCTGCTGAAGAAAACTTCTTGCTCACAAGGTTTTGTATACAGGCCTGCTTCATCTGCCTTGTAGGAGCATTTGCAGGGGAGGCAATGATAGAAGTAAGACAGTTTGGTCTTGAATTAAAATATAAGAATCCAGTTCCTTTTCTGCAAACAGTTGCCTGACAGTAACCAGATTCCTCTCCACAACTTCATGCCCCAGCTTGCAACACATAGAGATTTCACTGGTTGGTTTTGTGAGTATTTTTCCCTGAATCTGAGCAGAAAAGCAGTGGACGGGTAAGGTGGAGGCCATGGCAGGAAAAGAGGCTAAAGCCTGAGAAAGCTTTGGGAGTGTGGCTCCAGGGAAAGCCTGCTGAACCTTTCTGAGCTGGCTGAAAAGGCTAACAACCGCAAGTGGTACTTTGTTTGTTTCACAGTGTTTGTACAAATTTCTTTCCCATAATTTTTTATTTAAAAAAAGAAGTGAGGAAATCACTCTGTCACAATCCTAAGTAGTAGAATAAATTTGTAAGGGCTTGGAGATATAGCCAAAGGACTTGGTTCAGAAGTGAGGGCGGATAGTGTTTTGAGTCTGAAGACCATCTGTTGGCTCATAATTTTCTTCAGGTTGCATGATCTCCACTTGAAGGACCCTTTGTCTAAAAACAGCAGCAACAACAAAAAAAAGGCTTCTGAAATCTTGTGTCAGGGCTAAAATTCGCTGCGTTACTGGCTGTGTGGAGAAGGCATAGCAATATTCTGTGAAATATTTGAGGTCCTTTTAAATGCAGGGTAAGTAACTGGTGATCTTTTAAGCTTGGTTGGCATTAGCCACTTGCTAACGTCTCATGCCAGGCTGAGGTGGTGGGAAGTTAGTCAGGGATATTTGTTTGTGCTGGTGTAAATGCAGTTAGATGGCAGAGTTTTCATAGTGTTTCAGTTTTCTCCATTTAAAGATATGGAGTGAGTTCGGCCAGCAAAAGAATGATCTTACTAATACGAATTGCAAGTTTCCTCAGACTTTGTGAGCCCTAGCTAGGAGTGTTGTGTAGAGAAGCCATAGGTGAATGAAGCAGCGCCCTAAAACAACATTAGGAAAAGTATTAGTCTCAGGATAGTTGTGGATCAAAACATCGTTGACTGTACTTAGAGTATGACACACGTGGTGCTGGATTGCTGCATCCTTGGAGTATGGATGTGATTGTGTCAATAGACAAGGCTCAGGGATATTTAACAGATATATAAGGATCTGTTAGCTAAATGATTCCTCTTCCACATGTATGTGCAGTCAGCTCTTCTTCTCTCCCCACCCGCAGCTGCTGTAGCTCTGACAGTCAATCACTTCTGTAGAACAAGAAGGTCTTCAGATCAGAATGTGCAATTCTCGCATGTAGAGTTGTTCTTGTGGCAATTGGGGATTGTACTTGTGACCCCCTTCTATGCTGGGAACCTGCAGTCTATCCCAGGACATTGGCTTCCCGTTGTTTTGCTTTGTGTCCTATAAAGCTTATTGCACAGTTGGGATTTTGCATGGAGCACTTGCATCTATAAAACTGTTCTACCTAAACTCAACTTTCTGCTGAGTATTTGTTCACAGACCCCCAAAAAGGAGGATGTGGTTACTGTTCCTAGAATTGTTTTCTGTCTGGACAATTTGGAGGCTTTATGGCTTCCCATCACAGAATGGAAGCCCAAGTAAATAATCTCAAATTCTTTGAAAAGTGTGGAACAGATAACACTTAGCTGCCCTTCACATGGACTGGGGATCAGAAACAGCATCAGCATGTGAACTGCTGTAAAGATCAACTGTATGAAGCTATAGGACTGAGAGCCAGGATTTTTCATCATAAAACACTGATCGCCTTCTTTGCGGAAAAGGAAATTGAGGTAATGTCTTGTTACTGCAGATTTTCCTCACTACAACTTAACTAAAGAACAGGCCACTGCCAAGCCAGAGAATGGAATTAGAGGGACCTAACGTCCCACAGTGACAACCACTGAACTGACTGGCGAGATGTGACATCAAGTAAACTGAACAACATAACATTTCTTGCTTGTATCCTTGCAACTGGAAAAGAAAACGCGCACTGTGATATTTTCAGTCTGCCAAACTAGTTCTGTATGCGTGCTTCCCCCCCCAAACCTACCTCATACTTTCTGGGTGGCACTGCAAAGAGTGACTCTGCTAGCTAGCCTGCAAGTCAGCTTTTTCTGTTCGTGTTTGTGTTTTTTTTTCCCCTAAAAATGTTATTTCCCTAATGGTATTTTTCCAGCGATTTTTTAAAATTATTCTTTGATATCCCAAAACTGTGTTTCGTGTGTTAGCCTTGGGTGTGGTTTTCACCTTAAAGTCCTGTTGGGATATAGGATGGTCTAGGTACCACCTGTAGGGTGTCTTTACTTTTAACAAAGATCCTATTTTTAAGGTAGATGTTTTGGAAGAGGCGAGTAAGAACTGCATTTTCAGAGCAGATAAATCCCAATGGTGTTTTTAATTGTCGTCTTCTGCCAGAAGTTTTTTTGAAGAAACAGCTGTGGAGTATTGCCACGTTTTGTTTTGGAGCATTCAAAGCAGAATGCAAAAGGGGACTGAATACAGATGCCCAAGGGCAGTGGTGTTCATTCAGCGTTGTATTTGACTTCAACCGAAGTGAGTGGAGAGGGTTAGTCCCCAAAGAGTTGCCTTTAAATGGCTTATAGCATGGCTATTCTTACTTTGCTCTGGTCCCATGTTTCCCCTCTAAGGGAAGGGAGTGACTGTGATGCTTTTGAGAGTTGCAGGGAGTGTGAGAAAGCTTGCAGAAGAAGGGCACTGGAAGAAGCTGGCAATGAGCAGTTCAGCAGCAGGGTTTTAGCTCTTGCATAGCCACCTATTGGGTAAAACACCTGCAGCTCTTATTCCCCAATAGAGAAATAGTGAATGTTAAGCAGAGAAGACTGTGTTGAGAATTACAACATTAAAAATGATCACCTTGCTTTGCTTCCTCTATTAGCCAAGCTGCGCGGAGGGAGAAGCTGACTCACGCCAACCTGTGTTACAGGCTGCTTTGGGTAGAACAGTCAAAAAACTGTGTCACTTCAGCCCAAGAGAGCTGTAGCAACAGAAGTGTGGTAATATATTAAAATTACATCAAAGGCTCTGGGAGATTTTAATGAGATCAGCCCCATATTTATTTTCATGGTTAGGAGCAGAAATAACCGAATAATGTCATGGAAATATTCTGGAATGAGGAGTGTAACAGCCAAGACTGTCTCTAAGCTGGTCAAAGGCTTTGTTAACTCTAGGCAGGCTGCTTAAATTTAGGGTATTGAGAGCTTGCAGATAGAGGGTTTAGGCAGAGCAGAGACCTGGTGAAAGTCCCAAAACATGAAAACCAGGCAAGCATGGCATAGTGCTCCTTGCCTTAGCTCTCTGCATCAGCAGCAAGGCCAAGTCAGGATTGCTTTGGGCTGTACCCTCTCTTTGCCCTTATGACTCCCTCTTAGTCTGGACATTCAATTAAAATGGGCTGGAGCTGCTTCTGGGGGTGGTTGGTCCCCAGCTCCCTCCGCCAGGCTGCTGCAGCCGTGGGGGCTCGCCCCAGCTCCCCTCGGCAGGACCCCGCTGCTCCCCAGGGCAGTTCTTGGCTCAGGTTTGCCTTTGCAGATAGCTGGGTGCTGCAGCCGGGTCGCTCTGCCAGTCGTTTCAAGGCTTAAAATTTTTTAAGGGTGCCTCATATTGCAGGGGAATTGGTGCTTTCTTTGGAGCCCCAGAGGGTGTCGGGGACCAGTGCCAGCTCATCATCCTCGCCCATCTTCCTCCCTCCCCCTGAGCTCTTTCCAGCTGTTGGCAAAGCTCCGGGCCTTTTCATACACGCATGTCTGTGGAACGTTCAGGGTGCTGCAGGAGGTCTGTCGCTGAGCTGAGGGTGTAGAGTTGTATGTGCCCGTGTCTGCAAACCATTCCTAACAGTTGGGTTTGAGAAGGTTTCTGCATATTCGCTTCCATTTCTGTGCTCTCATGGGCACGCGCTAGTGCTGCACGCGGTGTGGATTTGTGCAAGCAGGAGCCTAAATACTTTCCCGAGGCTTTGCTGAAGGAAAGAGATGTTTTTAAAAATGGCATGCACTTGTTTTATTTGCTTTGCCTAAAATGAAGGGAAATGTTACTCTGCAGGTCGGAGGTTTGTTGGAAGCAGGGCTGCTGCGTGTGTGTGGCTGTGATAGAGATGAACGTATCTGATCTGGCAATGGGTGTGCTGCAACTGTTAGGTTACTTTGCGGCTTGTGGAGATAATCTCTGTACGGCATTTCAGCAGCAGTGAAGGCTTTAGGCACTGGAGCTTGGGCCCTGCTCTTGCAGTTTTGAGGGAATGCATCAGCTCCCATCGGACTGGATGGTGGATATGTCCCAGAAGGAGCAGGGAAGCCACAAACTGAATCAGCAATGAATGTATTTGGCAATACGTTTGCACCTCCCAAATTAGCATTGAGACAGTGGTGGCTTGCGAAGATGTAGGTGTGAGGCTGGAGCAGTGTTGCCTGTTCCCATTTGGAAGCAAGATGAGGGATCTGAGAAATAGAGACCTTTCAAAGTGGGAACCAGTTCTCCTTTCCAGGTGACTAAGGCAGGAAGTCTTCAGTAAGCTTATTTCTTAAGAAGAATTTTTAAGGTCCTATTTGGAGGGGGAAAAAAAGTTCAGCACTTTCTTTAGCATATTGCCATTCTACTGTTTTTTAGACTTGAACCTCCATTGTGCTTGAAAAACTAAATCTCTTTTCATGTACTTATCAGTAGCTAACAACATTCTCAGAAAATTTACTTGATTTTCCTGCCTCCATCTCAAATGCTTCCACTCTTGCCTTCAGCCACATAGCATCTGCCATACTAACATTGTTTGTGTTTTCTGCAGAGCGAAATATACTTGGAAACTCAGGAGAGGCAAGGAGAGTTGTGTGTAGTGAAAAGTCCTTTTATAAATGAATAGAGAAGTTGCACTTAAATAGTCCTTAAGAACTTTGGGTTTTTTAAATGCCCAGAAGATGCATATATTTTAATGTAGGAGGACAGAGGTCAGCACAGCATTTCAACGAGTCAAACATCCAAAGAGAATGCAAAAACTTGTCTTTAGCCTTGCTCAAGTCAAAGGAGAAGTTCTAAATGGTTTGGGTTGGTTTTGTTTTGTTTTGTTTTTTTCCTCCTCCCTCTGTTTTGGACAAATTTCACATTATATAGGTAAATTCTAAAAGCCATGCAAAGAAATCCTGTCTCTCTTAAACTAGCTGTTCATGGAAGAATACTATTCTTCTTTCAGCAGGCAAATAGCTTGGAAAATTAAGTTAACCAGATATTAAAAATCAGTATTATTCCACGATTGAAATCGGTGAACAGTCAGGAATCCTTTAGGCTCTTGAAGGTGGCATCTATAAAAGTCTTCACTTTAAGAAGAATTATTTCTCCCACAATTGATTAACTTCTGGTAAAACTACCTAGACTTACATAAAACCTGGGATCATTGCAAAAGCTTTTTGACTTGTGAACATCTTGCAGTGTTTGGGGACTGTCTTTGTGGGGACCAGACCGCTCAGTACCTCCAGAGTCTGCATTTCAGTTCTGTGTCTCTAAACTGCCCTGTGGTCCTGGGCTCCCAGTCATCCTGCCACCAAATTTTATTGCAGGGTTTGGCTTCCCTGGGAGGAATCCTGGGCGTGTGAAAGACGAGGGCCCAGCCCAGGCTCTTCTCAGCGTGGCCAGAGCGTGTTCTGAGAGTCGGGCTGCGGGAGGGCTGGGATGGGGATGTCCTTGCCTTGCAGTGTAACCTCGATTGTCTGCATCCCCCATAAGCTTATGAGAGAAAACTTAAGGTTTGGTCACGTTTAAGGTCTCAGTGGACTTAATCTTGTGTGTCTGATGCTGGTACTTTCTTTGTGCATATTGCATGTTCGGAACGAAGGAGACAATTCCCTGATCTCTCCCTCATGCAAGAAGTGATACCTGTTGTTACCCCTGCTATGCTAATGGCTAACATTATACTCTGAATTATACTTTGCTGGATCTTACTCAGCTGCATCTCTGTACTGCCTAGTGAAGGGCCTGTGATACCTGTTTGCTGCCTATGGTAAAGCACTTACGTTAGTGTAAAAAGAATAAACAACAGATACCCTGCCAGAGAATGAATAAAGATGGGGATGGAGGAAGCTCTCTGAAATGTTACCTGGCTCCAAATACAGAGTCTTGGACTTTGAAGGGAGCAGTGCATCCTAAAGTGGGTTTGCTACCAAGATGTTTCTGTGGGCCTTGTACGTAGCCACAGAAGAGAATTCCCTCTGAGGACTGGATTGTTCTTACTTTGTCCTCTTCAAATGCAAACACTGTTAGACATCATAGCCAGACCCTGAAATGTTACTTTAATCTGCCTTACATCATAGAGGAGATGCTTTTCAATTTCCAAAATACTTTAATTGCCTTCTATATTGTCCTTTTGTGGCTTAAATTGAACACTTAAACACATGACTACCAAAGACTTGAGTCTCCGGCTTCTTTGAAGTACAGCATGAAGGTTTTCTTCATGCTGAAAATGCAGTGTTACACTTTCATAGAGGATAATAAAATGTGACTGCCTGAGATGAGCAGTTGCTTTGTCGTGCATGACAGAGCAAATAAATTTTCCTCCCATTGCTTTTCCTCTTGGGAGATAACATGCCAAAGTTGTCAGTACCCTGTGCTGTGAAGGCTCAGGGTTAGATAAATTGTGCACTGAAGTTAGTGGGTTTTTTCCTTC
>VFFE01006863.1:318057-486658 GCA_008921705.1 Burhinus oedicnemus
CCCCCCCCCCCCCCCCCCCCAATGGCTCAAATAATTTTGCCTTTGGAAGTCTTAGCACAGGATTTCAGGTGTCCTAAAAATATGTTGTGAGTTTACTGCTTCACTAAAAGATTTCTTGCAGCCTTTTTTTAGTCCTGTCATCCTGGACACTTTTTTAATTTGGCAAGCAAATAAGAAATGTGGCTGTCTTAAAAGCTTTAAGGTGCTTGTGGAGAAGGTTTGGCTCAGCTATGTATGTTCTGTTCCTAAGGAATCTCTTCTGGAAAACAAATCTTTCTCTTGTTGGCTAACATTAACAGTACAGCATTATACTGTTAGATGAATTATTAAAACTGTTGCGGTGAACTGGCAGGCATACTATCCCTCAAGGAGAGGGAAATGAGATACAAATCATTTTAATCTGTCAAATTTAGTGTTGTAGAAAGAGTAATGCAATCTAACAAGAGTCACTGTGATTTGTAAAGAGAGTTAATATGAGCATGGAAGCAATCAGTGCACATTTAAGAAACCAGGAAACTTAAGTGATGCTTTTTGGTTGTCTCCGGTAGTCCAACACACCAGTAAAGGTACCAGGTTTTCAGGAAGCGTTGAGTGCTTAGTACTTGGAAGGCTGCCTCTCAGTGAGGGGTCGGTTTGAACAACCAGGGTAGAATCTGAAAAATATGAGCCACAGTACGAGAAAGGACTTACTTGAAATCTGAGACATTAACTTGGCCAGTGGTACAGCTACCTGCCTGTGTAACTCTGGTTGTTTGGTTTTTTGGGTGTTGTGGTTTTGTTTTGGTTTTTTTCCCCTTCCCAAAATAGCCCTGCTACTGCTGTTTAAAAAGGATAAAATAAGAAATCCTCCTCACAAGCAACTTTTTGCTTTACCTGTGGTGGACAGCAGTTTGACTGCAGCACAAAATTACAGAAGTGTCATGAAGTTATCAGAAAAAAGAATGATGAAGAATATTATTGCATAAAACTTTGGGTTATGAGAAGGTAGGAGCTAAAAGCAGACAGTTTGAGTAACTGTTACGTGGCTACTCATAAAATCTTCTAGTTAGCAGTAACTTCTATAGATGCTCAGAATGCCACTATTTATGCCTGCAGATGTCTGATTTGTAATAATGAAATTACAACAAAGTGTGTCACAGATGTTGGTACCTTAAAGTAATGCATTTAAGGCATTGTCTTTGATTCCTCTAGAAGATGTTTTGCGCAACACAGAGGATGATTTATGAAACTGAAAATGGTGTATAGGAAATGATGGACGAAGGCTTCTTTTTTGATGTGTCAAGCAGTCACTCTTGACTTTGATGTTCATTTGTAACCAGGTCTCCAGCTGAAGTCAGACCCACTAGTGAGCTGCAAGGACAAAGTAGACTTGTGGTTAAGCTACGTTTAACCCGTGCTGGCTCTCTGGACCCGGTAGGCTGCAGGATGTTGTTGATTATCAGATGAAGCTGAATTCCAGAGAAGGCTGGGAGGTTCTGTGAAGGCTTCAGCCTGAACGTTGCATGCTTAACAAAGAAGCTAAAACCAATTGGACTTATAGGACTATAATCTGATGTGTTATAATGATGCGGTATATTGTGATATAAGCAGACCTACAGGAAAGGGGCAAAGTGAATCATGCAGGACTCAGAATTGGAATTGTCTTAGAAAGAATCCCAGTCCCTGTCTTGAAGACTGCCTTGTTGGCCTTTAGATGGTAGACTTGCTAAATGTGTTAAGTGAGAGCATTTCAGCTCATAGTTGTCCCAAATCTGGGTTCTTTACCCGGCGTGCAAGCCAATAACGCACAGAGCAGAGGTATTTCAGTGTTTATTCCATTAATGCACAGAAATGGGGTGCTCCTCCCAAAATAGGAGCACACCTTATTTTCAGAAATCTCCACTTTTATACATTAATTATTAGGTATTCAAACAATTAATACATATTCATTGTTATTCTCTTCAATGATTGGTCAGGATTTCTTCTCTTCCCATGTAAATTAGTGCGCAGACTCTGTCTTCTTCTTCCATTGTTCTTTTTTTGAGTAGGTGGTATCATTTGTGTAGATGGTCAATGAGTCGGTGGTCGCGATCTCCCTCTGCTGAAATTACCTTTTACCTACTTCTCCTCTAATCTTGGCAGTTCCAGGAGGTTTTCTGTTTGCTGACCAGGCCTACAGTTCATCACCCTCTTGACAGGAATATCCTACTTATCAACAAAGCTACATTGTCTAGTGGTTAGTTCCTTAATTGAATCGCAGATAAATCATGTCTAGTTACTATTTCTCTATTTTAATATTAGGTAAATAATTAAATCGGGTTGGGGCTGTATACAGAACTCCAGCAGCAGCAGGTTTCCTTAGTTGCTTCAATTACATTTTACATTTCATTTTCCTAGTTAATATCAATTTTACTACAACATAGTTGTTACACAACTTTCTTCCTAGACTGAGGGAAGGGGACAGGCATCACCTGGTTATCTTGGTGCATCAGGTTTCATGTAGACTTCTTTCAGATGAAAATGAAAACATGCCTAAACATGAGATGGAAAGATATTAAAGGAATGTGACATCTATTTCGTGATTGCTTTGTGGTCAAAAGACCAACAGCCAGTTGTGCAGCAAAGGACAAGCTCTGCTACCTCCACTACATTGAAAACTTGAGACATCAGTTAAGTGACTTGGCTCAACAAAAAGCCTATTTAGAAGAGCTTCCACTTTCCAATGTCTGTTTTGAAACATCTGAAGCCAGCATGACTGCTGAAATGGGCTGTGGATTTATTAGTCCATGAGCAGAAGACAACGTGTGAGTGTGTGTATTGTCTATGTTAGGCTGATGGTGTTTGGGCCTGCTTTGGTGGTGCTTGGTCCTTCTAATCCAGTTGGAAGACCCCTGGTGGAGAGAGATCCTAGTGTGACTCCCAGTACCCTGTCTGTTCAGTTAGTTTATCAAAGTAATTTTTTAATGTTGCCTTCAGCAGAGGGGGACCAACACCGCATGAAGATAAAAGCTGCTCTCCATCTGTTTTATCTGTAGTCATTAATTAGAAACTGATGAAAGAAACAGACTTTGGTTCAAGGCTGATTGATTCTTCTTCATAATTCAGGCATCCCAAATAAAGAATCATTGCTGCTGTATAGCCAAGTAGAGCACACAGCTGAAACTAAGATAGCTGGGTTTTTTCACACAGTGATGGAGGATTTATACAAATTATTTAGATGCTATGCTTCTGGTTGCTTGCAAACGGAGGCTCTTGCAGAGATTTTGAGAGTTCATACTTTATGTATTTGCATGCCTTAATCCTCCAAATGGCTGGTGGTGTAACTGTGTGCCTAGAGCCTTGGGGTTTCTAAGTGACTTCTACAATTTGTTACAAATGACTTTTCCTAAATCAAAATAATCTTGAATCCTGAGAGTGGGGGACAAGATTAATAACATCAGTGCAGTTGATTTGCTTTGTGTCTTATTGAGTTATGTCAATAAGACTTGTACTGAGCCTTTCTGGTGTGTAAGGAAGGAACTGAGTACATGTCTTTCTCTACCGGTATGCCTTTTCTAAGTAGAGTAGCCAGTCTTTGTGTTGAAGGTTTACCTTGTGTGTCTCTACAGACCAGTCATGGTGGAGAACAACTCCATCATGTGCTCTCTAATTACAGTAATGCATTCAGTATTTTCCATCCCTTCATAGCCACATAGGAGGGGAAGGTAGCCAGTCTATCTGGAGGATAAAGGAAACTCAGGATTTGTAGTCAGACATGGCATGACCTTGCTGTGGTGCATCTCCTTTCAGCCCTGACTTCTCTCTCACCGTCTTTCTTCTATCCTTGCACTCTGGACTTAGTTGATGAAAAGAACTTGCAGTGGAATGAGGCAGAAGTGTGGCATTACCTTCTGCATCTCCATTGATGCCACTGACTTTGTGAGCTGTATTCCCTTCCTGCAGTCTCTCTGTTCTGCAGAGGCATTTTTCTGTTTCTTCAGGTACTTACCAGAGGCGGGCCTCTGGACTTCTGAGTTCAACCAGTCAGGAAGCATGCTTTTTACTATTGGGTGCCAGAATTCTTCTGGAGAAGGCAGATTGGGAGAGATCAGGGGATATCCTATGAGGATGCAGACACAATCTGTTTTGATAAACCATTATCTAAAATAGACAGAACCTGTTATCCTGGGGAGCCTGTCTGTTTTTACAGGCTAGAGAATGGGTGCAGCTACTGAAAACATGGGTTTTAAGGATAACTAACTTGATACTTGCGTGGGTTATGTATTGGTTCTGTTTCTGTTCCTTCACAGAGATACTCTCAACCTAGTGCTTATTCCAGTACTGGTGCCTAGGGTACTTTATAGCAATTTCTGACTTTAAATTCTTTGTATCTGTGAAAAATATAAAAGCAAAGCCAGGAATTACCTGGTTTCTTTAAACTGAGGATAGTCTCCCAACAACAAAGCCATTACTCTAGCAGTTGTGGTCTTACTGCTGCTTCTTGACCAGAGTAGAAGCAAATAGTCATCAATCATGGTCTTACTGCTGCTTCTTGACCAGAGTAGAAGCAAATACTCATCTGTGTTGCTGTAGTGTGCTGCCTGCACAACATTCGGCAGCTCTTGATACACCTTTGCACAATGCGTGCTTCAGTGGGACTGTGTAACCTCCACCTGCCACGTGACACATGGATTGTCAAATGGGAGAAGCATTTTAATGTGTTCAGATCTCTTTTGAGAGAGCTGGATGTCTGGTTGTGCAAAGCTCCATGCAGCTGTCAAAGGAGCATTTGTGTTTGTGGCTTACTGTGACTTAGCAGACCACAAATATCATAGTTTTGAGAAGATCAGTGAAAATACATAGGGAAGGCTTATGCATGCTGGGCTGTTCTTAATCTACATAGCTTAAATGTCGAGAAAGGATGTTGTGGATTGTAATGCCAAATTGAACACAGCATTGAACCTGGGAGATCTAATCCACTGTCTCTGACAATTCTGCCAAACCCTGTCAAAAGTTGAGTGTAATCAGTCCAGTTGGGTAATTCATACTAGAAGAGTTTGAGTCGGATGGGGGTTCCTCAAGATGTCTGAAAGTGTCTCTGCTTACGTTTCCTCTAATTTTTTTAAGCAGCATTAAGAGGCTCTCAGAATAAGATTCTCATCTAATTCACTTCCCTGCCTTTTTCTAAGACTGGATAAGAAAGGAGCACAGAAACTGGCACAGTATCTCCAGCTTTGTTATTTAGCTGTGCTGATACTTTTAAGAGCATGCGTTGGACTTTTGTTTACTTTTAATGGCCGCTCGAGCTGTCCTTTCTAAGGGCTGCCAATGTCCAGTGCGGTACCTGGTGCTCACAGACAAGCCTGTAGGCTCTCTGCTGCTCCTCTTAGCACAGAGACATAGTCTACAGGAACCATGGCCTGCAGAAGCACTTGCTGGTTCAGGCAGAAATCCAACTCATTTGTTGTCCTTCCAGATACTTTCACAAAGGTGCTTTGCTGGGTAAGCAAAACATTTTCCTGAATAGGCACATATCCACTAAGCACCCAAAGCCACAATGCAAAGGGTGCTGTGCTGTGGCAAACAGTCCTGGAGGCCGAGGATGTCCTGAAGGACATGTTCACAGCTCTGAGCCTGCGGGTTCAGCAACTGCAGTGAGTTCAGGTGGTTACCATACTGTGGCAGGAAAATCAAGCACAAAACCCAAATAAAACTTTTCTTGGGCTAGTATAGAAAAGCAATGTGATTTAAGATGAAATGAGAAAAGGTGCCTTTTCCTCTCCTTCATTTTAGTCTGTGCTGTTATTTTATCTGTGTGGTCTCAGTAGTACAGAAGACTATCAAGAATTAGAGAAACTGTACACCAATGGTTCCTTCTTGTGTTGCTGAGAAGAAAGTAAATCCTTCTGAGGTTGTTGGGCCAAGTAGCAACACCGTGAGGAGAGCGTCCTCTTCTTGTTTCATGTTGGTGGCTAGCATAAGTTTAGCTGACCTTCCAGGGTGGATGGAAGATGTCATCTCGTGTATCATTTTGTGTCTTTGAGTTGAGAACCCCATGGGAACTGGGGCTTGTTACAGCGGAGAAAGACTAGTGGGAGCTTCATTTGATGCTGTTGATGTCACTTAGAGGGCAGGATCCATTGCTTGGCAGGAAGCATGTGTTTGACCTTTCACAAAGCTATGGTCTTCATGCTGGTGGTCACTAATTCCATTCCTTTTAAGGCAGTGGTGAGATTATCTTCATGTCTGAACCTTCCTTGGCTCCTGCCGGATAGCAGTGACCTGGGTGTAGTCTGGAGCCTGTTCGTCTAAATGTAACTCTTCTTCTGGCAGTCTGTGGAGATCCTGTGTCTGTTCTTGCATTGTTTGTTCTTGTCAGCTGTCTCTGTAGTTGTCAGGTTGTGTTGACACACCTTTCCTCTTTGCTACGGAGAGATCTAAGCAGCTCTGGCCTTGCGGGGCTTCATTCTTCTCTTTGGTGATCCCCACAGGCTGTTGAGTAACTCTTCTGCCCTGAGACTGCCTGCTGCCTTTGCCATGGTACTGACGTACCTGAAATTAAGAGGTGCATAAACTGGACCTTTCATTGAACTGCTCCCTCTCCTCTATTTTGAACAGTTGTGCTCTAAAATTCATTCCTCTTAAGCTCTGTTGAAAGCTGCTCCTGTGTTAGATGTATTCTGTTCCTTGGTTTACTTGGCTAGCTGGCCATCTAGGGATGCTTAGCTGAAATTACCCTGTGGAGTGTGCTTCTTCTGTCCTGTATTGGAATGAGTCTTATTTAGAAACAGATCAAGCAAGTTGTGCATGTAGAGAAGATGGAAGTTAGTTTAAAGCCTGTTGTCAGGGATAACCATTTTATCTTTTCCTCTGAGCCATCAGCATTCAACAGTCCCTTTCCCAGCAGCAGTCCCTGCACAGCTCTGACATGGTCCCTTGTTCCCCCAGCTTGTGAGTCTGGTCAAAATGGTAGGAGGTCAAGCCTCAGGGTTTTGGTTGGCAGAGGTGACAAAAGTGGCACCAAGACAAGCCTGTTCTGTTTAAACTACCTGCGCAGCCCACTGAAATGGCCGTGGTACTGCAGTGTCTGTCGCTGTGAGGGGGGATCTCCTTTTAGTTTTTTCCTATTTGCAAGATTGTCTCTTGGTACTTGGAATTTTTCCAGAGCTTCAGGTTATTGTGTTCTGTGTATAATTATGTGATAACAATACCAGTTAACACTGCTTCCTTAGAAACTGACCTCTGCAGGGTCTAAGTGAGGGTTTAAGTGCATTTTGCATGTTTGCATCCTGTACAGTGTAAGTAGTTTCTGATATGACAAGCAACTGCGTGGCAAAGCGAAGGCTCAGAGTACCGCTTGCCTCTTCCGCAGCAATTGATGCATGTGAGAACTGTTTAGAAATTACTTTGAACTTGAGTGAAAAGCTGGTAATGTGGAAAAAGGTGCTTGCCCCTCTGTAATGGCAAATACTTAGAATCCTGTTCCTTTGGGGCAACCATTCTCTGACTTGGTCATTGCTAGAAAATTTTTGGTGGCTGTAAAATGGTGTAACATCATAGGTGCCTTGGCTAAAGGTAGGAAGAAACACACCTATTAAATTGTTACCGTGCTAGAAAGCAAGCATCTTGGCAATCTGCTTTGCAAGTACTGAGCCTACTGACTCAACTGTCCTTATTTTGCAAGTTCAAAGCTGATAACATAGATGCTGACTCGGAGTTCCACAGAAATGACTCAGGCATAATTTCTATAAATCATCAGATAAAATTGATATAGTGGCTATAAATAAACGCAAATATATTCCACTTAAAATAGGAATTCAGAGTTTGAATCCAATTGCTTACCTTGGAGCTTTGCCAATGTCCTAGGTAAGCCCCATTAGAAATGTTAATAAATATTGCAGGTTTAAATTCACCTTTAATCCTGGGTACAGGATAGAATGTTGGGGGGTGGGGGGGAGAAAAAGCAAGTTGCAGGAACTTGGGGACTAGTTGGAAGACATCTGCTTATTGGGGAGGTGGCAAATTACTATGAGAACATACAGTTTCTGTGCTGTGAACTGCATCGATTGATTTGGTGGTGAAGGCATGCACTGAATTTGGGGCAGGATAGGAGGGGACCATCATATGCTCAAGGGTTTTCATGGAACTGCATGTGCAAATGATCATCCATGGAAATAATGGGGCTTAATCCTGTCCCCAGACTTGCACAGCCAGTCAGACATCCCATAGGAATGAGAAGGTGCTCTTGCTCTGCAGGCTTCTTCGTTGTCTTCAACTAAAGGTGTCTGAAAGTATCTTTCTGATCTAGGTTTTGTAGTCACTCAACTCCCTTTTCATTCTAAAAATAATGCAAAGAAACTCGCTTTTTCTCTTTTTTCTGGGAATAAAGTAGAGCATGCAACTTAAGTCTTAATTTTTGGTGGGTGTTGTTCAAAAACAGGCCTCTGCCAAGCAGTGTCCAAACTTTTTTGTTGCCAAATACACTGAACTCTGTAGGCAGCCTTTAAGTAGCTCATCAACCACTAACCATTCCTATTATAAAGTACGTTGACAAGTGAAGCTAAGCTGAGGGGGGAAAAAAAAAACCAACCCTCTGACTGGAATTGAGTGTCCTTAAGAATAACGAGGGATTTTTGTTGCTTTGTCTCATCTGCATTGTGTTATACAAGAACAGTGTCAAATCCGTAGCAGTGCCACCAATTTGTCAGACTATTGATGATCTACTTCACGTGATTTCCTGCAAGCAGAGCAAGAAGTGACTGCAAGGTCAGTAAAAAGCAAAGCAGTCTTAAGTGATGACTTCTGCGTAGTATCTATGATGTTAAGGAATGAGTTCATGTAATAGTTACACTAGAGTTCAGAATGGAAAAGGTCTGGCAGTCAACTCTGCAGGTTAAGGATGCATCTCCTTAACTTACAGATTGACTATTGATAAGGGATAAGCAGGGAAAACTGACCCTCTTTAACTATTTATTCCTTCTCTTTATCCTGTAAGCTGTCTTTGTAGCTTCTCTCTGGCCTTGTTGTACAGTGAAATGCTGCCTGCAAATTTATATTGAGTAGGAAAGTAGGGGAGGGTGAAACCTTGTGTACTTCACATATTAGGACATTCTACAAATGATTTAACAGCTTGTCTTCAGCAGTTCTTCCAAATTGCTCTGATGCTTCATTGGGGAGGTCAGTACTGAGGAGGGGAAAAGTGCTGAAGAACATATTAAGACTTGCATCTATTTGCAGAACTTTGGAATAAGGGAAGTTTTTCTCTGCTTCTAGTTTTCTGCTCTTTCAAAGCACTTGGAGGGAGTTATGTCAGTCGCACACATGTGCTCCTGTTCAGGACTGGACTGCGGTCATGATCACAGCCATATTCTGTTGGGGCGACTTGCAAATTAACCCTGCTTTGATGTCCCATATCAAATAAGAAAGCATATTTCATGCCTTTCTGGCCACAAGTATGGCAAATCTCCTCACCTTCTTTTCCAACAGGGCTGAAAATCTGCTGTGACAGAAGCCTGTCCTGTAGCAAAGTAGTTGTATTTCTAGCAGCTGGGAGACTGGCCTTTTTGGCCTCTCTTGCTTAGGAGCCTGGAGCTGGTCTGAATTTTTGTCTGACTTGAAGGCAAAATCAATAGTGATCTCATTTTAAGATTGTGCACAAGAGAAAGGAGGTGATGAATCTCCACCCTGGTGCTTCTGGGCTGGCTTCACTTCCAACATGTGGCTTCTAAATGCAATTGGTGTGAGAGCTGTGTCAAAAATGCTCTGTTGCCTTCTGCTGTGGACATTCTCATTTGCTGAAAAGAGGTTGTTAATTTCATGCTTGTGAAATTCTTGTGCTTCTGAGAAATAGAAACAGCACTTCTTTTTCATTGGATAATGAGCAACAGGCTTGTGTGGATATTTAAATGTTAAGCCTTTCTCAGAAGGGAATGTAGCAATGCCATGTCTTAGGCATGAGGTTCCACCTGCTCTTTATGACTGTGACCAGATCTAATTCTCTATTAGAGGAGGAATTTGTGGGGATAGAGGGAAAAGAGCAGGCCTCTTAGTCATAACTGACATTGCTGCGGTGACAACTTCTGTTGTGACACTGTCCAAGCTTATGTCATTTTGATAACCCAACTCACAAAACACACATGCGCATGTTCTGAAACACTTAAAGCAGCTTGTCCTCATGAAGCAGTGGTTGGAAGTCCTAATGTTTCAGTGGACAACATTAACTTCTGAAATGTCAGAAATGGTTATTCTTCCAAAGGAGGGGATTTATCAAAGTCACTCAACCTATGTTGTGCTTAAGGACCTGTTTTTAAACAGAAATAGCTCCATGAATATTCACCACTTGCATCTGGCCTGTTGTCCCTGTTGTACGTCAAAACACAGCAGCTTGTTCTTGTGAATCATTTGAAATTTGCAAAGAGTTATGGCTGATGTTTTTTCCTGACTCCTTTTCTTCACCCACCAAACACTCGGCAGTGGCACTGAAGTACAAATCTGACCCTCAGGAGCACTGTTCCTTTCCAGCTTGGCAATCGTCATACACAAGTCAGCAGGGAAATAAAGATGACCTCTGAGATTTGTTGCTAATAGAGCATTGTCCTGACCTTGTAATTCCAAATTTCAGAACAAATACCTCTAGTCAGCCTCATCGTTAATTGACACAATTGCTGTTGGTATGATCTAGCGGTAATAATCATCTCATGATGGGCTGGAACATCTCTGCTAACATAACTGCTAATTGGTAACTCAGTTAAGCAGAGCGCTGCCGTGGGGATGTGTGCTCAGTGAAGTGTGTCCTGACACTGACATCCGTTCATGGCTGATAGGAATACTTTACTATCCCTGTATGTGAGTGTGTGCTCCCATTCACTTCTCTGGGTGCCAAAATTGCTTAAAAGGGGAGTCCAAGAGGGAGATGATCCTCACGCTATTGTATTTCTTTGTAGATTGACTGTGCAGTAACATAAAGACAGCAGATACTAATCTCTGCAAACATTGTGTTGAAACTCTTAACGGTATTGATCTTTATAAACCAAATTATGTTCCAGTTATGTGTGCTGAGCTTCCAACAAGGCACGCCACAGGGCTGGTTGGCTCACTGGTCCCAGTCACAGCCAGACAGGAGTAGACTTCTCTAGTGTACACAGCCAGCAGCTGAACTTGCTCCACATACCTGGGAAATGCAGTTTTTAACAGTCAGATCTCTTCAGGAGAAATCTCAGGTAATTGAACAAAGTTCTAGCTAGTTACTGGTTTAAGAGACATGTTGGTACCTTTTTTTTTTTTTGAGATTGAAGAGGCCATGTGAGCAAGCTTTTGTTGTAGGACATTTACTGTACTATCTGCTTGTGCTGTGAGAAACGAGGTGCGCAAGAAAAACTGTGGAAAAATATGTCTAGATGTCTTTGTTGCATGTCTGGTGCTACTAGGAAGGCCTCTCTGCCGCTGAAAAATGGACTTTAACTGTCCTTTAAAAAAAAAAATAATAAAAGTCTGTGGCTCTCAAACCAGCTTGTCAGTTCTTCCTGGAAAAAGCAACATTTAGATCAAGTATATATTCTGCACGGCACATCTCGATGTGTCCTGCCCGATGCATCGTGGAGAGACAAGCACATCTGACATGCCTTCTGCGAAGCGGCAGTGGTAGCTCAGCTCACTGCCGCTGCGAGCTGGACTGCAAGTGATGGCTGCACTGAAACTCCCCAATGTCCCGGTGAGAAACCTGGGTGCAGGGTTTTTTTGTGTTTTGTTTTTCCTGCTTGGGCTGTCTGTTCGTCTTCTGTCTTATGTGTCATGTTGCGGAGCAAACTGTTTTATTTTTGTGGAGAAAGGAAGGGGAAGAGGCAGAACTGTAGCTGGTTTATCTAAAAGTACCCAGAGTGTTTGAGCTTTGCTCACTATTGCACTATTTGCTGTGCCTGGTTACATTCCCGCAGCTTAACCGAGACTGTGGAGCTTTTATTAGTAATTAGCTCGTTGTGGCTTTAGGGCTTTCAGACACGAGTAGTTGTTTTCATTGGGGGTATTAATTATGAATCACAAACCTGTAAACAGCTATAGCCAAGAATGTGCACGTTTGCAGATATGACTGTTTTGCTGTTCAGCCCTGGGTTAGCTCTGCACTGCCCTCATTGTTGTTGCAGAGAAGTGTATGGAAAACATGTTTTTAACCTCCTAGATGCTATTGAGTTCCTGCATAGCAGTCCGTAAAACTGTGTGAAGAACAGCCCACTCATTTGCTTTCTAAGCAATCTGGTTTAAATATAATGGTTTGAACGAGTTGAAGCAAGGACTTTGAGAGCCCACTTTTCAAAAGGCCCTGCTTTTAAGATCTTCTTATAAATACACTTAAAAATTATTTGACTTGAATCTTCGGGGGGGTGGGGGTGAAAGAAAGTGTTTACACAGGACAGTCTTACCAGCTCAGTGTCACTGGTGCTGGCTTTTTTTCCAGTGTTGTTTTCCTGATTTTCTACAAGCAGCAATACTTGACTAAGAAAGCAACTTAAATTCTCTTCCTGTCAAAGCTGATAGCAAATCTGCCTTTTAATTCAGTGGAGCTTAGATTTTCCTCTTTAATGTGGGACAAGCTTGCTCACTGCTCAAAGAAAAAGGATTCTTATATACCAGGGGTCTTGGAAGGCTCCAAACAGCCTCTTGTGGTTGTTGAGATTGAGCAAGATAGTGGATAGCAGGGACTCAGGTTAGAGAGCTAGTAGAGATGACAGGATGTCTGGATTTCTGCTGTGGAAGTGGTCTCTGATCACGTGGGTGGAATAGCTTTTGCCCACTGGATTCATCAACAAAAAGGAGACGGGGGGGGGGGAAAAACCCAACCAGACGATCCAGAACAGGATAACTGCTTTTTATAATTCTCTGGTCATGAATTGTGAGAAAGCAAGAGCTATTTTAATGCATGTGGTGTTGATGTCTGACAAAAAGAGCTGCTGTTTGGGGAAGAATAGTACTACCCTTTGCTAGCTGTCCTTTCGTCATGAGAAGAGCTCTATCTTCTTCTCTTAGACCCTGCTTTGTGTGCAGTCTGTGAGAAACTCTGTTTGTGCTAGACTTAAGTTTTGAGGGACACAAGAAGACTAATCTGTGGTGCTAGGCTTGCTCATTTTCCCAGTAGGTTCCCTCCTCCCCTCCACTTGCTCTTCTTTTGATTTTTACTAAGAACTCTTCCAGTACCTGTCTAACAATGGAAAAAACCACCCCAACTTTGACAAACTAATTTTGTAGAGGTGATGAAAACTGAATCATAACTTGGCTTTTGAGAAGTCATTTTCTTGGGCAAATTCTTGAGGTACTTTCATTGTTGCTAATTTCCTTTCTTTAAATGTGTTTTGTAGTAGGATATAGGAGAAAACACAGATGATGTATGTTAGATAATTTGTTTTTTATTGCACAGTCTTTGTCTGCTTTAGATTTATGTAAAAGGATAGGGGAAGGTGTTTTTATCCAATCTTCTCTCCTCCCCTTCCAAGTTAAGAAACAGATGGTCTGACCTGTGTAAGGCTTTAAGTGTTGGAATTGGCATCAGTGTCTTAAGGATTATTTTTAAAAAAACAAAACCCAGGAAGCGTAGTGTCTTTGCGCAGTGTGAAAGCTGGTCTGTACAAAAATAGCAGGCTCACAATATGTGACTGAGATGATTCCCCTGACCTAAATAAGGAAAGCAATTACCTGATATTTGAAATGTGGCTTTGCTTCTAGCGTTCCCTCCTACCTCCCTCCTGGCATCAGGCAGTACTCGTACCTACCTTCCCTTCCCCCTGCCCATCAGCACGCACTTCTCAGCAGTGTTGTAGCTTCAAATATCTCATAATCTAAGCACATCTATGTCCTGTTACTCGAATGGCAGGGTAGGTGGTTGAAATGGGACTGGTTTTGTGGTTACGCATGCACCAGGAGGGAAACTGATGGAGAGTTGTTGATGGTGGAAGGTATTTGCCACATCTAATCTAGGTATAGATGTCTAACTGTAATTTTAAATTAAGCCTGGATTTGCTTCCGTTTTAAGTTAATATTTCCTGAAAATAAAGGTAAGCTTATTGCTGTTCTTGATCACAGGAAGTTAGATTAATAGTTTTCACAATGTGATGGAGCCCAAGCCCAGCAGAGAATAGATTTCTATTGTTTCCTGTAATGAGTGTATTGATTGCAGAGTGATATTGTTGATGAGGAAGAAATTATCAAAACTGAAATCTGTTAGGTTTTACTGGTGTTGTCTCTTCAGTTAGAGATTCTGGTTGGGATCTCAGAATCAAATCAAGCCTTCTCAATACAGTGTTGCTGAAGAATATTTCTATTGTCAAACTTGTGCATAACTTGTGGTGAAGAGAAAGGAGTCCCATGAAAATAGATCATAAACCAGTGTACTTTAATAAAAAAAAAAAAAGAAGCTATCAGCCCTGCTGAGCAAACCCCAGTGGAATATCTTTGGAGTGGTCCTTGTTTGGATTTGTCATTATGCTTCTTGGTAGTCTTTATGGATGTGGTCGTTGCTTTTACTGAATGAAATTATTGTAAGCCTTGCTTCTAATTTTTGCTAAACATTTTTAACCATGTTTAACCATTGCTGTCTGCATGGAGATGTTTGACCTGTCTCGGCCAGTGGGTAGCCTACAAATGTTTTGAACCTGCATTTGCTCTTACTACTTGCAGTACAGTACAAAAAGGAACAGGACAAATTTTGTGGGCTGGGTTATTATATTAATAGCCAGACATCACCTTGGCCTGTGAACTGAGCTGCTGGGGGCTGGAGGAGCATCCTTGGGAAGGCTGCCGAGTGCTCGCTGTGTGCTCTTGTTCCCTGGGCATCTGTCGTTGGCCCTGGGGAGAGAAGAGGTTCTGGCTTGGGGGATCTTTTGATCTCACCTCTTATAGCTGTTTCTATACAGAAACCACTCAGCTCTGCTTAAGCTGAAGCTGTAGGCATAACTTTGCTCTGTTATTTGCGTTTAAAAGTGATGTCATGTGCTTGTTAAATAAGGCTGTGATGGCAGTGCAGGTGGAGAAGAGGGGTGGTTTGCTCATTATTGCTGCCTTTCTAGAGAACGTGAGAATTAAATAAGAATCCACAATTGGAGCAGTAATAGCTGCTTCCTGTCCTTTCCAATGCATCTTTATAACCTACCGTAATCACCATGTTCTGTTCTGACTAAAGTGTGTCGTGTCACTTCTCATGTTCTTCTCCATGGATGCCATCTGTGGACAATTATCTTGCCTGCAACTGCTTCATCTGTTGGCATTTCCTTAAACAAGAAGTTTGTGGAAAAGTGTTCATTTTGTTGCAGCCTCCTTTAAAAAAAGGAATATCTGGGATATCTCTAACCGAAGCCAAACAGTTGTTGAACAGGATGAAAACTGTTTGATCTTGCTTATGTTACAATATTTGCTGCCCTGAGCTGTTATGCTAAGAGCAACATTGGCTTTTGTTTCTACATGGCAGGCCTACACAGGCAGCTAGCGTAGTGGATAAATAACATGCTAATTGCAACAGAGCTTGACCCTTCAGCAGAAGTGGAGCTAGCTGCCTTGTTGTACTGCGAGGTAAGAGTTTCCATATAGGCAGTTACGGCAGAGGAGTTAATGAGCTGTGAACACACACCTACCTTGCCTGTAGTTCACTGCTTGTGTCACCACCACTTTATCAGTGTAGCATGTGTCATAACTTTCTCAACTGTCTGATCTTTGGGGTCACATCTGCACCAGTATTCCACTTACATGATGATCTATATGATCACACTTGTTCGCAAGAAACACAAATGTTTGGTGTGACTTAAAGCCAGTCTTAGTAATTTTTGGTTTATATGTGAGAAGTCCGTCTTAGCCCCTCTTTGTCAAACAAGCAAATCCTTTTACCTGAAATTCAGTCATGTTGTAGGTTTGATTTTGTTTTGTACACCTCCATCTTAGGATAAGTCATCTTACTAAAACCAAAAATAACTTTCCTAAAGACATTTAATGCAGATGTTTATCTGCTACTCCAGTTCAGACCTGGCGGCAAAAAGTGAGATTCTTTCTCTTACCGGTTCATATGATTCTTCTTCCTAGCTGTAAAGAGACATCCACAATTATAATGTATTAACTTTGAGGGGAGAAGAGGAGTACAGTTTAATGCAATGTGTCTTTCATCTAGAAACATCTAGGACTGTTAGGTTGTATGCGGTGTTCCTCCACAATGATGTCTGGTTGCATGTGTGGAGGCTTTCAAATTACTGTTGGATCTCTGTGGTATTTTGAAAGCCCACTTGTCCAGCTTTATAAACTCTGTTCCTGTGTGTTGTTTTGTTGGGAAATTTGTATCTTTGGGGCTGTGGGGCTTTTGCATAGTTTTTTGGGTTTTTTGCAAGCAGGTTAGTAATGAGGAGACACTTAGAGAACTAGGGAATGGCTTTCCCAGTGGAGCTCATATGTTCTAATGAATCTGGTTCATGGGGTGTTCTTTAATCTCATCAGGCATAGCTAGCAGGTCTGGCTTGGCAAAATTAATTATTCTGCCAAGGTTTTGAAGTCACTAATGTTTTGGGGTCCCCCCCCCCAACTAACCCCATTATACTTTCTGTAGTCTGATCGGGCATTTGTGCAGGAAGCAGTACAAATCTGAACAGGCAAGTAGTTCAGCCATTGAAGAGCAGGACCCAGAGTCATCTAGGACGAGGAGAGGCACAGAGTGTTGAAGCCAAGAATGCTTAGGAAAGTTGAAGGGTTCAGAAGCAGGTCCCCTATGAAAGGCTCACAAGGAGATGGAGCTTCTTCTGTCTGTGTCTTGAATTAAGCATGTGACATTAACTTTGAAGGGACAATGAAAATGAGATGAAATTGAGAGGTCTGTCATTTTACAGTTGATGGGAGCCTTTCATTGGAGGTGGGCCAAGGATGAACCATGAAATTCTTCAGCAGGGCAGGCTCAGCTATTTCTTCCGTTTTGATGGAGAAATGGCTCTCGCGTGCAAGGCTTCTACTGTAGAAGTTCACAAAGATTCCCTGTTGGAAAAGAGCTAAAACCGTTGCTCTCTAATTAGCCAAAACACTTTAATCTCCTGCTAGACTACCCGTGGATATGCCTTCAAGTGAGGTACGTGTTCAACTTCAGCTAGGAGTAGGTGTTTGGGAAGATTAAGAGGATACAGCAAGTGTGATAGATTGTCCTAACATACAGAAACTGAGTCCCTTCCTACCCTTCCCCTCCAGACTTTCAGGTTGACCCTCACTTACTGTTTAAATTATGGTGTGTTCTTACAGAATTACTGATTAATTTCTTCTGCTGAATTTACACCACTGTGACTGGAAGGATTTTAATGAGAGGTGCTGCTGACTCACCTCTGCAATAGAGGAAAGATTCCCCCCCCACAAGTATTCACTGTCTTTTTGGAGGGCACCACAACAACTGTTCAGATTTTGGTGAGAAGCTACAGTGCTACAGTAGCTTCTACTTAATTTCCATAGGAGCTACTTTCTAATGCTAATTTCACGCTTGATAAATACAGCCCCTTGTTGCCTAGGCAACAAGTTACGGCACAAATGTTCATTACTGCACTACTGGTTAATGAGTCTCTAGTGTCCTGAAAAAATTACAGCCAGAATTAAGTGGGTTTATTCACTTTAATCTTAAGTCACCCCCAACCTAAGAGACCAATCTGCAAAAAGTTTCCAGTTAGAAGTGGTACCTGAGTGCAATAGTGACAGAGTAACCAGAAGAACTTGCAGAAGCGTTTGGTATAGCGCTGCCACGGTAAATACACCCATCCTTCTTGATCGTTCTTTTAAAGGTCTGCTGGTTTGAGAATGACTTTGTTATGAAAGCAAAATACTTAAAAGTTTACAATAGAGATATCTAGAAATACACTTCTTGTCAACATTCAGAATCTTTCTTAGTGTTGTCTAGCTTGACCATGTGAGCCTGACAGTCTCTAAGCAATTTCAGAGTCAAATTTTTGTGTACTGACAGAGCTTTGCATCCTGTCGTTCCCAAGTTTATTGTAAAACAATGAGGGCATATTTGATTTGATGTCTTGAGGCAACAGTGATATTTTCCGATATGAACGTGTCAAGGGACCTCTTGCTAGTGGCTGGTTTTACACCAAGTTCTCAGTTTCCTTTTTTTGTAGAAGGTATCCTTTGTAAAGATTTGTTCAACTTGATTCAGTTCACATGTAATTATGGCAAGAATTCCTTGGTGCTCTGTTGGTTGAGAGGGGGCTCTGCTTGTTGACCTTTTCTTTGGTGACTCAGCATGGAGAACTCAACACTTTCCTGCCGGGCAGAGACCGTTGTTAACTTCTATCCCATTATTATTTTTCATTTAAAAGCTAATTTACTCTTTTGCCTTCAATCCCTGTCATACACATTATTCCAGCTGTTAAGTAATATGAAAGTTTGTCTTTGGCAGGCTGCACATGTCATCTTGCCTTGGGAAATCAAAAGGGAAGATTACATAACAGCTGACTGAATTTGGCTCCAGAATGTCATTAAACTAATGAACACTGAGTTTTCTTTCCCAGTCACAATATTCTTGAGTTCAAAACTAAAAACGCTTTTTATGTGAAACCTAGAGTGCGCTTAGGTGAATTGCAGAACTTCAGGAGCTTTCTGATCCTACACTGTTAAACAGAACATACTCCATGGTTTAAAAGTTGGAAATGCAATCCAGACATGTGGAAGTCAGCTCTCCGTAAGCGAATTTAGAATAATTTAATTTTTTAATTTTGTCTGTCTCTAAAGTAACTATTACAGTTCCCTAAATTTGACATGGGTTGTTATTCACCCTCTGAAGGAATCCCTGTTTGAATGCAGAAACTCATTGTCTGTCTTCATTTGTAAAAAGCTTTTAAAAAAAAAGCTTTTTAAAACCAATTCTGTTTGTTATTATTGAAGACTAAAGAATTCTAGGACGTAAAATACCTAAGAAGAAAAAAAGCCAAATGCCTAGGATAGCAGCTTATTTATTACATACTTTTAAAAACTCAGAAAGTCTTAGATTGAAATTCAGTTGCTGGTGTATGTATTTTAACTGAAACCCAAAGCTTTGGCCTAGAATTGCTAAATTCACCTTTTTATCATTGCAGCTCCTTAAGGACTTCTATAAGACAAGAGAAGGGAAATGATCACTTTTATTTAGTTTAAAAGCATAGTTTTGTGTGAAGAAGGAGTTTTACCATCTCAGAACTCCCTCTTCTGTTGATATTTATTGTAAGAATACATTTGGTTGCGGAGGGTGCTGGATTTATGCTGTGGCTACAATAGTGTAGCTATGTTAGGTGTTTGCTGTGTTAGAAGCTGTTGTAACTGCTGTAATATTAATACGTCACAATACATGTTTGTACAAAAAAAAAAGTAATACGTTGACTCTTCACATGCTTGAAAATCTGCAGTGGGCAGGGGTTGGGCTTCTGTTGTGTGGGGTTTTTTGTTGTGGTTTTTTTGTTTGTTTGTTTTTGGGGGTTTCCGGGGTGTGTGTGTGTTTTTTGGGTTTTTTTTTGTTTTTTTTTTTCTTTTAAATTGCTTCTTTAGAGAGGCCTTTATAGGGCTAATGGGAAGACAGGTTTCCAAATCAGAGGAGGATATAGTAGGATGTACGGGTATGGACTGCTGTTCGGGATGCTGTTTACTGGGGTGAACTTGATTACTCCTCCTTAATAGAAGAAACTTGTTCAACTCATAATTCATGCTGTAAATTTTGCTGTTGCCTGTTGGAAGAAACAGAATATTAAATGCATTTAAGCACATTTTACCTTTTTGGATGTATTGAATCAAAATTGCAGAGCCTGTTGTGAAGCAAGCCATGTGCATGATGTGAATAACGATGATGCTATGCAAGTAGTCCACTAAACTACCAGTTTGAGTAGTCTCTAGTGTAGATGATTTGGATCTTCATGTCTATGCATTTTAACAACCCTCATATGAACAGAGTAACTTTGTTTGAAGTGAGGCTCTTGTTACTTAGCTGAGACTTTAGACTTTTCTTGCACAGCAGGGAAATCTATTTTGCAGAACTAATCAGGATCCCAGGGCAGGTGAGATGCTTAAAACTCTGTTACGTACTTACATGCGTACTGGCTTATGTAGCCCAGATATCAAGGGCAGATGATGGAAACCACTGAATAAAAAAGTGACGTCATAGCCAGATTTCTTAAAAATAAATGGACATTTTAATGGATTGGTTCTTGTAATAAACCAGATGCAGAGGTGGCCCCTATATGTGAGTCACAACCATTCAAAGAAGCAATGTATTCCTTTTTCAATTATAGGGTAATTTTCTTAAGAGCATGCCATTTTTTCTCTGAAAGCCGTGGCAAACTCGTCAGGGTTCCTGTGGCAATACCTGCTTGTTGATCTAATGGTACCTTTGAATTTGAATCGAGTCTCTTTGGGCAGAACCTGTCCCCATTACTGTTTCTCCATCAAAAAACTGTTGTTTTGTGCAGGATCAAGGCAAGTGACTAATGTTCTCTCAAAATCTATTCAGAATCTGCTTAAAATTAAGAGCAAAATAAGCAGCACATGCTCCTCTTGGATAACTTGGTGCTTGCAATCTTGTGCTAGTGCTGCAAGTAGTACAGGCAGAGTGGGTCAGCCTTGGAACTGGAATTATGACGGGAAATATATGGTTCTATTTACTCGATCTTTAAATCTGTAGGCAGATTTGATTTACTAGTTCTGCTTGCTTTCTATGTGTAGCCTACCCTGCTTGGTATTCAAAGGCAAAAAGCGTATTAACACTCTTATAAAATACTTCAATCTGGACATAGTGTTCAAGGTGCTGACCAAGCGTACAAAATGTTTTGTTAAATATTCAGACCCATTGCCTCAGTGAAAGCTATTCCAAGTGTACTAAAGCAAGATGGTAAGCTGTGGTGAGGGAGGGGTGAAGAGTCAGCTGGCTAAGCACTAGCAAGAAGAATGCTGCGGCAAGATCTTCAGTTGCAGAGCCTTCTCAAGGAGCAGAAATCCTCCGTGGTACCCACTTCACAAGGATGTCACCTTTTCCTAGGAAAGTCCCTAAATTGCAGATATGTTCTGAGGAATATGAGTAAGCGGAAAGACATACCAATCCCTTGGTGTTACCTCTTGACCATTGCTGTGAAGAGTGTGCTGGGCTAGGTGGACCTCTTTTGGTTTGACTTTGTGTGGCTGTTCTGTTGGGGAGCTCCTAGCAGAGTGTTGGGACTCAGGCCATGGCTCCCCAAATGATCAAAATTGTAAGGCGAGGTGAAATGGTCCTGCCAGAGCCCCACCTTGTCCCTGCAGGATCCCAGTTTGTCCGTTCTCACCCTCCACAAGTGAGGTCAAGATACTAAACCCCAAGTAAGCTATTCACTTATTCCTGGGTTAGCTTTCTGCAAATCAGGTATTGTGAACAGGAGAGGGGCAAGAAAATAACCAGAAGGGGCAACTTAAGGACAGACATGTCAGTGATTCAGTGTCAACAGTGTCTGATAAGCATGGGAAAGGCCAATGTGCTGCTGCTGCTTTGTGCAATAGTCCACAGCCCTTCCATCAATGTGTATGTTAGCTTTTTTGATAGACTTACTAGAATGATGTAAGTAGCTTCTATCAAGTGTGAACCACTACCAGTCTCCCTGCAAGTTCCCAGCACAGTGTTATGTTAGCCTATTTTTTTTTTTAAACTCTGCTCCAGCCAGATGCCTTGCACATCTGCTGCCTATATGCTTCTTGTGTTCCTTACTTCAAGATACTGAGTTAGCATGCGTACTGTCCCACCTGCTTCACAAGAGGAGGCTGCCACAACTTCTAACCTTGAAGTTGAGCTGCATACTGTTTCTCAGGGAACCTGTTATGGCTCCTTACACTGTGTTTTGGATGATGTGAGAGCACCCCAATATGACGTCTTGTGCTGGGTATAATTATTGATGCCAGTTTCCTAACTGTATTCTTTGATCATTGATATCTCCTCCTCCTCTCTCTCCTTCCTTCATCTATCATTGAAAAGAAAAGCTGCCTTCAGCCATTTTCAGCTTGTTAATTAAGTGCAGCTGGCAGAAAACCTGGTGGTTTGGGCAGAGGTAACTTTGCTGTTGTTGCTGCAATTGGGATGGCCGTACCCTGCATCAGGAGCTCTTGGTCTGCATCTGACAGACTCAGAGCACAGAGAGTTCAATCTCGCTGATGAGTGAGATAAAACCCTCTGCTGGTGTTAAACTGTTCCTGTTGCTTGTTCCTTGTGAACTTCCAATGGCTTTAATTGTGTAATGTCTAGGAGAGACATATTCTGTTGCAACTGTGACAGTTTTTCTTAAAAATGTTTTTGTTTTGTTTTTTTTAAGATGGAAGTCTACACTTGTCTTCTGTCAGCAGGCAAGATAATATTATATCCTATTCCTATTTGAAGAGCAGTGAATCCTCAACTGATTCAAAGGGTTTTACCCCCTTTCAAGTAGCACTGTTTTGTCTCTGGAGCTTTACATGCCTGTTTCTAGGAAGGAGCCTGTTGCAACACATATTTCTAATACCTGCGTGATTTAAGAACATATGTTCATCATTCTTACGGGGGGTCAAAGACTGTTTCTTAAGCCTGGTTAGGTATGACTGTAATTAACTCTGTATTGAGCTTGGGGTAACTATCTGGGTGTGTTTTTTCACATGAGAACAGGCTGAAATCACGTTTCCCAAACTTATTGGAAAGGATTTTCAAAACAAGGATAAAAGATCTGGCAGTAATGAGGGAGGAGAGGATAACAATAGCCCCGGGGTTGCAGTGATTTATTTGGATCTGGTTGAATGGCTGAGCGTGTTCCCACCCACTCTGTAGCTGACCCACTCCTAAAACGCAAGTGGTCTTCTGTGCCTCTGGGACCAGCTCCTCTATCCCCTTTGGCACCACCAGTGCTAGCACCAGGTTAATAAATCTGGGTGGCTGGATGAAGCTGGATCCAGTCAAAGACGCATCTTAATGTGTTTGCCCTGCTGTGATGTTCCCAAGTCCCAGTGTGTGGAACAGCCATCCTGAGTCAGACCAGGAGCCCAGCTCAGGTGCTATTTGTAGGAGCGGCAGAGAACAGAGGTCTTGAGAATAAAAGAGCAGGGTGTGTGTATAGTAGTACATCCCCACTACACCTTCTCTGCCTCCAGGCACCTGTGGCTGCAGACTTTGCTGAAGCTGAAGCAGTATCCTTGTATGTAGCAGCCTTTGGTTGACTTCTTTTCCTTGAATCCATCCAGTTTATTCTTTTAACTCATTTTCATCATCCACAGTATCCTGTGCCAAGACATTCTCATCCGTAGCTTCAGTGCACATGGCTACTTACCTCCTTGATTGTTTTGACCTTTGTATCAGTTCATATTTCTTATCATTTCTGCTGGAAAAGAGCATGAACAATGCTTGCTTTGGTATTTTTTCCATGCTGCTGGCTTTTGTAGAACTGCAGAAGCCAGCGTGAATTGGAAAGTGCTTATTCAATCAAACTGCTTATCTTGGTGGTACGGTATGAGTATATGATTGGTGAGAAACTGAACCTGCAAAACCGTGACTCAGCAGCTGACCACAGGAGTTGGCTGCTTCTGTCAGGTCCTTGTTCCCTGTTCTTACCTGGTTGTTTGAATTGGGCTTTGTTGTTGCTGTTCTCACTGTATTGGGCTGTACTGCGAAGCTTGTTTGACAGTGCAAAGCGACACTGCGTCCAGGGCGGAATAAGGAACGGAGTGTAACGGAGGCCTGAAGCTGTGGAGGAAGCTTTAAATGGCAGATGGCACCCTGAAATACCCATGCCAGATGAATGGGGTTTCAGTATATTTCTCTTCCTAAGGCAGGCAGTAAAAGACTTAAATGTCATCCATGCAGGTTCAGACTACATATTAGGGAAAAGCAATGACAGAGGAATGGAATAGGTTAACAAGGGAAGTTTTGGACAGCACAGGGAGGTGAGGACACTCCAGGGATGAAATCAGTGAGAAGATGCAAATGGTCTCACATTTGCCTGAGTATCATTTGTCTCTGCCATTGTAGACCTTGGGTAGAGGCAGATATTAAAGGGGTGGGTTTTTTCCTAATAAGCTGGTCATTTCTATTTGTCAGTGAGGCATATTTTCCCCCTGTGAGGAATCGCCTCTGAAAACTGTATCTCTCTCTTCTCAGAGATACAATAAACAAGGTTTGTTAACACCTTAATAAACTCAGATGGTAGGAAGGCTGTTATATAGTTCAGAGTGAGAGCCCAGTTTGCCTGATGATGCTCTGGTTAGATCAGCTTAATGCTTTGCACAGATGTTGTTTCTGTAACCATAATTACAACATGCTTTATTTTAAAACCACCAGAGAAATAGGACTACTTTGGGAAAAGCATTTAGGAAGGTGGGATTTGGAGGTAATCTAAAGTGACAGAGCTATCTTGGCTCAAGATAGGTTCAGCCTGCAGCTTGTATAGGGCCTGCTTCTTTACACTTCTGTAATGGACAGCCAGATTCCCTTGTTAATCTGTGCTATTATCACTGAATGGGGGAAATAATTCAAAGCTGTGCTTTAAACAAATATCCAAATGTGAGTAGTTTCAGTATCTTAGGTAAACAGTGCCCATTGTTATACTGATTCAGTCCACCTGTAGTTACACGACCACCCTGGCTTGTCTGGCTGAATTCCTCCTCATCTCCCCCACTTATTAAATTAACATTTCTTTTCTGAAAAGAAGATAAGTACGATCTCCCTTTTTACTCATTTCCTTCTCCCTCCTTTTTTCCATGCCTTTTAATATCCGTGTTAGTTAATGGTGTGCAATAATATAAAAATTCCTCTTGCTTAGCCATAAGTTCTTTTCATTGTCTTCCTGGAGGACTTCATTACTTGTCTTAAAACATGTAGACCATGGACATAAGACCATAGTTGAAGGGAGTATGACACAACCTATAACAAGGCTTAGCTATGTATTGTTTGACAGAAGATGCGATATTTTTATACTAGCAGTTACAGGGAGAGCTGAGTTGACTTTCCTTGGGCAAATCTTAAAAACCCAAAATACACGAGAGCCCAGTGCAGAGATTTTTGTGACTGCCTTGGGCCTGAAGCTGGCACATCCAATCTACTTGTGTTAATCTGCTGCTGTACTTAGGCTAATAAGCTGCAGGGTCTTGCAGATCTGTCCTGGGTTGAGTTGTATCTGCACTGTAGCCTGTTTTCTGCTTTAGATGTGCTCTTTGCACATGCCGGATGGATACTTCCAGTCTGCATACAGGATCTGTGACTGGGAGTATGGTGTTGTGGGGCTTTTCTCTTGGCTGCAGGCAAGTGGTGATGATGTTTTCCCTTCATCTTTTTCCCCCAAGACTTTGTGTCTCCATGTGGTTTTCTGATGCACTTCAAAGTGAGGGTTAAGTTCTGACAAGTTGAATAATTTATTGTTGTTTTCAGTCTCCAAAGAACCCTCCTCTACTTCCTGTCTTGAAGAGCTGGGAATAAACTTTCTGTGGGTGTTATCAGGTGTATTTTTCTCTTGCTTTGCCTGGCACCATCCTATGTTTTTTAGCGTGATGGTTGATAGCTTTGAAACCAAAGCAAGCTGTTGCTGACCATTTCTGCTGTGTGTTTTTGTCCAGGGTACATAATAGTCAGGGCAACCCAAATGATGTCTCATCTTTCTGTCTGGAAATACCATTCTGGTGAAAGTTGACACTGACTGTTTTATCTGGGTTTTCTGAAGAAACAATAGCCTATTCCTGTCCATTCTGGATGTCTGCATACATTCTTTTTTTTTTTTTTAATTATACTATGTTCTTTGTGCTTTTATTGCTTATCTTCTCTAGCATTGTCCCTGAATGATATGGGTGATCCCAGGGTACTTTGACCTCTATTGAACAACCTTTGCCATCTCCATGGATTTTGAATGTGTTCTTTGTAGTAATTCTGCTGTCAGGATGTTATTTCATCCTCTGGCAGCTACTGCAACATTAAGTATGTAAACTTCTTTTAGTGTCAGAGGAACACAGGCACTGAAAGCAGAACAAGGAGGTCTCAGATGTGTGTAAGGGAAAGATGACGCTTGGCCTCTGCCCAAGGTAGATTATGTTTCAGTAGGAAAACTTGCCTCAGACCAGATAAGTTCTGTTATCTCTCGAGCTATTCCTGAGGCAGCATCAGACCACAGTACCTTTCCAGGTGCGTGTTCTTGTTCTCAGGGAATTGAGCTCCCCTGATTTGATGTGTGTACTTGTTCTGGTGCTGCTGGGTTCACTACCTGGCATGTGAGAGCCATACTAGAGAGACTGCTGAAGTCAAGAGCCTAAACCACCTCCGAGGGCACTTTTGCCATATTTTTTACAGCAGCATGGGTTGGGTACCCATGGTACAGCATGTGGGGTAATGACCTACCTTGGCTCTCCAGGGTATGACCCCAGTGGGCTGGGGAGAGGGCAGCAGTATTTGACACCATAGATGTAAGGAGGCTTTTTGGAGCAATGGTTATCAAAATTAGGGATGGTGGAGGGCCGGAAAGATTGTTCACGTGAGAAGAGAGGGCAGACAAACAAAGATGAGTACACTGTGTTCAATTAAAGTAGAAGCAAAACCGTGAAGCTATCTGAATTTCTGGTGCCTTCTGCCTCTCTCTGCTCAGCTACCCTCTGGCTCTACTTAGCTCTTCTCTGCTGTCTTCCATGGCTGGGAGGAGGGAAGGTGCCAGGACAGCCTGGTGTCTTGTATGGAGCCGTCAGGTGGTCTCACTTGTCCCATTTGGAGTGCGATGATAGCTGGAGTGAGATGCATAGCAAACCTCCTTCCCTCCTACACACCAGTGGGGGGATGCCCATCCATATGGCCTGTCTGGGCTAAAAGTGCAGTGCAAGGGACACCTTTCAGTGTCAGCAAGCATGTCTGCTCTTGTCATTTTGCATGCGGTGTCATGTATATATTACCAAACTAGCCTCTGAATCTGAGGTTGCATCTAGCTTGGCCTCACTCTGCCTCAAATCTTGCATGCGTGATGTTTTGGTGAGAACACCAGGCTTGAAAGATGTCTGGAGCGGACTGGCTTTAGTGACTAGCTTTGTTGTTTTTTTTTTTTAAAAAAAAAAAAAAAGAAAAAGAAAAAAGTATAGATTGGACTATGACCAAACTCCTCATTCTGGTCATTCCATTGCCAGGAGAAGTAGGTTAGAAGTAGGCTGGGATGAATGTGTGCCTTGTCTGGTTCCTCCCCTCCTCTGCAGAGAGGAACTCAGTTTGAGGGGGAGGACATGGGATTGCTGGAGCTTGTTAACTTTATGGGGGGAGGATGTGACCTCAGTGCTAGCTCATCTTGGGGGGGGAAAAAACCATCTCTAGCAAATTTAGTGTCCCTCTGGAAGAAACTTGAATTTGCTTTGCTGTCTAGAACTGTGCTGGGGTTGTGGCTCTGCCTCACTTCTGCCAGATGAGCTCAGGATAAGTAATGAACTCTTGAGCAGAAATCTGCCTGCAGGAGCTGCAGCAGCCCTTCTTGAATTTTCCTGTTAGTATCAGATTGCTTTCTGCAGCCTTTCCCTTCCAGGGGTCTTGTTCCCATCTCTTTCTTGCCTAACTCCTCCTACACCTTCCATTTTTCCTTGCATTTTCTATTCTCTAACCCTTCCCTTTAGTATACTCCTGTTTGGTGTTTTCCAGCGGTCGTCACTTTGCTTCTCTTGTTAACTTCTTCCTTTCTGTGTCTTGCCTGTCTCCCTGTGCCTTGGTGCTACACAGTACTGGTAACAGTGTGGCAGGCAGAAAAACACCTGCTCTGAAGCTGTGACTGTGGTGGTTAAAAAGCTGAGACCTCATATACTTTTCTTCAGTAGTCAATGAATTTGAAGTGTCCACAACTGACACTGTCTGCAAGTTTGCTGCCTGTTATGTTTCTCCTAATACTTTTGCTGTTTCTTGCTCCTTCTGCCACCTTTTCTTTCCCCTTATTATATAGAAATCAAGAAGTTTTGGGGGTGAGGACTTTTAGCTTCTCTGTTCTGGCCTGTAATCAGCATGATGGGCAGGTCTAGCCAGTCTCGAGTAAATTAGAGCATGGTGCTCAACCCTACCTCATGTTCTCCTAACACAGCAGCTAGGTGGGTATCCCCTCCATGTTCCTGATCTATGATGCTCCCTTAACCCCGTCCCTGCCCAATGCAGCTGTGATCCAGCAGGTGAGCAAGGCTGTGTGATGCTGCAGGGGAGAAGTCCCACAGCATCTGTCGTGTGGCCAACTGCATAGAAACCTACCTCAGTGGAGGAGAAAAAGATGGAGATCTTGGAAGGATCACAGTCCCAGGTCAGGGTCTCCAAGCATGTCCTACAGCGCCAGAATTTAACAATTATGACTAGAAATACCTATATTATATAATTTCTTCTATAATTGCTGGTGGTATCTAGCTCTGGATGAGCAGTACCATTGGACAGCAGCCGTTTGCCATGTAAAAGGCTTGGCTCTGTGTATTCAAGGAAGAAGCATCTTCTGCTGTGAGCTCTCTTCTGGTTTGGATCATCTGAACCACCCAGGATTTCAGTGTGCAAAATCTCCAAAAGAATTTGTGCTGTCTGTGAGTGATCTTACTTGTGCTGGAGGAGCACAGAACACCTTGAGAGGTGGGAAAAGCACGATGAGAACAGATGGGTTGTCTTGGGAGGCTGCTTGCTCCTCTTCCCCGCTGCCTTGGTGACAGTGCAGTTAGCCATCAGGCATGTACTGACACAGAACTAGTGGCCAAAAACTTCTTTCCCTTGCTCCTGTATTAATCGGCTGTAAGTTGTGGCTGCAAACCACAGCCCCTGCTCCGGTTTGGTCAGTGTGCAGCTTTCAGGGAGGGAGAGCTGAAAGAGAAATAAAAACAGTTACGGGGGAGAGGGGTGGAAAGAAATTCCTGTGCTTCCTGTTGCCTTAAGGTTTGTGGCTGTCTGGCCTGGACCCACAAGCCACCAAATGCAGATGTTCCCAATCTGCCGAATCCTTTCTGGAGGGGAGCAAAAGAGGAGACAGCTTCTTTCCATGACGAATGGGTACCCATGGCTTGGGAGTGCTGCCATGTCCCAGAGGGTGCAAACCCAAGCGGTGCCTCTCCGGCTTTCCTGCCTGCTGCCTGTGGGAAGGGAGATTGGTCTACGAGTGCCATTAGTCACTTTATTGAAGAGTATGGATTATTAATTTTTTTTTAAATGCCAGTTGTCTCTTAGTTTCCAACTAATTGCTTTCTATAGTATTGTGGTGGTTAGCTGAGAAAGGTTGGAATGGACTCCTGACTCTCTCCTCTAAGCATCCTGGCCTGGAATTAGTTACGTGATTTCAGTGCTGCAGTTTCCAAATTGCAAAACAGGAATTCTCACTGTCAAGGGTCCTCTATTTTATCAAGTGCCATTTATTAGTGTCATGCAAAAAACAAATCACTTATCTCCTGTATCTCATTCAGACTGAAAAACAGCACAGGTAGTGACATAAGTCAGGTCTTGGACTAGCTGAAAAGGAAAGAAATTTTTAAATGTTAGAGATGCAATTTGAAAAGTCGTCTTAAATAAATAAATAAAGATCCCACTCTCCATTGACTTTGTACGTCTGACCAAACACTGCTGATCAGAGAGTGAAAATGCTGGGCATCTGAAGGACCTACTGAAGTTGTGAGATCCAGGCTGGCAGCTCTGTGATCGTCTTGGGCTCAGGCATGCTGGGTGACAAATTTGGTCCCCTTGTCTTGTAGGAGAGACGTTGCAGTCTCTGGAGTGACAAATTCCTGGTGCTGAGATTTTGCATGCAGGGAAAGATGGGCTGGAAGGATAGGCCAGGGATTGTGTGGTTTTTACCGACATTTTACCTTCATAATATGCATTTGAATGAGAGTTTTTAGAAGTGTCTTGAAAAGGCACGGAGGGCCATCGGTGGCCATTAGTGGCAACTGCTTGGAATGTGAAGTGGAGAGCATTGTGCTTGAGGCTTGATCTGGTGAATATCCAAATGAAACTGCCATCATCAACTTCCTTGGAATAAATAATTGATACGAACAGCAGCTCATACTTTAAGGTTAGCAGTTTCCATTTCTCTGTGGTGTTGAGTAGCTGTCCCGTGACAGTCTCTGTAACTGTACAATGTGATAATGTGCCATATTTTGAATTCCTACCTCATTAGGCTTGCTGTGTGCAAGAAGCTATGTTTGAGTGGTCTGTGCTCTTCTCTGGATGTGGTGAGCTCTGTGGTTGTGCCCAGAGCTGGATTTGGTGGGCCTCTGGAGGAACAGCACAACCATGCGCTTACTCCCTGTGATGGGAATAGGAGTGTGTGCTGCAGGAGGAGGTGCTGATGCAGACACTTGAACTTCAGTCCTGCAGTCCTCATGCTCCATGAACCTTGTCCCTAATTATACCCTGAAAACCATAATGTGGAAAGGCTGTGTAATCCAACCATTTTGTCCTGGTCTGTGCCTTATAGACTGAAATTAAGGCACTAGTACATGGGAAACGGCCAGAAAATGGGAGGCAATCTCTGCAGCTGGGTTCTGACCCTGTCTTATATGGCTTTGGGGAAGTTGCTTATACTCAATGTCTCTGGTTCTTTCTCTGAGCTTTCAATAAGTGCAATATTGGCGGCGGCCTTTAACACTTAAGATAAACCCTTGACTTAAGGGAAGAAGCCTGTGTGTGCTAATTGCATTTTCTGATATGTCTCAGAAATAACTGTTAGAGGCCCTGCTGTCCCAGTCTTCAGAGCACAGAGCAGCCCCAAACTGCCTCGTTCAGCCTCAGTGACTCAGAGGCAAGAGCTCTGCCAGTTCCTGCAATTTCAAACTCCGTTTATGACCTTAGAAAGGCCCTTAGGTCAGTGGTGACCCCCTCAATCCACCGGCTAAATGAAAGTTGATTGCATTAAGAAAAGATTTCCTTGTTGAAAGGTCAACAGCAGACCAAGTGGGTTTCTTGGAAATGTGTTTCATACCTGTTCTGTTATTAGTCTGTCATCTTGACCTTCTCGGGCAGTTCAGGCCCAAAAAGGAGCACAGTGTTCCAACAAAATTAAGGAAATTGGGCAATGCAGAATGCTGGTATATTCAACTGTCCCTCTGGAGATCTTTTTGATCATGTTAGAGAGGTAGGATTTTATTTTTTTAATCAGCTTTGTTTCTCTGTAAATCTTCAGACTTTTTTTTTTCCTGCCAGTCTAGTTGCAAAAATAAAAACAGCTATTTTGAGGGATCCTGCAGGATCCCTCCTGTTCTAGGTAGTCTGAGGCGCTCTAATATTTTGAAAATACAATGAATATTTATAATCGGAGAATTGAAGACAATTCAGTCGCTGAAGTGACCATGGAAATGAGTTCATAGTCTGATACCTACTGGCTCATTAGAGAGGGAACAGAGAGCAGGCAATTGCCTACAGGAAATATGTGCTTGGATGGCATTCCAAAAAGATGCTAAACCTTTTCCTCTTCAGGAATGGGGTGGGGGTGGGGGGCGAGATATGTTGGCATAAATAGTTTAGTGAAGTAACTGGAAGGAACTTTCTTAAGGGCTAGAGGAGCAGCCTGAAGGTGTTCTTGGTAGCTATTTTGGCTCATCACTTCTTGCTGGTTCACTGCTCATGTAACCATTCACTCTTCTCAATCTCAAAAACAAGTTCTTATGTTTGTAAAATATTTCTACATCCCTAAATAGATGCCTTCCTACTGGTTCTTCAAGTTCTGGTATTTGTCTTATCTACCTACTGCCATGCTGTAACACAATTATTTTTGATAGCTTGCTACTGTAGATGGTACCTTGTCACCCCTTTTCTTCAGAGACTGCAGCAAATTTTCCTGAATTCTCCCCTGATTTTCTATTTTTTACCCTCAACCTTCAAGGAATCTTTAAACATGTGGGCCAAAAAAATTGCACAGTAACAAATATCCATGACCCATTCCTGACGGTATTTGTAATTTTCATGTATGGACAGCTTCCCCTCTTAAGAACAGCCTGTTCTGGTTAGTTTTGACAGGTCGGAGGCAAAATCTCGCTGCTCTTCTGGGCAGTGTCCTGGTAGGATGGGGCTTTTTTCTAGAAACAGCCCAGCTGGGCTGCTGAGCTGTGACACATGCTCTGCAGGCAGGAATCAATGATGTTCATTTAATGGTGTTAGAGATCACTTTACTTTACCAAATATCTCATACCACTTCTGACTGTTGCATCCTTCAGGAGAAGGCTGGAGCCCATTCTGCTCTGAAGGGCTAATGCATTTGAGCTGTGAATAGTAAATTCTGGGGATTAGTGGATGGGTTTAATCCCACTACTCAACCCAATCACCTCTAATCTTATTACAGTGCTCAGCTGATTAAAATGAATGGTGATTCCGGTGGGGATACAGCTTTCCCTAACCCATTTGCAGATCTTCGTGGCCACAATTTTTTAAGCTGCACTATGCTCCTGTAAGGTGCTGAGCAATGCGCTCCTTTGCTCTGTACCTCACACAGTTGAACCTTTCAAGAACTTAGTGTGTGAGCATCACTAATAATAGTATTTAATTGACTGGAACAGTGCTTGGATTTAACCTTCCTACTTCACTATAGTAAAATCCCTGTTAATCGGAATATGCCCCTGTGCTCTGTCTTATATGTTTAAAATCCTTAAAATGGTAAAGAGGAAGTGAGTGCATTTGTCATGGGGGAGAAGCTCACTGGCCTGCCTAAAATCAATACATCTAGAAGACTAATATATTGAAATAGCAAAAGAAACACTGCCTGTGCTTGCTCTCCTCTTCTATTACTAATGACCCTGACTGAGATACAACTGATCGATTGGTGCTACCTCCATCAGGAGAGAGTCCCAGTGCTAAATATTGCAGTGGAGGTGACAATTTGTTAGTGCTAGGTGTGACAATGTTCATTCATTAGCCAAGTACCAATATCCCTTGGATAGGCTATAAACTTGCAAGCACCTGTGTAGACTTAAGGATGTTCTATTTTCTGGTACTTCTCCCACAAGCTTGCAAATGCTGTTCAGTGAAGTTCTGTGCTAAGATAAATTGGTGTCAGTGCATTGAATAGACCGAAAAACACAGATCTGGAGAAGAGGAGACTTGCCCAGAATGATGATGAATCAGCTGGAAAGTGGGAATAGGGCTAAGATCCCCTGACTCCTATCCTTCATTCTAATTGCCTGACCATCCCCTCTTCATTTTTTATAATGATTGCACATATGAACCCAGCTTTGAGTCACTTTAATCCTGTAGAGCTCATCTGTTTGTGAATTTTAACTATGACTGATATCCAACCCCCCTTCATTTCCAAAAAAGCTCATGGAATTGCACATTCCAGTCTTTGTAGCCAAAGCCGTGCTTCCTGCAATCTGCCCGGCTGCTGGGAACGTGGCTCCATGTGCTGCCCAGCCCTCCAGGAGAGGGAAGGGGCTCTTCCCTCATTAGATCTTCTATGGGGTTGTGGAAAAGTTCAATTCTGTGATTTGTAGTGACTATCCCTCTTGATGCAGGAAAAGAAATTATATTTTTCAACAAAAAGACCCTGAAAATCTACCAAGGGTCAGTACCATATCTCAGCATTGGGTATTGCCCCATTGCCATCATATTCATGGAATGCTCTGCCGCCTTTTGGCCCCACCAAGAGTCCTTATTTCAGTCTTAAGAGGAGAGGCTAACAGAAGAGGTATGAAAGACACTTTCAAGATGAGCAAGGCTAAAACTGAATGTTTTCTGTCCTTCCTTTTCACCAAGAGGAACCCAGCTTTCTCTGAGAGGTCAGCCAAGTAAATGTCTGCCCCTTTTCCCGAAACCTCTGTTAAAGAGAGACCAAGGGTGTTGAATGCTGTCTTCTCATCTCTCACTCAGGCACGTGTTTTCAGTGTTGTAAATCGCTACCACCTTTTTCACATCACCTTTGTCTGTTACCTCTGTTCTCTTTTGGATGTGGGCTGTGGATGTCTGTAGATCAGTCTGGGGGTAGCCATGCCTAATATCCCCTCTGTAGCAGAATTGAATGAGTCATGTTTGAAGGGGTTTTTTTGTTTGTTTTATTTTTTTTAACCATAAACTTGTCTCAATCCAGATGGATGCTGAATCATATCAGTCACTGTGTGTGCCCAGCAGTTGTATTCATCTGCATTTGTGTATGCACACACATGGTACATGATGTTGCATGTACACTGAATATGTTTACATGAAGGATTAAAGGTTTCTTTAGTAGGTTAAAAATTAATTCAATGCAAGAGTTATTACTGTCTTCCATCTTGCATGGTATAAACCAGCCAGGCCTCCAGGACCAAGTAGTTTTCTTCCGGCTGATAGAGAAGAATCAGTCTTCCAGTGAGTTTCCCGGCTGTTAATAACTAATTTGTGCCTTGCTCTGTACAGTGGTAGCGTTGTGGAGAAGCTTCTGGTGAAGTACACTTTGAGGCACTACAATCGAAATTATCACAGGCAGCTGCAAAAATGGCCTTTCCCATACAACTAAGATGTTGTGTTTGAACTTGGATTTCTCAATTCCAAGGAGATACCTGTGTAAGCCAAGATTTCTTTGTTGCAAGCCTTGGAGCATCCTAGGCAACTTTACTATTTCCCTTGTACCTTAGAAGATTACATTAATCAAAGGATTTGGTGCCAGAACTGAACTTTTTGCCAACTGCAAATTGCTGGGCTCTTCGGAGCAGTGATTGCAGTGAGCTGTGGCCCACTGGTGTTTTGCCATTGTTTCTCCTGGAGGCTGACGTAAAATTAACCAAGGGAGTGAGAATGAGGGCAGCATACTTGGGAGAGAAGGGGGAATTATGCAAAAACCTGGCAGATTTTCTAGAGTAGAGAGATCAAACTAAGGAGCTTTACCAACACGCAGCAGCGTCAGGGTTGCTGACCCCTGCCAAGATATATGCCAAGTCTAGCTGGCTGGCTGGCTGCCTGTGGTATTGTTCTGATAGATTTTTCTATATAAAGCACTTTTTCATTATAGAATATTTGTATTGCATTCAGAGTCAGCTGCAGAAATATCTATTATTAAGAAAAATAAATTGAAACTCAAATCTTTCATGTTGTATTTAAGTAGGATTTTTGGTTGTGAACCAGCATATTCAAATAGTAGTAGCTGTCTTAATGAGACCTACACTCATTAGATAGTCCATGTATCCTGCTGAAGTTTTAAAGTCATCCACAGAATTTGTAGAGGTTGCTGGCTGAGTGCTCAGAAACAGAATTAATTTGAAGTGGTAAAGCAACTTTTGATGATCATAACATTCATAGGTGGGTACATAAAGGAACACAGAGAGGGTATTTCAATTTCTGAATCTTAATGACCAAATGAAATCAAGTGGGAATTGAAAAAGCAGGGTAAAAAGGGCAAATAAGTCCGTCCATGAATAAAAGAGCAGGAGTGAGATGATGGCATCTGCTAGTTCCAAGATCTGATTATCATAGACTTCAGACAAGTTCACTTCCTTCACTGCAGACAAAACCTCCTCTTTGATGGAACAGTTTTAAAATGCAAATCATGTCCAGGTGAACTTAAACATGTAAAAACTGTTTATCTGATATAGTTAAAACATGAGTTATTAGAATAACTGTAAATGCAGTCATCTTTTACATGTAAATTCAAGTCTACTTTCTCTCTAGTTTGATACAAATTGTATGTATGTTTAAAAAACAAACAAACAATGCACACCTAACACCCATTTCATAACACAGAAGAAATTGTGAGGAGTAAAGTGTGGTTGTCTTGTTCCTTAAACAGGTGTGGTTTGTGTTATCACTGAGCCGGCATGCTCATGTGTCGGGACAGGAACCAGCACAGGAGACAGGGACAGGAGGGCTGCTCAGCTTGGCTCTCCCTGCTGCTAACTGTGAAACCACAGCCAGAGGATTTGCCAGTAGTTTTAAAAGTTCAAGGGGTTTTTTTTGTGCCACCCAGGCTGGAAGCAAATACTATGCATCTATGGCAGAGAACCTAGTTTTCCGTTGAAGAAGTTATATCTGTGTTTCTTTAGCTCGAGGAAAATGGGGGTTCAATTCCTGGGGTTCTTAATAGGAATTTTAGTTCGAAGTTACATACCTTGATTTCCCCGTCTGAAGTCCAACCTGATTATAGTGGCTGACGCCTTGTGAACTGCTGAAGCCAGAAACTCCTGCTTTATAGTCTCTGAAAGCAGCTCTGAAATCCCAGCTTTCAAATAGTACGAAGCATTAATCTCAAATTGTAACAATTCACAAGGTGTCTGCTAAAATCCTGATCTAGTTGAACTGCGGAGCAGAAGGGGAACAAGATGCTTTGTAACATGTCCTTATTTTAAGGTCTGATATGTTTTTGTCACGACCTGAAGCACTTTAAATGATCCTGAAGAGCACTGCTACATTTCCAAGTGTTTGTCCGACATCTCTGAGGAGACCTCTTTAGACAACCTCTTCTGTTAACTTGTTCCTCTTTGCTGTTGGAAGAGCTCCTGTGGGAGCGTACACACGGAAACTGCGGCTTCAGACTGTCTTGTGCCTGCTTGCTGTGTGTTTTTGGTTTTCAGCGAGCTAGAGGAATGTTGGATAGTGATTGTAGAGCATGCGATTATTATGTGTGGGACTTGGAGGAACATTTTTGCTCTATTAATGCACATTTACATCTTGCAGAGAGAGCTTCTGGCTTTCCTAGTTGTAAACATCCACATTTGACATCGAGGATATCATACCTGGAGGACCCCCATCTGTTTCATCTCCTTCAGGATCTTGGCTTGCAAATGTGGGGTGCTTGGGGTTAGAATAATGTGTTGTAACTGAAGCCCATAGTATTGTGGTTATTCCACAGAAACTGATGTATAAGTAGAACCCTGTTTCTCCTCACTCGGCATTGAATAAATGATGCTGCTCAGTAGGAGGCCCGTAAGGACTGCAGCTTTGCTCTCATATGTGTTGTTCCTGACTTGCCTGTAAGAAACCTGTAAGCTCTTTTCTTTGCTCTTTATCTTCTGCCTCTCTATTCAAACCCGTTTAGTCCACAAAAAGAAGTGAATTGCCCAGAGGCAAAGGCACAAGTGCTCTTACTTTCTTTTCTTTCCTTTTCCTATTCCTTCTTCTGTGTGCTGTCAGACCCGTACTGCTCTGCTTTGTAATGGGGTAGGAATGTGTAGGGGTCAGTCACTTTGTCCCAGCTGAGGAGCAGGGGACTTCCAGCTCTGGGAACATAGCCTCCTCAGCTGCTGTAGCACGGCCCTTTGTAATCGTCTCATTAAACTCAGTGAGAGAAAGTACATGGTGGGATTTTGACTCTAAGACTGATGTAACAAAATTGACAAGTAAGTACCCATTCCTGTGGTCAGTCATGTATATTTAACTAGGCAAAGGATATTCTGTTAGCAGGAAAAAATCGGTTTATGGAATTGTAATATTGTTTCAAAGCTCTTTTGTAACATCAGGACTTCCTCCCCATTCTGACTTAGACGAAGTTGTTCCTCCCCATTCTGACTTAGACGAAATTGTTTTACTCATCCCACACTGGAATTTTCTTTACTGAAATGGCTACATCAAAAAACATTGTCTGGGTTTGTGGGGAGCGCTTACGTTGTTTCAAACATATACCTGTACAGTGAGTCAATACAGCTTTTGTGCAAAAATGGTCCCATGCTGATATCTTACTTTTAGTGAAAGAAAGGCTGGTAAATGAAGACTGGAACAACTTCCACGATTACAGACGGCACAGAAAACCATGTTGATAAAAAAACTGCTTACTGCTGAAAGCCTTACTTGTAGCACCGGATTAATTTCTGACCGATATCCCTGTTTAGGTATTTTGGAAATGCTGCATAACTAATAACTCTGGTATAATTCAGTGATGAAAACCCTTTTTCTGCATCTCCAAACCCCAGCCATTCTGTTTAAATCTTCTATCTATCTGGAATAAATAGGGAGGGAAGTGGAAGGCAACTGCTTGCGTAGGTTCCCGAAAAATCTTTAATATTCCCCAGATGTATGAAAATGACAGATCCCATCAGTGGAATGAAAACACTAGCCAATAAAATCGGATTAAAGTTAATTTAAAACAGGATCCTGTAATTAGGAAATTCCTGCAAAGTTGCATGAACTTGTCATCGTAACATCTTCAGGCTACAAGCATGGTTTGACAGCCCTGCTGGGACCGAATTTGAAGTTGTTAAGCTTCAATAGAACACTTGTTTTTCTGACAGCTCAACAAATTACATCTATAAAAGGCAGCTTGTAAAGGTAAATCATAGAATCATAGAATGGTTTAGGTTGGAAGGGACCTTAAAGATCATCTAGTTCCAACCCCCCTGCCCTGGGCAAGGACACTTTCCACTAGACCACGTTGCTCAAAGCCTCATCCAACCTGGCCTTGAACACCTCCAGGGATGAGGCATCCACAACTTCCCTGGGCAGCCTGTTCAAGTGCCTCACCCTCAGAGTAAAGAATTTCTTCCTAATATCTAATCTAAATCTGCCCTCTTTCAGTTTAAAACCGTTACCCCTCATCCTATCGCTACACTCCCTGATAAAGAGTCCTCTCCACCTTTCCTGTAGGTCCCCTTTAAGTACTGGAAGGCTGCTATAAGGTCTCCCCAGAGCCTTCTCTTTTTTCCAGGCTGAACAATCCCAACCCTCTCAGCCTGTCCACATAGCAGAGGTGCTCCAGCCCTCTGATCATCTCCGTGGTCCTCCTCTGGACCCGCTCCAACAGGTCCACGTCCTTGTGCTGAGGACTCCAAAGCTGGACACAAATGTTCTGGACCATCCATGCCTGTTCTTGTTCTGCTTGGCACGGTTTTCTTGACCACCTGTTACATAAGCCCTGTTCAAGCTCCTTCTTTTCTGAGGATGGAAGGAGATGGAGGGGAATGCTTTTGTATTTCAAGGTGCCCTTTTGGATCCAAGTAGACAAACTATTCAGTGAGCAAAGCTGCCCGTCACTTGGGAAGGACTATTAGACTATTGTCCAGTTTCTTTCACTAGATGGAGTTGAAAGGGAAAGAGGAAAAAATTAGGAGACCCTAACATCCTTCAACAAATCTATTTTCATAAACCTACTGCAGCTGGAATTAGAATGTACTCACCCATAAATCCTTTTAGCAGATATAGTGCTATTAATTTATTCCTCCTCTCAATATTACTTAAAGAGTTCTTACAAAGAAATAAAAAGCCCAGGGTTAGTAATGATAAATTCTTCATTTAAAAGAAGAAAAGAGAAGAAACCTCAGTGATGTAAAACTATCTTTCAGAGCTGCTGTAGGGCCCCCGCTGTTACAATGAAGGTCTTAATGCAGCTTTAGTGGAGCAGAAAGCATTCTGTAAGTGTTTGCTTTTGAGTAAGAAGATCAATGCCAAATGCATTATTGGACTTTATGAACTGCTTGAATCTTTAAGGTGTCCGGAAGGGAAAAGCATAATGCAAGGTTAGTTAAAATTATTTCAGAATGTGCTGCCTTGCTGAAATGTGTTAATTATGTTCCTGAGCCTCCCTGTAAAACACTCGGTGCTTTACATTCTAAGGTGTGCAATGACTTCCATGGGTTTCTTTTTATGGGGTGCAAGGAAGGTGTGCTGAAAGTTACGACATGATCTAGAATAGGTTCAAGCAAGTGTATTTTGAATGTCCATACAAGGATATATCCTGTAATGGTGCTGTTGGCTTTTGGCACAAGAGGTCAGGGCTTGAGGCTGATGTGTGTAGTCAACATGCAAATAACTACAGTAAGAATGGACTGGAGAAAAAGCAATTATAACCCCACCGAGCTCCCTCTGTCTAGACTCTTTTGGGAAAAAGAGTTTTCAGTCTACTTCACCTACTATTGGGGTAATGGACTGTGACCCAGGTCTCGTGCTTGGACTGTAGAGATGCTACCATCTGTTGTTGAGACACCTGTCTCGATGGCAAGAGTGACACAAGAGTCCTGCCCCAGTAGCCTGTGTTTCTGTCTGCTCAGTTGTGCCAGTGTCACTGTCTGTAGGGCTGTACTGCAAACTGAATCGGGGAATTGAATTGGGTTAAAAAAAAAAAAATCTCCCTCTCCACTGGTTATTTTTGAGTGCAGTCAGTTCCTTGTGTCGCCCCACAGCCCTCTGTACTGGTACAGCAATAGAGGCAGCGCACAGGCAGGCGCCTGGGAGGGTGGAAGCCACCATGGAGGCACGTCTCTGCAACCATTGTCTGAGCTCCTCTTGCCAGGAAAGCTGATGTGCACAGCCCTGGTTTCTCATTAAATGACGTAGCCTCTATTGACACCTGTTGCTGCACAGTCCTTCAGTTTTGAATTTTAAAGCACAAATCCTGATATGAGCGGTTGGATGAAAGATGGGATCAAACTCTTACAGCTTCAGAAATGGTGCAGCCCTGGGGGAGACGATGAGGCTGTCGGTGTGTGTCACACTGGGTCTTCGGTACTGGGCCATGTCACTCTTGGACATCTCAGAAGAGCTGAGTTGCTGCATCAGGTGGTGATGGTCCATGCACATATGTTGTTCACTGATCCAGGCTCCTGGAAGCGATGGTTTCTTCCCCATATAGATCCTTTTTCTTAGATAACTTTCTCAAGGGGGAAACTACAGTGTAAGGATTACCCCAGAGGAGGTTGTGAGAGTGGCTGCAACGTGCTGAGGAAGGTGGGAGAAGCAGCACACAGCAGTAACTGCAGATTTGTTACCCAGTGGTAACTAAATGGGGTGGGGAAGGTGCCATACTGGGGCATGATTCTGAAAACTGCAAAACCCCCAGCAGATAAGAAACTAAGGACTGCACTAGCTAGAGCCATTGGTGGATGGTGTGTGTTAGGGAGGCTTCACAGAGCTTTTATGAAGGGAAGATGCATCTCGCAAGCAACAAATTACTAGCAGTAAGTGGCAGCAGAATAAAAGGGAATCCTCATATGCCTATGTCACTAGTTTAAGAATCAGAGGTAAAGACAAAATGATCAGTTTTCTCAATGAAGAGAGTTATTAATGAAGTTTCCTGTTTGCCTCAGCTGAGAATATTACTCTAATCAACAGCAGTAAAAACCATGATCTGGCAGAGATGCAGGACTTTGTGATAGTGATGAACTGTCAGGTTAAATTCGTTGAGGAAAGTTCTGGAATGACCTGGTGATGGACTTGGAGCCAGCTATCACCATGCAGGTATGAGATGCGGGAATAGTAGCACACTGTAGTGTGTGCCATTCCCATTTCACCCAGCCACAGTAGAGCAGTCAGAAATCAAATCAGTGTGGGATCTAAGTACAGTGATGTATTGGAGCTGAGCAAGTTGAACTCTGAAGTTACTAGAAAGGTAGGTATGGTCTCTGGTGACAGGGAATTAGGGTTGCAACACAGTACATAGAGAAATCTTGGAAGCAGCCCAGTTTCCAAGAAGAGTTTAGGCTTAAACCTGGGGTGACACTGCTGTTCAGCCAATCCCAACGCCAACTGCAGCTGGGTGTAGGAGGGTACATATGTAGACTGTGGTCAGTGTATAGACACTGACAAGCACATAGGGAAAGCAAACCCTTCCTGTGGAGTACGCCGATCTGCATGTTTGATGTCTTCCCAAGATTTTATTCAAGAAACAAGCTTTCTCCAGTTTTGCACTCAGGGAGGTCATCCTCTATTCACTCGGTGCCAAGAGAATGTGCTTTCCATTAAAGAGCCACAATTTTTTTGGCATAAACTGAAATAATTTAGATTTTGGATTTGACAGTTTCTGAGAAGAAACTTCCAGGATCTGGTGGGGGAATCCAGAGTGCTACCCAGCTCCATCACTCCAGGGGTGTGATATCCATCTGTGAACTATGCCTCCCTCGCAGACAGCTGTAGTTGGTGATCCTACCTGTCTCCGTTGGATTACCAGCGTGATTGTGGGGACGGAGGGATGACCTGATCTAAAGGAACTTAAAAGCTTGCGTTGTTTAGTTCAGCTAAACAAAGGCTGAGAGTTGATATATTTGTTCTCTGTAATGAATAAGCAGGATAAACATCAGAAAGGGTGAAGAACCACGTGAGGTAAAGGGTAGTACTAGAACAAGAACAAGTTGGTATAAAGTGGCTATGGATGTATTTCTGCTGGAAGTGGGAGGGAAGGTTCCTTCACTGTAACAGCAGTCAAGTCTGGAATGGTGCCACTCAGTCACAGCAACAAGAACACAGCAAGATGGTACTTGACGGCGCTTATAAAAGAGGTTCTAAAGCAATTTGTCTGTAGCAAATGCCATACAATAGCCTTTCTAATCCTGCTACTATGTGAGAAGGTAAGATACAAGTTGTAAATAAATCAGTCTTTAGAGCAATGTTATCACCTTAGAAAATGGGGATTGGGAAATTAATTCCTTTTACTTTCAGGGGTGAGCTGCATAGCCATTTCAACCTCCCAGACAAACACAACCTCATTAGAGCTATGCTTGGCTGCTTATTCATTTGTGACAATTGTCTTCCTAAGCATTTAATCACAAGGCTCATTTAGTATTCCCTGGTGGGCATTTGGTTCAGGCATTATGATTTTGATTGAAAAGCAGCTGTTGACCAACATTGAATTTAGCTGTATTGGAAAAGAAAGAGCTGATCACAAGCAGTGGATAACAGTAGACTGAAGGAAGAGGGTAAGGTCCTATCGCTCCTACCAAGGAGGAGCTGGGAGACTCTCTTACTCCTCCTTTATTACTTGCTCATAAGTTCCTAGGTAGGAGCAATCTTGCTTTTTTTTTGGCTGAGGCTCAGGGTCCTGCTTGGGTGAATAGCCTGCCATCTGTAGTTACCACTTAACCCTTCCGAGATGGGTGCAAGAGCCTAGTAAAAGGTAGAGGTATAATTACCTGCCCCTTTCACTATGCTGGTCACAATAATAGGTGATAAATACAACTCTGAAATATTGGGTTCTTGAATTACTGTTTGCATTACTTCTGTCTAACATTACTGGATATTCTGTCTGGGCAAGTGAACGTCCACCCCATTTTTTGACTCTTGATAAAGCTTTGCTCTTAGGGAGCAGTGTGTCTGGGGGTCTCACAACGTAAGTATTCATTATCTGAAAAAATGTTGCTTTTCTGTTTTCATAGGCTTTGTGTTTACCTGATTTCTTTCTTTATCAGTGTTTAGTCTGATTTCCTGCAAAAAGGCATTTTGCTGTTCTCGTGCCCTTCTATCTCATCCTTTACCACCTTCTGTCCAATAACTTTTGAAACTCTTTGTTTTATCTAATTTGGCAGATGGAAAAAGGTCTCCAAAACATAAAATTCCTGCAAGTTCTGGGAAGCTTGAGGCAAGGAAAGGCCGGGGTGGGGCCACCACCCAAACCTCATGTTCTCCTGAAGTGAAGGCAGCACCGTCAACTTTATTGTGCATCTATTCACTTTGTTCTGCTCATCTTACTGGCTGTCAGATCAGTGCCCGTATTTCTGAGCCAGCCATGGCATGTGCTGTTCCTTGCCCAACTTTGGAAGATTTATGAAGAACCTGAAGATACTGATTGGGAATATAGATCGGCAAGTACTTAAAGGGAGCAGAGGGAGACTGTGAGATAGAAAATACCAGAGGCAAGCAGTGAGGGAAGGGGGAAACACGCCTGGTTTTCCATAGAGTTGTGTTTCATTAGGTCTATTAACTCTGGAATGGCTTGTATTATGAGAGGAAAGCAGTAGTATCTATGTGCTGCTCTGAAAAAGGGTTAAATTCCCTTTTGGCTAGTAAGCTGTATTCCTTTATATGAAAAGGATATATAATTAACATCAAAACAATGTTTTGGCATTTTGTGTGTGTTTGTTTTGTTTTGGGTTTCTTTTGTTTGGTGTTTTTTTTTTTTTTTTTGGTTTGGGTTTTTTTTTTTTTTCCCCTCATAGAATCATAGAATGGTTTGGGTTGGAAGGGACCTCCAAAGTTCATCTAGTCCACCGCTCCTGCAATGAGTGGGGACATGTTCAGCTACATCAGGTTGCTCAGAGCCCCGTCCAACTTGACCTTGAATGTTTCCAGGGATGGGGCATCTACCACCTCTCTGGGTAACCTGTTCCAGTGCTTCACCGCCCTTGTTGTAAAAAATTTCTTCCTTATGTCTCGTCTGAATCTACCCTCTTTTAGTTTAAAACCATTACCCCTTTTTGTCTTCTTGTGGGTTTTTTGTTTTGTTTTTGGTTTTGTTTTTGGTTTTTTTTAAATGGGGTGAATGAGATTACTGCATAGGCATAAAACCACATCATATCCCAGTTCTGTTGATCTATAAGAACTGGGATGAAATTTGGGCAAACTGAAAGGTGATGAGACAGAACCAGGCGGGGTAGCCAGGTGCTGCAGAATGTTCTATTACAACATCTTTTGGGAATTCAATTTGAATGGATTTTTGTATTTCATAAAGTAAGTGCAGTATTGCTTAATTAAGTGCAGTGGCTACATGGCTACTGACCTGTGTTGCTAAAGCTTCTTGAAAGCAGTCGTAGGCTGTGATGTTACTACCAGGATACCTGTGGATGTAAATCCAGTTTTATATCACACTAGGTTGTGATGTCTTTAGATTTTTAAAAGTGAGCAGGGGTATTTCTGATCAAGGATTATCTCAGAGCTGTGGAAGTAGAGCGGGCGTTTTTCCCCTCATTTTACTCCAAGTACAGGATCAGAAGTTTAGCCAGTGTTGATGTTGCGGACACAATGCTGATAGAGATCTTCTTTCCTGGTGATTGAAACTGAAGTCCTGATAGTAATTTTTAAGCATTTCTGTTAATCCTAACCACATACTAATGTCATTTTTATCCTCATTTTCTTCTGTTGTTTCAGTAGATGACATTCTTATTTCCACTTCATAATAACCTGTTGCACAGCCTAGACAGGCGCTGTTTCGGGAAACTGCTGCTTTTTAGGCAGACACTGAGAGCAATACTAGCAGCAGGAGTATTTTAAGTGCCTGTGATGCTCTGATATTTAGTTAGGTAGAGATATCTCTAAGGGTCCCGCTAGTACTTTCTGAAATTCATTTTCCTTTAAAGGCCTCGAGCTCAACACTTAAAAGCCTTGGCCTTAATTATTCTGTTTGGAAAGTTGCAGAGATTCTGTATGGCATCTAAGGACAAAGTTTCACCCTTCACTAATGAGAACAGTGCATCAAAAGCAAAAAGATTTCAGTAGTTATGGGGTGCTGTGATTAAATGCTCATCATGTAAATCTGTGCAGCTAAGAGGCAATGAAATTAAGAAGCAGCTGGTGAAATGCACCATAGATTGAATCTGCTGCTAATAATTATGAGCCTGTTTGAGCCAAGCGCTTTTCCCCTTCATGCATGCCTTGGGAAGTGTCAAACCAATGAATTATTCCTCTTACCAAGAGCAAAGGGTAACGTCTACTACTGTATTTTTTATTCAGTGTGTTTTTATTGGATGTAAAACAGTCGCAGAGAAAGTAATAGAAATACCACACGACTGAGGAAAAGGAATCTGCAGATTTTATTGCATTCATCCAATTACTGACATCGCAGCCCCAATTGTAAATCTTTGGACACACACACTGGCTTCTTGTGGGGTTTCTCAGTTGCCTCCCATAGGAATTGCCAGACAAGGTCATCCCGAAGTCTGTCCAACATAGCATCGCATCTTCAACAGTGGTAGGGACCAAATGCTTCCAGGAAACATGGAGCAAGGATTTGTATGTATTAGGACCCATCTTCCCACTAGATCCCGTCCTGGTGTACAGTAGAGAAAGTTGGATGTACAAAGCCTTGTGCTCTCTCACTGTTTGGTGCTGTTGTCCTTACTCAGAAAGCCTTCTGGATAATAATGCAGGAACCTCGCTGGTCACTTAGCTCCTCTTTGGTGGCTCAGCATGAATCTAAGTTGTTTTAAGCTTGTTTTTTCCTGAAGGGGTATTTTGGATAGTGGTACAGTGCCATCTGTAGGGAAGTAGTCAAAGAAGCACAGAAAGGCATAAACTGGAGTGACTGTGTAGGTATACAGATGGTAAAGAGTATGTCCCACTGCTCCCCACTCAGCCATTGTATTACATCCACACTTGGATTTTAGTGGGAATAAACCACACTCGTATCCTCAAGCAGCGCTCCTTAGGCTCAGTGCTGCTCATTAGCCCCAGGATACACTGTATGTGAAAGTCCCAACAGCCAGCCTGAACTAAAACAAAGAGAGGTCAGGAGCTGAAGAGTTGATGGAGTTGATAAATGAGGCTGAAAGCCCTAAGTACTTACAGTTTCACTAACAAATTATTTGCATAGATGATTTCAATGAAATGCTGGTGTAGCAAAGATTTAACTTCTCTGCCTGGGTTCTGGTGTGGAGTTAGCAAAAGCATGTAACTCCGCTGGGAAACCCCATATATGTGCTAGGCGCAGACTGGCAAACAGGGTTAGGTACTTAATGTCCTCTAAGTGGCCGTGTGGCGCTGATGGTACTGACTGTGGCATCGTTCCTACAGCTGAGCCTGAACACAACCCACGCGTTGCTTTGATCCATCTTGCGGGTCCATGCTGAGTGGGCATCTGAGGGCTGTTTGTAAGTATTTGAGAATTATAATAACCCAGGGAAGAAAGTTTCCACCTAGTGCTGCTGGGACAAATACAGAAGATGCTAGGTAAAGAGGAGTGTAAGCTGAGATCATCTGCAATACAGGTAATAAAAATTGCTTTGCAACCTCGGGTCACATACAGTGTTTCTCTTTTGAGAACATCAGCCATCTAAAGAACTTCACTTTCCCTTTCCCCTTAAATATATAGATACGTAGGAAGGTTAAGACAGTACTTCCAGACAAGATGCCCAATTTTTTCATTTGCCCAGGTGCCAGCTTTCTGTCTTTTCCAGTTTATTGTCTTTGCATATGAGGTTCTGAAAACACACATCTCATATTACCTGTATCTCACAGATTTGTTTCTTGCTTTTCAGGCAAGTCCTGTAAACTCCTGATCAGGGCACATGAAGTGTTGATACAGAGACATGCTAGCTTTAAGTCTAGTGCCATTAAAAGAGTTCTGTTGGTCCCAGTGTGCTAAGCAGTGCATTAAATGCCCTCATCACTTTGAGAGATAGAACTCCTAGCAAGGCCTGTGAAATTAATGTTTCCTTGGTAATCTTTGTCTTACAGGGAATTTGTTGCCTCCATTTGTGTACAGTGCGTAACTGTAAAGAAGGCTTCAGAGTAGCTTCTGTGATGTACAGTTAGAACCAAGGCATTTTGGGTTGTATGGCTACTGATTAAATGCAATTGCTCTGAGTAGTGCGATGGCCTTTTGCATGCTGAGCGTGGAGTTAAGGACCTGGACAGGTGCCGTCTGGACTCCAGGTTTCCCGGCTGTCTAATGTTTGATGTGTTCAAGAAGGCAATTCTTCCCCCTTGCTTGACTGCTGCCCTCCGTCCCCTGGACCTGCACTGAGCTGGCACATTTTGTCTTCATTAAATAAGATGTTCTTCTGTCTGACATTCCTGGAGAACTGGAGGTGGCTTCAGACAATTTCCTTTCAGAGCTCTTAAGGACTTTCCCCTGGACCCTGTGAGGTAATTGAGCATTTGTTTTTCCAGGCCTCTGCAGGAGCAGCTGAGGGCAACAGCTCTGGACACCCTACTTTTCCCTTTCAGCTCTCCTAAGGTCTCTGATAGCAGATGCTTCCAAGGGAGGAGTTTTGCACCTTGTGTAGCAGTGTCAACCCTGGCGCAGTCGGGTTCTGAAGGACTGAGTTCATGTGGACATCAGAAAACTCTTGTAGAAGGAGAGGCAGAAGCAGTTGGGGGAAATCCTCTACCTTCTAAGTACAGATGATTAAACATTAGATGGGAATTCTTTGGGTGAGAATGGAGGGCTCTTTCTGATGACAGAAGTCTGCTTATGCTTTGATTCGGTTTCTTCAGGAGAGAGAAGATGACTGTTAGCTTCCAGGAAAATAAGAATAATTTTCTAGCTATTCGTTTGACACTTGAAATTACCCAAAAGTTACTGCTCTGGCAAGGGTACTTGTAATACTGTTAACTCAAAACTGCGCTGTAGTGAAATCTTGGTACTGAGCAGTTGGTGGTGGGCAACCCTTGCCATGATGTTCTGTTTTCAGTCTTAGTTTAAAAAGGGCTTAGAAATACTAGTTTAAAACATCAGTGATTCTGTGTTTTAACAACAGATCTCACAAACTTGGGTCCAAATCCACAGTTAGATATTTGAGTGTATGTAGTCTGTTTTTTGAAAGCCAGCTTTCAAGTTAACTTGGGATCTGCATGGGAAAGGGCTTTTTCTTCTCCTTTATCAAGTCAGACCTACCAATTTCCCTGTTGATGGGATGTTTTATAAATTAGTGCTTTTTGGAAGACAGAGTCAGGAAAGGGTCAGCTTAGGTTTATGATGGAAACTCAGTGACATCTCAGCTTTGGAGTGTCTGCCGTTCCTCCATACTGAGATCCCCTGGTGGGTCAGGCAGTGTGGTCTCCTGTGTCTTGTCACACAGTGTTCCTCAGCTGAGTATCGGCACAGGACAGGCTGCAAAGTGAAGGTGCACATGCGGACACGGTGCGTGGGGTGGAGTCCTCTGGCTGGAAGGTCACTGACTTCCTCCCGGAGCTGGGAGTAGAATGGCCGCAAGGTCTGAAGTCTCACTGCCTAAGGAGATGGAGAAAACAGGTAGTGCACCTTGACGCAAGCGGTGCAAGACTAAATGGCTGTGAATGGAACAACTTACCGGCAACATTTTCCATTTGCGGCTCCGTGTTGAGGTAATTAGCCCCAATGAGCTTCAACTGCTGGAAAACTGCAAGAGCAATGGAAAATAAAAAGGTCACTGTGCATTGCAGGGGTTAAACAGCTAGACTTAAAAACCCGCAGCTCTCTAAATTAAAGGGAAAACTGCAGTTGTTCAATAGGCCTAATACCTCTCAAAAGGACTTCCAAGATGCTTATAACTTTTGCTTGTCTCTCTCAGTTTCATTGCTTGAATCAGAATTGTTTATACTTCTCTTTAAGTTTGCCTTTAGCTTTGTGGTTGATGAAAACTCATCAGGGAAGAGTTCAGTCTACCCCATAATTATGCGTGTTAGGGCCTGGTTTCAACATCCATGCCAAAAGTAACAAACAGCACAGTGCCCCTTCTTCAGCACCCCCTTCTCACCAGCCTCATGGCAAATAACTTCATTTTTAAAATAGTTTAAAATGTTAACAAAAAAAAAGACAAAGCAGTATGTGTCCTTGTGACAAGTTGAGATTTCCTATCCGTTTTCTGCTTGGAGCTTGCTTCTTTAAAATACCAAAATTATGAAGTTTAGCCTTGAAAATTTGGTTTGACTCAGAAGATCTGGTAAGGTGAACAGGGGAGCTGGCATAGATCGGTATATCCTGAGGGTGTTTATCTCTGCCATGAACTCTAGCGTGTTTCCTGTGGAGGAGGCTAAGCTCACAGGTATCAGTTGATGCTGTTGCTTTCTGAGGCTGAGAAGAGGATTAGAGTAAAGAGGCTTTCAGTAACTGAGCATAATTGCGCTAGAGCCCTTCATACTAGAAATAGAAACTGCTGATGAGAAGCTATGAGGGGATCGGAATTTGAAAAAGCAAACTTACACGCACACATACTCTTGCTTAAATCTCTGTTACTCTCTAATTCTTCTACAGGGAATGCGTAGGTGTTTGTGTTGGTTGATCTACTATGCTGTTGCTGTCATGCAGAGTAGGGGCTTTCTTTTGCTATCTCAATTTTCCTGGGGGATGTGTTATTAAGAGAAGCTAGCTGAAAGAGCTCCTGGTTTTGTTCATTTGATCTTTCTTCTCTTTGTTTAATTTCTGTCTCTTCTTTCCCCTTAATCCAACATGACTGTTTTTATCACTTTAGATGGTTCTTTACTGTGAGCAGCTCTACAGTTTTTAGCCTGGCTGTTGCTGACAGTAAAAGTGAAGAAGTGACCTGCAAGCCCTCAGGTAGGGCCCTCTTTTCCCTTGTCTCCCCTCACCCCTCTTCAGTAAATACTGTTGTTGTTGGGAAAGGGAGTTTGCACCTCCTCTGTGCCTTGTTTTTCCCCACATGACAGGCTTGTGACAAGCAGTACCGATCATTTCCAACAAACGATTAATAGGAAAGGAAACTCATACGCAGCTCCAATTCCCCAAAGCTGGGAGGAAAAGACAGAAGCTGTACATACAATCCTGTTAGGGACAAGTGAGCCACAGTAGGTTTCTTATCAGCTCTTGAGTGTGCTTAAAGCCCAAAACGGTTAGCCTTGTTTTTTCAACGCTTGAGAAATGTAATTTGTTGGGATGGGGAAAGACGTGTTGCCACCTACTGACAAATGAGATATGGAATTGGGTGAGTGAAGATTCTTTTAGGGAAACTGTTGAATCTTATACTGACTTAGGTCTGATAACAAAGCTTATCTCTGCACACTTGAGAAGCTGCAGCAGTCCAGTGACTACTCTTACCACATATTTGCATTGGTAAGGGCTTGCTCCATCACTCCATGTAAACAAAACCACCCTGACTGACCAACACCTCTTGCGAGACAGATCCGTGTGCTCCTGCCTTGAGTTGATGCCCATGCTGGTAAAAGCGGGGGTGATGGATGAATGATCATGCAGGGCACATGCCACACCAGACTGCAGTCTGTTTACTGCTGTGAATCTGTATCTGGGCAGGGAGTAAAATGTCTCCCTTCAAGGACAGCAGCATGGCTACAGTGCAGTGTATCATATCGCTGCATTCAAAACCTTCTCTGGTCTGGAAACTGCAAAGAGAAATGCTGGAAGACTTGAAAAACAGAAGGCATCTTTCTGCATCATTGGGCTAACCTGTCTGGTAAAAATTACTTGCCGAGGTGGAATCTAATAACATTTTCTGTTTTGCCTGATTTTAGTATGCATGCCAAACTTTGGCTACTCTAATGGGGATAAGAGAGAGGATCTGTTCCTCTTCCTCAGTAATCTCAATTAGTGAAATTTGAGTTGTTTGATTTGCTAACCTAGTGATGTTAGACAGGACTTGCATTTCATAGAGCAAAAGCTGAACAGAAGGATTGAAAAGATAGGAGGATCCCAGGGCTGCCAGCTCACAGTAACACAGTTGTAATGCCCCCTCTCACTTCGCCTGATGACCCCAGCATGGGCTTTTGCTCTGTGTACGAGCGATGTTTAGGAGCATGTTGAAGCAGGGTCCAAAGCTGAAGTCTCTCACTTGTCTTTCATTTTAGGCCATTGAGTTCCCTTCTGCATTGTCCTCATCAGAGTTAACAGGCCAAACCCTTATGCTTGGAATGATGTTTGCCAAATCACCAAACAAAATTCCTCCTTCACGCAGATTCAGCTGTCTGGAGGGATGGTCCCTTATCATAGAATCACAGAACAGTTTGAGTTGGAAGGGATCTTTAAAGGTCATCTAGTTCAACACCACCACCACCACCCCCTGCATTGAGCAGGAATATCTTCTACATAGAATAATTTGGGTTGGAAGGGACCTTTAAAGGTCATCTAGTCCATGTACATAAAGAGCACAGCAAGCATCAAATCTCAGTGCCTGGTGTCCCACCTGCCAAGCAACGATCTCGTATGTCGAGTCAGGACAGTCCACTGGAGAGCCCCACGTGCTGAGGCTTGGGCAGCTTTCAGCCTGGTACTCCATGTGCTGGGGCGTTCTCCCATCAGGAGCCACAGGTCACATTCCTCCCCAGCTCTTACTCTAAAGCAGGGGGCTTTGGTTGCCAAATAAGTCTTTTCAGGCAGGAAGGAATGTTTTGTTGAGGGGATTTACCTGTTAGTGAATTAGGCTATCCCAGAGTCAACAGCCCTGCCAGCTCCCCAAGAACCTGCCCACTGCTGCGTACTTTGAAAGCTATTTCCTCTTGCAGCTCTTGCAGCCAGGCTCTGCCCAACATACTGCTGCTACTTGGCAACTTGTTCGTTTCCACCGAGGGAAGTGTTGAGCAGGTAAGCCTGGGGAGGACGCTGGACAGGGCTGCTGTTTTCAGGGATGTTGTTACATCTTTTGGATGGGAGATAGGAGCCTAACTTCAACAAGACTTTATAGCACATTGTTGATTCTTAAGTTGTCCCAGGACCTCTGAATGACCAACCGTCAATTAACTCTGACCTCTCGTGGTTTCAAAATCTGGATCCAAATGCTGAGGTTTGACTCTCTCTGTCTCAAACCCCTGACCGCAGTTCCTATTTTTAAGTAGGGATGGAAGACTGTGATCTTCTGGAATTCATTGGATTCCCCCCCCTCCCCTGGTGCTCTCCCCAGCTCCTTCCCCATCTGTTGGAGACGTTGCTGTGTTAGTGAGGCTGGCTCGTCCTGTTCATCACTACAGTGGTACATCAGGGCCGCGTCTTGAGATACCTGTTCTGCCTTTGTGTTGTGCTGAAGCATCTCGGTACAGAAGTGGGCTTCGTTGACTTATGAAGCAACTCCCAAGCCCAAACTGCCTACTCTTGGCATTCTCTCCCTTTGCCACATGGCTCCCCCTTCCTCTTCTGTTCATGTTTTTGTTTTTCTTGGGAACATCCAGTGGTGTGGTTGACCTCCTATGGGTCAGGGTAGAGCTACAGGCGTTCCTGCAGCTCCTCGCTCAGCTGTCCGGCTGCCCACACCACGCTTGTTTTCCCATGGCAGCTGGACCACCGGCTGATGTCCAGCTCAGCCTCTCTACCGGCTGGCTGCTCGGCAGAAATCCCAGGGGCTTTAGCTCTCCTCACAAAGCGCTAACTCGATTATTGGACTTTGGATTAAAGTAAAGGCTCTGGGAGCAGAGCGCAGATCACAGCGTTAGTCCACTGAGACGTGTGCTTAGCAGCAGGGGTGTGTTTCCTTCGGGTTTCATATTTAGGTTAGAAATGCTTTCTTTTGGGGGCCAAATTGTCATTCTCAGACACTGTAGTCAGTCTTACTATCAGCCCCACGAAGACTGCATGTCTAAAGGAAGTGACAGAAATAGATACGTTTGTTTCCAAAACAAAACCCTTTGGTCCAGAGAAAAGATACCTGCCTCTTGGGAAAGAGGAGAAGGCTCCCATCTCTCCTACTTGTCTGAGCTCAAGGTCTCTCATCCTTTGTCATTGTCTTGTTTCCCATCGCTTATCGTTTACTAGAAAAACATTCCAGCATGTGTGCAATGCTAGACCACCAAAAAAGATGAAGAGATGGATGCACTGCTGCTTCTCTATTTATAGGAAGAGAGAGTCGAACCAAAAATGATATGGGAAAATTCAAATCTTTAAATACTCTGGGAGAGATGGATGGAAAAAGGGCTGCTTTCATTGTTCACAGGGTTCAGGAGACTTTCTCACGAACAGCTTGGCATAACCCCTTGGGCAACTCGCTTGTATGACCAGGGGAGATTTCTGTGCACAAACCCCCCTCTTGTTTCTGGAGTATCTTATCTGCTTCAGCAAATAACAGCAGTTGTACCTTCTCATCTTAGCCTGCTCTTACTTTCCTTCTTAGTACTTTAGGTGCTTATCCTCTGGTGTAATGCACGCTGATATTAGCACTTCTCATCATTTCACTTGTATTCGTGCTCTTCTTTCTACCTTAGGTTTGCACATTTTCATTCCAGTCACCATTTCATAATCCCTTAAACATTTGAAGATATTCCCTATGTCCTTTGAGAACACTAGGCTAATCTAAGACGTCGTTTTCTCCTGTCAGATCAGTGAAATCTTTCTCAAGCTACTTTCTTGCTGTGTTTTCCCATGCCATTTTTAAACCTAGTTCCAGAAGCACCACCATCTACCCTCAAACCTCCTCCGCTACTCAAGTTTCACTAGCCCCGGTGTTCGCAAAACACATCTGCTTCCTTCATCTTTGACAAAAGAATTGGTATATTTGCTTGCAGATCAGTGGTTGTTCTTGATTAAAGATTTGAACTTTGTGCTCGCTGCTCTCACCTCAAGAGGTTGGCTCAGACCCATTGCGAGGGGAGAAGGAGCTGTCTTCAGTTTTGATTTTCGAAAGGGTGTTTCATAGCAAGGCGTTAAAGTGGAAAGTGTGAGGATAGAGGGTGATGCTCCCTCAAATTCAGTGGGGAATTTAAGGCACATGGCTGAGGGTGGGAACTGTGGTCTTGCCATTGCAGGTGAGATGCAGGGTGAGCAGAAGCTTCCTATTTATTCTTGTACCCTTTTAAGTGTCTCAGCCCTGCACATCTAGAGCTGTGTCGACCTCAGCCGCACTTTCTGCCATGAGCTCTTCTGCACTGCTCCTTTTGCCCATAAAACTTTTCTTGGTGTTAATCTGCAAAGTGTTCCCCTCGGATCACCTCTGTTGTGACACCTGTAGGAGACAGCCGTTTTGCCATGCCCAGACCACCAGGCCAACTTGCTGATATTTATATCTACTGAAAAAGTACATCTGATGAAACACATCAGTGCTCAAGACAATCCTACTGTCCCTGCCATCATCTCCTCAGTTCTTCTACCTCCTCCTGTCTTGCCCCCAGTGAGTCTGGGGTACACTGGCCTCTCTCATCCCCATGTTGCCGTGGCTCCCACTGTAGATTACTGTACAGGAGGATGCAAATTACTAGGTAGTCTAATGAGCTGGGACAGAGATGGTGGTTTGAGCACTGATTTAAGTGGTACCACAGTGGAAATAACATGAATCTCATTTGCAATTCCCAGAGTTCCTCAGTTTCCTTCTCTTTTCCCTTCCCTGTATTTTGTTTCTGTTGATAAGTCTCTAAATGCTGCCTTTAAAAAAACCACTGTTGCCAACCACTAATTTCAGCTTCAGCTTTCCTTAGAAATACACCCGCGTGGGATTCAGCACTCGGGGTCCCTCCCAGGGTTGCTTCTGGTCTCGCTTTCTGCGCGGAGGAGCCCAGGGTGATCTGTTCACTGATACACTGCTCTGTGCCCTCCCTGCCCTGGGGGATCCTCTGCTTTTGAGTTCTGTTATTTGACCACTTTACGTGGTGGTTGGTCTCCATATTTGTCATGTGAGCTCTTGCTAATGTCACTAGGAAGAATATCATTATTTTGCAGGGACCTGTAACAATTTGATTGCAGGCTTTTATGTCTTGGTGTATTGTATACGGTAAGGAAGATTGCTTAATATTTGGATTAAAAACTTCCAGAAAATAATGTGGTCTGGTGATTTTTTTAGCTTGCGTCCAAGGACTATTTCTGACGTCTCTGTAAAAGGTATCTTAAAAACAATAAGCCTCTTGTCAGTAGAGAGCTCAGCTGTACAGGGTTCTGCACTCCCACTGAGCGTTTTTAGCAGCCCACAAATTGAAAAAGGTTGAAGGCTATTGTTGCAGTCAAATTGGCAGATCATTTCCTTTGAGTTGTTACACTGCGTAAATATTTTGCTGTCCTGCCAAGAGCTGTTGTTCTGCCAGACATGTCATCATCTCAATGAATAATAGATCTGAGCTCCTGATCACTTGTGGTCGTAAAAGAACTTGATGTTCCTATGAAGCTGGGTAGATTTGGAGTTCCTGGTGCCAGGATCTAGAACTAGTCTTGTTCTGTGGTCACCACACTGTGATCTAGTCTTGTTCTAGACTTCCTTTGTACTGTGCGGCTGAACCTATTATATAGTTGCTAATTTTCAGCTGGCAAGAAGGTGGTGATGTTGTGAAGTGGGACAGAGATCTGTAAAATTTTTTAAGAAACCTTTGCGATTTCACTGCTTCAATTGTGCAAGTGTATTTATTCATCCTCTGTCCCGTTTGTTTTTCTGGATATTTGATGCAACAAGAATTAGAGGGCAGGAGAGAAGACAGAGCTTAGCATCAACAGCTTTTTGGTTAGAAGGAAATCCAGTTGCCATGGAAGTAAGCAGGTGAGATGCCACCAGCCTTTAAAGAGTGAGATGAGGCAAATTCTGTTCCTGAGAGTAATTAGTCTTCATTTCTGGAAAGCCATCTGTCATTCTGTTCATTTCAGTGGCCAGTCTGGCCCAAACCACGACAACAGAGCTATCGTGTGAGGCTCTCCACTAAGCTCTACGGACAGTGCCTACTCCAGCCTTTCCCCATTCAGACCCCTCTCTTGGTTGCTTTGTCTGGTTGACTCCAGCATGTTACGCAAAGTTGTAACCTTGAGATGCAGGGCTGGGTATGCTGTTCTTACAGAAGCTTTATTGTATTTTAGAAAAAACCTTGAGCTACTTATTGTCCGGGTGATCCAAGGGTTCTTCTTATTCATGGTAATTGTTGTGAAACTGCTACAAAAGTACCTAGCTTTTATTGCTGAAAACTCTCCTTTTCATGAAAACCAGGATTCTGTACTCATCAAGGAAAGCATTCAAGCAGGGGTGTTTGTCTGTCTGTTAAAACAGGCTCCTGTGACAGTTTTAAGGACTATAGTATAAGTGCTGTGAATGGAGACTCATGGTTTAGAATAGTGCTTGAACAGATGCGATGAGATGGGATTGAGAGTTGTTCACTTAAAAAACAGGGGGGGAAGGAGAGTATTCTTCATCTGTTTTACTGATTCCCCTGGGGGCATGGAAAAAGTATTTACATTTTATCCATTTGGAAAAAAAAAAAAGTCTCTCATATTTTCTGCTTGTTTTGTTTCCCTCTGCTTAAACATTGAAACAGATTAGTCAATTTTACAATTATTTTTTGGTTAAATATAAGAAATGTGGTGTTTGGGACACCAAACCATGGAGCAGTAATTAGAGAGTAAAATTCAAACCCCTCAGACTTGTGCAAGTAAGTCTTACGAAGAATTTTTATCCCCTTCCTGTAACTATCGAAGCATATTTCTTTTATATAGAAGGGGCATTATAGTGTGGAGCACTCTCACAAGGATAGCAGTTGTGGTAGTCATTTGAAATGTTTCCTCTAAAAGAGTTTTAAATGCTGAGGACCTTACTGAAGCTGATGGGCTTTTGTTCCCCAGGAGATGGGCTTTAGGCCCGAAGAAGACCTCTTTGTGCCTCTCTTGTGGTTCATGACAGAGATTTTGCTGGATTGGAGGAGGAAAAAAAAAGATGTGGACTAGATGTCTCTTCATTGAGACTCTTGGACTTGTCTCCTAGTTTGTTTATTTTGTTGTGTATTTCTTGTGTCAGAGAAGTTCTCAAGGGAATTTACCATTCAGCATTTCATACAGAGATTACCATAAATCCAAGAGGGTTTTTTTCTGCTTTGTCTACTTTATGGCAAAGATCACTGGAACTTTAATTCATTTTTTTGTCATGTGTGACTTCAGTTGCATGAACTAATATTAGTTATACAGTGAGGAGACATCTATATATAAACACAGAGTTTTGTATGTTTCCATATATACTCATGTTTCTATATATAAGCAAAATGCTTTCATAGGAATATTTAAAAATATTTGTCACATTTTGTCGTGTATTTTATGGTGGGAAAGTGTAATCGGAAAAAATGCATTTAGATCTTGTGGGACAGTAAGGTAAAATAGCTACTTGTGTGAACTGGATCTTTTTTTAGATGCAGGCGCTACAGAAATAGTCAAGTGATAGCCCCACTGTGAACTCAAAGTGCATTGCCTTTTCGCCAGGGTTTGCTGGTCTGTTTGTCTAACCCTTGTAAGGACAGTGATGCCGTGTGCGGAGCCAGGCTCCCAGCTTCTGCAAGGCCTGGAAGGACGGGGACCTTCACATGTATTAACCTGGTGTGCGTAAAGATGCAGAGCAGTAGATCATACGTAGTCCGTCTTATTTAGACTAAGCATGTATTTGAGCTCTACTTGGAAATACATGATGTTTCAAGTAAACAAATTGTGTGCAGTATAAAGTAGGGTTTTATATATAATCACTTCCATTCATAGCTTTCTAGCAAATTTGGGTGGTTTTTTCTTCGCTTTGTCATGAAGAAATGGCAATCTCTTTCCTGCAAGTAGAAATTATAGCACTATTTTGAAGTTTGTTGTCTCCTGTCTTTTGGGGGGCTGGCATAGGGTCTGCACTGTTACTACTGTGGGGGAGGTTGCTTGGGAGGGATATGGGTTTTTTGTCTGGTGGGTTTTTTTGTTTGTTTTGTTGGTTTGGGGGTTGGTTTGTTTGATTGTCTTTGGTCCGTTTGTTCTTTATTTTTTGCTTACTTGACCTAGTCCTCCATAGCTTTGAAAATCATTGAGTTAGAAAAGTCAAAAACACCATGTTTCTGTAAATTTAATGCAAATGTGGTGTGTAATAAGAGGAAATTTTTCCTATTGCTCCCTCTGAGGTAGAGGTGAGAGCTCAGCCTTGACCTGTCCTGTGAAGGCAGCATCACCTGGCCAGTAGCTGCATTTGTGGAGGGACCTTTCCTGAACAGGCAGAAGATGCAGGAAGAAGCCCAAGAGCATTGCGGGCCCCAAGAAAGGGTGTGGGGGGAAAGGTTTGGATGTGTTGCTATTGCAGTAGGAGATCAACAGGGTATTGCAGTGGGGAAAGATATGAAATGTTAGACCCATCTGTTTGTTTTTTTGGTTGTTTTTTTTTTTTTTTTTTTTAAAAAAGGCAGCAAACTCCCTCTATATATATGTGTGTGTGTGTGTATATATATATATGGCTGTGAATCTTTGGCTTTTTCAAACTCTCTCATGCCCCAGTCCTTGGGAATTCTCCTGTGAACCACATACAGTGATACGCATCCGTTCTGCTATTGTTAATATGCTAGATAAATACTTTTGTTTATACTATAGTTTTAAGGGCAAGTCCTCAGAGCCTAGTAGACTGGTTTTCTGGTTGGGGATTGGGTTGATGTTTTTGTATGGGCATACCCAGAACGTTTGGATTTACAAGCAGTCACGGAAAAGAAGTGAAGCGTGTGTATGTATGTTGTGTGACCTAGTTGCCCGTGTCTTTTCTAGCAGAAATTAGAGCTGGTTTACTTTAGTGTTTATTGGGATGCAGAAGAATTCAGCCTAATCCTAGCTAAAAATAAAGAAATGCAAGGCAGAAGTCATGACAATAGGACACCATTGCTCTGAGGCCACTTCCGTGGTCAGAGGGTTTTAGGGATGCAGTGATGCTGGTACTGTGCACTGTCCGAGCACTCTTAGCGTAGGCACAGATTTGTGGGCAAAGCTGTATGGGTTGCTTGAGTTTTAATTCACCCCCTACCCTCCCAAGGGAAGCTAAGTTGACCTGTGCCAGTGGGTTTAACCATGGTAATTGAGGTTGTTTCCATAGCTAGTGGAGTTGTGCTTCACCATAGCTCTCATCAGAGTGTTGCAGAAGGAGTTGGGTACATCATGTCAGCGGATCACAGCCGTACGTAGCAGATTATTCGAATGGACCGTTGTGAGCTCTTGGTGTCCTGAGATACCTTGATGCAATGCTATTATATGCCGCTAGTAGAAAGGTATGGGCGCCTAGACTTACATAAAATCATAGAGATGTTCTGATACACACATTTACAAACAGGGTGAACAGTCTTAAAGAGATGATAGAAATCTGTCCCTTGCCAGAGGAGACTGAATGAAAAAATGTTCTGTTCAGATCAAAAGCCCCATTCCTTATGAGAAGCTGTGCCACAAAGCTTGGTCTGGAGTAAAATTGTCAAAATAAACAAAGTGCAGAAGTCAGTGATACTAAAGCTAAGCACTTGGGTCATTTGGGAGCAAATACATTTAGATTCATTTTGGATGGGGCTAAAAGTAATGATCGAGACTTCTGTGCAATACCAAAATAAACAGGATTGGCTCCACTACACCTTCCCTGAGCTAAACAGGCAGATCATGAAAGAAATACCATCCTGGCAGAATTCCTGTTAGGTCACTGAAATATCACATCTCTTCACTTTATGGTAAATACTTGACAAGAATAGTTTGAATAATATTGTAATATAGGTGTGTTGCGTGTCATCCCCTCATCCACATCTAGCAGTTGGAAAGCTGTTGAGCTACCTTGATTTACATGCCATCCTTGAAATAATTTTGGCCTGAATTTTAAAATAAAACAATAAGCAGCCATTCTACTAATTCTTTTTATTGCCATCTTGCTTCCTCAAATGCCATACCTACTGTCTCTGTCATTGGCTTAGGAAAATTCTGATAAATACTGTAGCAAGATATTTTAGTAAAATCTGGGGACAGGTTCACCTGAAATGAATCAAGGAGTTGCTTAAAAGAATAGAAAAGTAGACCTATGAAAGGCAGCTGCTGTTGGTTATTCATTATAGACTGTGGTCTCAGTTCCAAGCTGATTTTCTTCATGACCTGGGTAGATCCTGTCGAACCTTAGTCTTCTGGAGAAGAGGAACTCTTCATCACTGCAAAACCAGTGGTGGTGAGTTCACAAATTCACAGTCTCCTGCTTTAGACTCCTTTTCTCCTCTTCATTTTATCTCCAGTGTCTTGTTGCTCAAGGGGCAAGGCTACCTCTTCACCTTATTTCCAGTTCTCTCCAGTGGCTGTGGCTGAAGGAGCAAGGCTTTTCTGTCTTATCTGAGAGGTTTCCTTCTTCCTTCAAGAGCAAACTCAGCCTACCAAAAAACTATGCAGGGTGGCCCAAAGAAACACTAATTAAATGGTTGTTCACAAATGGAAACTTTAAAAAGTTGCTTTATAAAGTCAGTAATTAAAAATACTCATAGTGTAATTGCCACAGAGATTGATCTTTGAAGTATCCATTTCTAAAATCTGACCCAGTAATAACCATTTTTGAGAAAATTAATCTTGCCTTGTGTGGATGTAAAGTTGATGTTGTATTACTAGTTTACTTGAAAATCTTACATATATGAGTAATTGAAAACTCCTAGGAACAAAGCAAGTCATTCTGCATTTGTTCTTCAGTAATATTAATAATGCATTCAAATATACCATCAGTATTGTCACTCTTTCAAACAAGGCAGTTTACTGTAATCTTTCCATTCCCTGGAGATGCTGAGTCAGCATTTGAACTAGTTCTTTTGGCCTCTTTGCGTGATAGACTTTTAAAGTAACACGTCATCAAGATAAAATCTACTTAAATCCTTAGCAAAATACAAAATCATGTTTTTTTCCCCCTCTATACATTATTGTATTAGTATTTTTTTGCAAAAACCCTGCAGTTTGCAGGCAGTTAGGTATCCACAATGCCCAGTTCTGAAATCACAAGTTCTCTTCTGTTTGTTTGCTGTTGTGTCAGAGAGTTTCAGTACGTCTTTGGGTAGTTTAAATGATTATTCTCCCCATCCCCGCCCCCCAACTGTATATCTGTACATGTTCTTGATGAAGAGGCATGGGGCCAGGAGTCATCAGTGCTCTGTTCTATGCCATTAGCTAAAATTGCACCAAAGCAAAGTGAAGATGCTGCTGGTGGCTTCAGAAGGTTGGAAATTACTGCTCCAGTTGAGGATCTCTGATCTGTGGCTTTGGATCTGTCTTGACACTTTGCTATGTTTAGATATCCCATACCTTTAGGCTTTAAAAGGGTCACTTTCCAGCCAGAGGATATTCCCCCCTTCCCATTGAATTTGCTGACAGTGTGAGAGATGGTTCTGCGGCAGCCGTTCTTGCATCGTTACACCTCATGGGACCTGATCCACACAAAAAGCCAGTGGGAGAAGAAGGTTGGTTCTTGTGCCTTCGAATCGCTGCGGTATCCTTCATTTTCTGCTGAAGTGATTGGAATTTGGTCTGTAATGATGGCTTCCCCCGCGCGGTGTGTGCATCGGTGCACTCCATGTTACGTTTTGGAGAAACAAATGTGCCATGTCTGAGCATGAGTGCTCACGTGGCCCCAATCCTGCGCTCATGCAAAGTCAAGGTCACTGGCGCCAGTCGTGTTTACAAGTGGGTTTATCCTGCAGCTTTGCTCACTGTGAAAGCCCATGCATGTAAGTGGTTCTGGGGTTGTATAAATCCTGCTGGGTGAAGGATGCCGTCACTAATTTAGCAAGTTAACAGGGTAGCTTTTTGTTCAGCTTCCCCTGCCTCCTGCCGCAATATAAATTAGAAAACCTTGTGCTGAGCTCGAAAAATCTGATGGTGCCATCGACCAGCTGGGATTTTGAGCTGCTGGAATTGCAAACTGCATGTGATATAAATGGCCTGAAGTAAAACAGGTCATCAAAATAGAATATTAATGATCTAAGATGTTGGTAACACAAGAGCTCTTTTAAATTTATGTCCTAAATAATGAGCTAAAAGTAACTACAGGAGCTGATGATGGTAATAATTTTTTTTTTTTTTTAAAAAAAGATAATATATCCAGCCCCCAGTTCCTTTCATGACCCACAGTCCCAAGATGCTGCTCTTCATTTTCAGCTCATGGGCTTTGCTCTCAGGGTGGTTTAGGTCCTTACGTAAGCACACTGGCCTCAGCTAACCTCCTCCTAATGTCCAAACGCATTTCTGTTGTGCCTTCTAGTACTGTACCTTTGTCAGGTTTAAAATATCATGGTGTAGATGTCAAAATCTAGATGCTCCCCAAACTAAACTTGGTTTGTTCTTGGAACTGGGGGAGGCAGGATTAGAGGGAGGATTAGATCAGTAGGATTTTTGGCTGAGATGATACACGAAAAGGTTGCTGTTCCTGTTGGTGTCGCGTTTTGGTTACCTGAACATCAGTCATTTGAGTTCATCGTTGTTTTGGGTCAACTTCTATTTTTGTTGCTTATAAACATCTCTTGATGTTCTTGTTTTTATTTAGTGGATTAACTGTTGGTTAGCGGAAGCAGCCTGTTGGACAGGTGGAGTGATGGAGGAGACTAACAAGGTGACGGTTTCTCTCCTGTGCCCTTAAGAAGGGCTCAAGAAATTGTTCCCCCCTATGGTAAGGGAGAGGGAGGAAGGTGGGGTGGGTACAGGTCATGTGCAGCAATGCAAAGCTACAAAAGGAGACACTGAACAGGCCATGGAAGATGTTGGTCGTTGCTGTGGAGTCCCAGGCTGAAGTATCCATCTCTCAAAGGAGATCTGGCTGGATTCAGCAGCAGGCCAGCACCCAGACCTCACCGATGCCAGAATCCGAGACCTTTCCTCTCCATCTGCTCGCTGCTGGACTGAGGTCTGGGGAGGACCCGGAGCTTTGAGTTCAGCAAACCCAAGGTTTTGCGCTCCCTCTGCTGGCTGCATTTTTGCTGGCTAGTGCCTGCTCTTCATCCCTGAAGGAATGCTGAAATCAGTGGGGACAATCTTGAACAAACAGGGAAGTAATAAAATTAGCATGGCTCCTTTTTAGGGTCCTTGAAGACTAAGAAAAAATCCTTGTTGACCATGCTGCAGAGGTGCAAGTCAGTAAGGAGATGCATTTCTTACACTTCTTTCCAAAAAGGTCATTAGTTGCCTTGGAAAGTGGAGGCACAGGGGAAATCACATCAGCCTAAGTCACACTTCAGTATCTTTTGAATCTAGTGTGGAACACTTGAACTATGACCAAGAATGACTTCAGTATTCTGTTTGCTTGCCTTAAATTTTATGTGAATTTTTTGTTCTGTGTTAGCCCGAATAGTGATAGGTCTGTCTCCAGACTCAATGGCAACTTCTCGTTGCCACCTCTTCTCTCAGCTTTCGTTTGCTGCAGTCCCTGAAGTGCTTCCTTGATTTGTTTTTTAAACTTCCAAACTGTTTCTCATCTCAAGCCACCACTGTCCTGATACCACAACCTTGTACTCAGGTTAGAACCTCAGAGGGTATCAAAAACCACTTTGATTTCTAGAGTTTTCTCTCTCAAGCATTATGGTTTCCGTCTCCTCATCTCTACTTTGAATCCAGCAGATACTTCTCTAGGGCATTAGCTTCCAGTTTTGGAAAGCAGCTTGTGTTTGTCCATTTACCAGGCTGAAATCAAATGTTCTGGCCAACACTGAGAGCAGCCCAGGTAGTGGTGTGCATTTTACACCCCTGTGGACCTTGGTTATTGTCAGTCCCAGCCATATCCAGCCCAAATTCCCTACCGGGTAAGGACTGCATGACTGGGAAGCATTGGCACACTGTCCATGTTCAAGGAGTTTCTGAAACTTTTTCTCTCTGCTCTTTAGTTTCACTCTTGCTGCCTGCCTAGACCTGGTAATAGTTTTTGCTAAATGTTCTTACTTCTCCTGGTTCTTCCCTAAGATTTCCACTTTGATAGCAGAGCTTTGAGTTGAAATGACCTTTTTGCTTACTCTCAAGTTATTTCTGGTTCTCAGCTAGTTTCTTTTACTCATGGACCTATGGTGACTTCTTAGCTTCTGATCCGAGTTTGTTGCCAGGTTCAGTTCAGTTGCGTGTAAAGCTGCAGCAGGTAGCAGCTTTCCAGAGCAATGCTCTCACTCCTAGAAGCAGCAGCAAAGTAAATTAAGTTTGGCAGCGTGCTTCTCACCAAGGTCTGACCAGAACGGATTGAAGGGTAGGCAGCAGCAGTTGAGTTGGAGCACGTACACCAAGTGATAGGCTGCTGGAGATGGAAAATGTTAGCTCATCGCTTCTCTTCCATCTGCCATAGGGCAGCGGAGAATTATTGAGTCCTTTCTAGGAGCTTCTAGGAGTTTTCAAAGTTGCAAGTAACTGAGCTTCTGCCATTTCCCTTGGGAAAGTATTCCTTACAAATACAATTCACTGTCAGGAAGTCGTTCTGAAACTCTCCTTAATTTTTCCTTTTTTTGGTGTCCTCCCACTAAAATGGGCTTTAACACAAAGAATCTATTTAAAGCGCTCCTTTTTTATTTTCCTGTGAAGGCTGATGGGGTTTCTAGTTAATGTTTGCACGAGACTGTAGCTCTCTGGTTTAAAGGCGAAGAATCACTGTATTCCCTGTGGTTGCACTGATACTTTCACTCATTTCCATGAGGGGCTGGATGAGTTTCACTCAGTGTATTAAATGAATGTTAGTTATTGGGTTCCCTTCCCAAATATATATTAAAAAATTGTATGTTTTGCTGCTGGAAAGAGCAGCCTAGTCTAAATCTAGATCATGTTTGTGCAGAAGTTTTGGGTTGCTCTTGATTCTGTGAATGGTGTTGTGTTGTGAACCCGAAGACAGCGTACACTGTGGCGAGGGAGAAAGTAGCATTGAAAATAATCAAAGTGCAAAAGCAAACAGTATGAATGCAAATTTCTGCTAACAGAGATTTAATGTCCTTGAACTGTGCTGCAGAAAAGAAATTTAGGAAAACACTTGTTACTTAGGTATAATTGCTTGCAAACCAATGCTATTCTAGAGGGAATTGGTTTTAATGGTTAAATTATACAGCACATTTTAAAATTGATTGTTTTGCATAATGTATTGTTGAACCTGTGAATCTCACTGACAGACCACATTGTTTACCTTTGTAGAAATCAGTCAAAACCAAAACAGTTGCATAAGAAGAAACTGGGAGATTTTTCAGAAGCACAGATCATTCATTAGCAAATTCAAGGGCAGCTAAACACCTCCTGGGATTATTCTCCATGTCATTGGAGGCATATTAAACACTTTATATAGCTTAACGTTCCAGGACACTCACCAACAGCAAATGGACTCAGGTTACTGGTTTTAAAAAAAAAATGGACTAGCCTGATTCTAGTTTTACCACAAGATAACAACAGGAATCTTCTGTTTTATAAATGTCTACCATAGCTTTGATTTAGCACTGATTTTTTTGTTAATAAATGGAAACTGAAGGCCTTTAGTGAGATCTGCTTCTTGCGTGGGGGAAATGACACATACAGATCTTCCCAGTTACTAAGTTCATCAACCTCCTTCTGCAGAAATAGAGGCATCTCTAGTTGCTTACTCATGATATAAGCTTACACACATTACATATAGGTTGTTACTCACTGCTCAGAGCCCCTGAGTTACACCTCTGCTGGTGGACCACTTCCCGAGATCCCTCGTTTGCTTTAAAGCTGTGCAAGCAGTATTAAAATTTTTTGCAGCGTAGTCTGTCTAGTAGTGTCATTTTGCTATTACTTTTCATCACATACAAGGCCATATTGTGGCATTGCAGATCAGTAAAGTATACTTGCTGTCTTTCCATATCATCCTTATGTACTGAAAATTTAGCAAATTTTTTAGGTTCCTAAGCAGAAATTCAGGAATGTAGAGTTAGAAATTAAGTTTGGGCTGGGATTTCAGTCAGGCCTCCCTTCAAAGTCTCTTAGAATCACAGGGTAATATAGGAAGATAGTTCTGGAGGTCATCTGGTCCAGCACCCTCTTCAGAGCAAGCTACATTTAAGTTGACTTAGGTCACTGAGTTTTGAATACCTCCAAAGATGGAGATTTCACAGCCCCTTTGGGCCCCTGTTCCAGTTTTTTACCACCCTTATGGGGAGCAAGTTTTCCTTATCTAAGGAGAATTTCCACTTTTGAAACTTGTGTCCATTGTCTGTTGTCCCATCATGTATCTAGCTCCAAGAATAATTTAGCTTTGTCTTCTCTGTAGCCTACTCTGAGGTACGTAAAAACTTTTAAGACCCTCTTAGTCTTCTCTTTGCAGGACTGAACCATTGCAGCTCCCTCTGCTTTCCCTTGTGCATCATGGGCTCCAGCCCCTGACAATCTTAGCGTCCATCCACTGGAATTGCTTCAGTTTGTCAATGTATTGTACTGGAGAACCCCAAACTGGACACCAATATTCCAGGTGCAGTCTCGCAAGTGCCAAATAGAGAGGAATAATCCGTCCTCTTGACTTGCCTACTGCACACGTACTAATGTAGTCAGTGTGCAGTTAGCTTTCATTGCTGCAAGAGTGCACCGCTGACTTGCGTAGCTTGTCCACCGCGACCACAGGGTCCTTTTCTGCAGACCCAGCCAGTCGGTTCCCAGTACAAATACATGGGGATTATTTTGTCCCAGGTTCATGACTTTGCATTTGCATTTATTGAACTTCATAATGTTCCCGTCAGTCCGTTTCTTCCTCCCTTGCGTCTGTTGGGAAGTGGCGTGTGAGAGTCGGGTGGGTACAGCTTTATTCATATGGCAAAACTCTTCATGTAGACGAGACCCTATGGACTGACCAGAGCAGATGTTGAACTTGATCAGATGTTTTCATCTCTCCTTGGCAGTATTCTTGAGGTCCTTGCTCTAAACATATAAATACCTCAGGATCAAAGGGTGAATTTTTTTTTTGTTATTTCTTTTTTCAAGGAATGCTCAATTGTGAGCGAAACAGTATTTCAAGCATTTCTTCCCGTGCTGTTCGGCATGGTCAGTCTATCACGTGGACTCTCTTGAGCTCATTCTAGGTTCACTGACTCATGCGGATTTCACTAAGCATCTTCATGCGTCTTAATTAGCTTAATAAATTAATCAGAAGTTGCGGTACAGAGCAAAATCCAAGCTGAGCTGCAAGATTTTGAGCAATGGGATGAGACTGGATTTGCTTTTAATGAAACTCTGTGGTCCTTTAGTTGCCCATGAATATAACTGAGAGATTAGCATTTGTCACAACTTGTGTCCGAAGGTGTGTGCACATATGAGCTCCGTAGGCTCTTGCTGATGTTACCGACTGTTGCTGTAGATGGGGGAAGCTGAGACAGAAACCAAATGCTGCCTGCCTATGGTTCTAGAGGAGTCATGGGTCAGAGCACTGCCCACAATTCTCTCCTGGTGCTGCTTATTACATGTCATTTAGGTCATTTCTGCCTTTATCATCAGATCTGGCAGTGCTGCAGAGCTGCCTGCTTGCTAGATCTCATTGTATCAACACTTAAACCAAGTGATTAAAGAAAGATTAATGTCATAGATGTAGTGTGGTTAAAGACCGTGGCCAGAAAATCAGTGAAGTATAGAAATTATTTATATATTTTCCATGCACGCTTGCTCTCTCTGTTTAATTTGTGTTCTGCTCTCAAAGCCCTAGGAATAATACAGACAATCCAGGTTTCCGTACCTGGATGTTTACTTTATTCAGCTCCTTGTTGGATATGTATTTTATGTCCTTGGTGGTGGAAAATACAGTTGAAACCTCTCTTTCTCAGTTGAATAAAATGGTATGACAAATACCATGGCCTGATAAAGTCTTTGAATAAAGCTGTAGCCAATTTCGATTTAAAACACTCGGAGGAGTCATTATTTTACTCACAGGCCACTTTTAAAGTTGGGCACATGCTGTGTTGTGCTCTTTTACGATGTATAAAGAAGCCTTTGCGCTCCTCTGGCTTTTTCTTTAGCCTTTTCTGCCTTAATTAGTTCCATACGTGGAGGGTATTTTGCCGTCACCTATCCAGCCATCTGAGAGGGCAGTCAGTCCAGGAATGCATCTTCGTGCCACCTCCATCACCAGTGCTGACACTTGTTCCACTGTCTGATGATTTCTGGCAAATTATTTGATCTGAATCAAAGTTAACTTCCAAAGACCCAAGAAATGTAATTTTCAGATCCAGTCGATCTCATCAAGTGACTGCATAAGTACTGGAGCCAATGCAATGGAAAGAGAAGACAGGGAGCAAAAGGCAGCCTTTTAGCGGCAGCCCAATTAGATTGGCCTAAATTCATGTGACCCTGGCAAAGTGATGGGTTCATGAAAGTCAGGAACAGGAAAACTTGGCAGTCTAGAGGGAACAAAGGTTAGTGTCAGCCTGCATTTGAAAATTTATCTATTTTCAACAGATAAACTCTCTGTAACATATAATTTTAATAATGAAGAGCTGAACCTTGATGCTACCCACAAAAAGTCCAATGACATTTGAAACTATGACAAGTTTCAATGGTCTAGATACTTTGGGTGATAAATAAAAAAACTAAAAATCAGAGATTACGGTAGAGCCAGAAAAAATGTTTCTAGCCGCCTTTTTCATTGTAGAAAGTGCAAAATGTCCGATACCCATCTGTAACTAATTTCTTACCGGCTCACTTTGCATAAGAGAGCAGTAGCTGGTACAGATTTTGGTCACTTGTCTCACACTAGGTACTGTTGGTCACATCAGAGTGGTGTGGCTGCTAAAATGGGGAGAGTGTAACATGTTTTAGTGATCCTAAATTCTTGGTGGGGCCCACCACGATGGAAGGGGCGCATAACTGGTTTTGTGGCTGAAGGTAGTACACAACTTCCCGTGGTATTACAGCCCCTCAAGTCCATAAATCCGTAAATCTCAACCACTGCTTGTAGATGTGTCCAGCCCTCCACTGTTAGAAAGACTGTCCTTTTCAAAATGTAAAATTTGATCACCTAGTTCAACTTTATCGTGGGCAATACAGAAGTGGAGGAGAAGGCTGTAATTTGGTGATGCTGATCAAAGCTGAAACACCGAGTTGATAGCATTGTTTGTTGTTTTTTGTTTTTTGTTTTTTTATTTTACCCACTTGTACAGATCTGAGCACTCTTAGCACTTACTAATGTGTGAGAATGGTGATCATTGGGAATTAGCATCTAAATGAGCTTGTGCAAATGAGCTCCTTTGGTCTGTGATAGTTCTTGGAGGAGTTATGCCTTTTGACTTGAAAACAAATATTATAATCTGAGCAGGCACTGGGAAGTAAATTACAATATTTTGGTTTGTCTGTGTGGTATTTTTTGGTGCCACAGTTCTTGTTGAACATTGTTATATTGAAAGGATGTAATTGGAATAATATATTATAGGGGAACATCAGTGATAATAGTACTTAGATCTTTCATCTTTTTATTAAGTCACTTTTTTTTTTTTTTTAATACTGTTCATTGAGCAGTAAAAAGAGCTGGAAGTCGTGCAAAGAATGCAAAGAAATAAAACCTAGCACAGTGAAAGACTTTCGGTACAATATGAATGTTGATCCTTTAAATCACAAATCATCTTTCTATTAATTCACTGTAGAATAAGGTCTCCTCAAGATAAGACTCAGCAGTGCTGTGGAGTTGGTATTTAAAGTATGTCCATCTGCATCTAAACGAGTAGCTCCAAGACAATCAGATTATGCAGTAGTTACTTTGGTGAGAATATCGCCTAAGTGGAATGGAAACTTCATTTTGAGTCTAATATTAGACCCTGCTTTGGAAAATTCCTTTTAAATGATCACAAGCTGGGAATAGCAAAAGAATTTAACTTTCGACAGACAGCATTCACCAAGAATTTGTTTTTAACTGCTTATGTTGGGTCCCTGGGAAAGCAGATGTGAAAAACTTACCAAAGTGAATTGACTTGACCTGATGCAATGTTTATATCAGTAGTTGATAAGTTTTCCTCCCTCGTCTAATTTGTTCAGGATATTTTCATTCTTTAACCATGAGTAAGTCTGGTTTGGAATAGTTTGAATGCTTGCTAGTCTAATAATCTGAATCTTAAAACATGCAGACATTATTGCCTATAAAGGGGTCTAAGCAAAGTTGAACTATTTTGGTTGTCTTCCACAGATGGGATAAGTATCGTTTTTGAGTCTAGCAAAGAGGAATGTGAGACAACGTTGCTTACCTCCTGATAGTTCAGAAAGCATGTTGATATCTGCTGTATTTTATACTTCAAAATGCCATTTGTATGTGATGAACCCTTTGAATGCATGTTACGTTTTATGCAGCTTTACAGAGGACCAGCTTTCAATGGTAGCTAGGGAGACTGGCAACCAAGGACATCAAAGCGGATTTGAATGGTCATAGTAGTATTATTATTCTTGTGGCAGAAAGGACTTTACGAGTTATAGAATATGCTGTGAATGATGCACAGCTCGGGGATCTTTAGAGCCACTAGTATATCTCATCTTAGCTTTTCTCTTTGTTGACCAGACAAGGTCACTTCGAATATTTTAATTAATCAGTTCCTAAGTAAGCTGTGTGCTCCCCCTCCACGTATGGAGCGTGTCTAAATAAATTATTTTTGAGTGAGGGAGGAGGAAAAGAAAAACTCATGGATTGGGCTGACCTCTTCTACCCAGCTCTACCCTGTCCATGTGCTTCTGTGGTTTGGCCATTGTTGCTGTTGTTTCCAAACTTGAGGAGAATATCCGCGGGAGCTTGCTGCAAAGGAGAGCTCCAGCCTGGCCTTCCTCTGCCAGTGCATGAGACAAGAAGTGGAACAACCATCAACAAGATAGTATAATGAATTCAATGCCAGGGTGACAGTTTCACTGGGAAAGGCATTAGAAAGAGAACATTGATCTTTTTAGGCGTTCTCTTTTAGTGCGTTAGGTGGATTTATGTGACCCAGGAATGCATTTCTCAGACAGAAATCAGATTGTTTTTAAGCATCTGTTAAACTTTGCCTCTTTTTTCATGAAGCCTGACACCAGTCTTTTTATCTTTTTATTTATAACTGTGTCTATAATTCTGCTATAATATCTGATCTTTCAGGAATTTCTAAAATGTCTAAATTGCTGATCTGTCTCCTTGCAGGCAAGTCTCACCTGGCTATAGTACAAAGAGTAAACAATGAAGGAGAAGGTGATCCTTTTTATGAAGTCCTGGGAATTGTCACTTTAGAAGATGTGATTGAAGAGATCATCAAGTCTGAAATTCTGGATGAAACAGATCTATACAGTGAGTAGAAATATTTGTACTTTGTTTATAGACGAGAGGGAAGAATCGGTCAGCAGTTGTGTCTAATAGCTGTGTTTTGAGAGATGTAAGTTGCTGATTTAAAATCTCAATGGTCAAATGACCTGCAGGTCACTTAGATGGTCAAAGTGTTTTTTATTTTCGCAGCATGGGCATCTCACCCCTTTATGCTGTCTTAATTCAGAACCAGGACAGCTTTATTTGACCCTTCCATCAAGAAGGTTTACATCTGCAACAGTCTGGTCTCTCCTGTTAGCTGTTCTCCACCACAGTGGCCTTGTTAAACCTTTCTGTTACAGTGCTCACAACCTTCCACAATTTCCCCTAACATCTCTCTGCCTCAAGGGTCTGTAGTCCATGTACTACCATATTTTAGGAAGAAGGCAGGCAAATATCATACCTCGGGGAAGGGGAATAGAGTGTCTTTAGAATCTCATTCTGTCACTCATTTTTCAGGGCTGAAAACCAGCATGTCCTAAATGATTCCTCTGTTTATCACTCAGTACAGCTCCTTCCTTCCTTCCTGTTAACATATGTTGAGGGAGATGATGCTGCAGGTCGAGCATTACCTGGGCCTTGAGAGATCTGGACTCTTTTCTTTCACAGTTTAGAGTTTGTCTGGTCTTTGGCCAGTTACCTAATGTGTCTTTGCTTCTCTTCCCATCTGCACAATCTGGCCTGTGCATACTGGACTTCCTTTCTGTCATTCTTGATCTGTCTTATCTGTACTTTGATAACTTCGAGGCAGATGCTATTTTTTACTGTGTGTTTGTGTGTAGCACAAGGATGTCCCTAGAATCTATTGTAATAGAAATAATTGAAATAGTAATTTTAAATATCTTTAACGCTGTTCAGCTGTCTTGTGCTTTCTTTTTCTTTCCTCATGAAAGGGATCTGAATGTTTCTGGAGCATCTTTTTCAGGTCAGTGTAAGCAGCTTCTATTCTCCCTCCAAACCAAATGAGCGCTTTATACTGTGGGATAGACATACTTCTACTTTTCCTAATAGATTGTTATTGCCTGAACTACTTTCTGTAGCTGGTCAGTATTTTACCAGTATTTATGTGCCCAAAGGTTCATGTAAATCACAGTTGTCTTTAAAGTATGCTAAACAGTCTAATCACTATGCAAATCACAGAAGTCCAGTTAGTATCAATTTCTTTTCCTACCTTTACAATGAACTGTTGGACTAATCAGTTACCACGTAATGCTTTTAAAGGGTGAATTCAGACTTTCTTTTATACTCCAAAAAGATCCTGGTTTTGGCTCATCACCTTTGAGGTGTTTCCATGTCTCTACAAGTGAAAGGCATTGCATAAGCTTTTCAGTGAGTTCTTTCCCTTGTTTGTTAAGAGAAACCACATAGATTATGCTGTGGTGTTCTTCAGGACAAAAAAAGCTTTGACCGTTAATAGCATGTTAGAGGGCAAGGAAATGAGAATTTAATTTTGCTATCTGAAGACTTCCTAGATTTACAAAATAGAGCTGGTGAACATGAGTTCATTTTAAACTCTCCTTCCTGGGAAGGTTTTACTGTTGAAAATTCCTGGTTCAGAATAGCAGGGAAACTTCCTGGGCTTCCTGGAGGATGCAGGAAATTCTAGGGGGTGGCTCCTGTTATGTACTGTGAAGATGAACTTCTAGTTTCTTTATGAAGCACCAGACTTCATTCCACTGTTCCGGTTGAAGGAAACTGTAGCAGTAAGGGAGAGAGAGAAATCCAGAGAAGCTGCGAGGATCACAGAAAATGTGATAGGTTTTGGATTTGGGCAGGTTGATGTGCTGTAGCCACTTCCAGTTGGTGTAGTGACGGGAACGTGCTTCGGGCTTACTGAAAGTACATTATGGTCCATGACGTGTTAAGGCAGCTCGTTTTTGATGTTGATATCAGCGTGTCAGTGCTAGTAACCGCATGTAGTACTAGAGTTCTCTGATGCTGTTCATTATAAGACCAAGCTGGCTTGCTCAGACCAAGCCAACTTTAAACCTTTGGACTGATTTGCTCTATGCTAGGTGTTTACTTAAAAGTAGACCTTATGGAAAATGTTGGCAGCATTGTTATGCCTTTGTTCTGAAGTTTAAAAAAATGTTTTGTTTTGCTTTGATGGAAACTTGAAATTTGATGAAATGGCTGACCTTCGTGTTGGATCTGTGTCTTTCTGCCACTTCCATGAAAATCCATTTGAACTCTGTTAGGGTAGGAGCAATTGTAAATTCACAGCATTTGCTGAAAACTGCTGCAGCTAAATTTGTCCAGGGTTGTATACCCAGTAAACGTGTGGTATTTCTTCAGATTGCTCTAGTCTGCTATGTCTTACGGCTTGCAGAGATGTTGGGAGCAAGGAGAAGAAGATGAGAGCAAGAGAAATTGTTAAATATGTCTGACCTATCAACATCTGGATAGACTGAGTACTTCTGAGCATGCAACTTTGTATTGAGGATGCTGGTGGGGTGGAGAGAAGAGGTTTCTGTCATGACACAGGTAGGCTCTGAGTACGTCTCAGCCAGTGTGACGATGAAGAGCTATCAGTGCGTTTGGCTCTTAGCATTGGAAAGTTGGGGTATTTCTTCATGGTTGATGCACTACAGGCATCTGTCCTGCACTCCCATGGCCCTATCCATAGTGGGAGAGCATTTCTCAACCTTCTCAGAGGCCTCAGAGAGAAAGCTGTGTGTTCTGTGTTGGCCTCAGACTGCAGGGTCTGCTTGAGGAACGTGGAGTTCACCGTTCTGATGTGGGTTTGACTGGTGGCCTGTTTTATTTAGCTCTTTCTAACTGAAGATGAATTTAATCATCCCCTTAGTGCAGCTGGAATGCTGCTGTTTTTCACACATACAGATTCAGAGAGGGTTTGCCCCATGTAAAATCAGGGATATTTCTGCAAATGAAATACCTTAACACACCCTTGTGCGCATGTTCTGCACGCTGCGGGTAAATAGTCTGGTTGTAAGCCCCAGCTTACATTGCATTTTTACGTCCTCACCTACATGCTGTTCAAGTCTGTCTCGACGCCTGTGACCACTGGCAAGCCCATGCTGCAGGGACGCTCAGTGCCAGGCCATGGACCACATGTGTTACAGAGCTGTACTGCTGCAGCTGCAATAGCTTTCACCTAATGATTTGTCTTTAGCCTTGGCAAGTCACTTCCCTGAGCAGAAGACCACATCTTACCCTAACATTCCTATTTCCAAACAACTGTCAAAGCAGGTATGCTAAATATATGTGCTAGTAAACTCTTTATCACTACTCCCATTTCAAATACGGAGCTATGGGAATAAAAATTGTTTGCCCTAATAAGTATTTCTACTGTCATCCAGTGAAAGTGTAGCAACATAGAAAAGGTTGTGCAACACCAATTTGTCTGGCAAGACCTACAGAGATTGGCAGAGTGTACATCAGTATCCCATGCCAGGACAGCAGAGCTTTCTTTAGATGGAATCGACTCTTTAGATGGACCAAGGTTGTTGCCATCTGTTAGAAAGTGATGCTTTTACTTTGTTGGCCATTAGGACTGTGGACTTGCTAACCTTCAGCTGGCTAGCACCGGTAGGCTGCAGGAGCTGCATCCTTACAGGAAGCTATTTCAGGCTGGTTTAGGACTTCAGGTTCAGTCCTGCTGGTTTTCTGTTAGTTGCCAAAACATGTGTGATACACAGGGCAACCTGGTTTTCCCAGCTAGGGACAGAAAGAACTGGCAAAACTAACTTAGTTAATTCCTAAGCCTTTCGTTTAAAATGAAACAAACTCACAGGCTTAAAAAGACCTGTGCAGTGTGTGAGGTGTAGGCTGTCAGCCTGGGTGTGTGCATCACTGCGGGGAAGAGAGAGAAGGAGACGTGAGGTGTGTGCTGAGCAAGACTCTGGCATCGACCTCTGACTGCCTTGAGCTGGGTATTCTGGGCACAGGGTCAGTGAGTTTAGTCCTCTGGGAATTGTGCTTTCTTTTCCTGGAGTATCTGAAGGATGTACATCTCTAGCTGTTGCTTGTCTCTGTCCTTGTACAGTTCTTGTGTGCTAAACAGAACCACACTTCCATTTGATGAAATACTTTTGTCCTCATTCTGTTGTCTGGAGCTCACTGCAGATGTCTGCCCTGGTTAGTACAGATCCTGAAGACAAAAGGACAAAAAGAAGCGCAGGAAGAGAACAAGAACCCGTCCCAGAACGTTGTCCAGGTGCATTTCATAGAATCGTTTAGGTTGGAAAAGACCTTTAAGATCATCTAGTCCAACCATTGACCCTACTCTACCAGGTCTGCAACTAAACCATGTCTCTAAGCACCACATCTACACGACTTTTAAACACATCTAGGGATGGGGACTCAACCACCTCCCTGGGCAGCCTGTTCCAATGTTTGATAACTCTTTCAGTGAAAAATTTTTTCCTAATGTCCAGCCTAAACCTTCCCTGGCGCAACTTGAACCCGTTTCCTCTTGTCTTATTGCTAGTTACTTGGGAGAAGAGATCAGCTCCCATCTCATTACAACCTCCTTTCAGGTAGTTGTAGAGAGCAATGAGGTCTCCCCTCAGCCTTCTCTTCTCCAGACTAAACAATCCTAATTCCTTCAGCCGCTCCTCATAAGACATGTTCTCCAGACCCCTCACCAGCTTTGTTGGCCTTCTCTGGACACGCTCCAGCACTTCAATGTCCCTTCTCTACTGTGGCGCCCAAAACTGAACACAGGACTCAAGCTGCGACCTCACCAGCACTGAGTACAGGGGCACGATCACTTCCCTACTCCTGCTGGCCACACTATTCTTGATACAGGCCAAGATGCCATTGGCTTTCTTGGCTACCTGGGCACACTGCTGGCTCATGTTTAGCCGGCTGTCCAACAGGACCCCCAGATCCTTTTCTGCCAGGCAGCTTTCCAGCCACTCCTCCCCAAGCTCATTTGCAGCGCCCATCTCTCTGCTGCCTCCCTGCCCAACTGAATGGGTGATCTGAGGTTTGAACTCCCTGCTCCGTAGCCATCTCTGGCCCAGGCTGCGTCCTTCAAGGAAATAAATGCAATCATTTGTGGTGTTCTGCACCAGACCTAGAAGTTCAGGAATATTACAAGAGCAATCACAGCCTTACCGGTATTTGGACCCATCCTCTTCTTGAGATCTCTCCCTCAGCCCAGGAGCTCACTGTCAGCCTTGCTGCCTTTGATTTGAAGGAGAACCTGCTGAAGATAATTACAGTATTTGTTGATATCTCACTAAAAGTTATACTTAGGGTATCCTTCACACAGCACGTTCCTCATGTTGCAGAACCAAACAGCGTCACAGCACTCTGTAAGCAGAGATCACTTCAGCATGCCAAGATAACTTCAGTGCCCAGGTCTCCATCTCACTTACTGTAGAAAGTATAGACAGGAAATACCTGGTCCAGATTCATTACTTCTGTCACCATCCAATCCTTGGTTCCTATATTTTACAAGAAGCTCAGAAGTTGTTTGGATAGTGAAGAACAATTAAGACCATCCCTTACAAAAATAAGCCAAGGTAATGGCTTTAAGCTATATGGCTGTGCTCTCACTGTGTAATGTTTTTCTGGGGGGAAGGTTTCTGGACAAGCTGCCAAGGAAACAGTAGGAGGAATTGAAATCACCCATCATTTGATTAAGAGCCTGGGTCTCTTACCTTCATGACTGATGCAGATGGAAAGATTTAAGGCATCCTCTCATGTTGTAATGCCTACTCTGTTTTCAGGTACCAGAAGTGCACTGTGAAGCCTGCCAGTGGTACAGCTGGGCTGTATTTCACAGGGCTGCTTTACTGCCCCGCTGAAGAGATGTTTCCCTGTCCCAGGGCCAAAACTTGTATTGGTGTTGATTTTTGCCTCCCTGAAGAGAGCAATGACGGAGCTCCTTGTGAGAAAGCATCTCAGCCACAGCATTGTAAAAAAAAAAAAAAAAAAAAAAAAAAAAAAAAAAAAAGGCATTCTCTGAGCTTTTCAGAAAAAGCACAGTTTCTATTCTTCTTACCTCTTACAAGAGGTAGGACCTAGTGCAGCTTTTGGGGGACTTTTCTCCTATTCACTTTCTATTGCTTTGGTATCTATCTTTCCTTTAACTACAAGTACAGATAAGGTCTGTCTCAGACTATATTCCTAAGGCAGAGGTTGTGTTCAGTCTGTAACCACTCCCTTGGGTGGTTTCTATTCCTGCTTTTGGAAGAGAAACTGCAGTCCCTGATGTAGTCCAGGTCCTGGGTAAAGTACTACTAGGGTAAGAGGCTTCTGGTTTCAAAGAAGAAAAAGGGCATGGGTCATCGTTCTTCTTCATGTGCTTGGGAACAAGCATCTCTGATTTTCTGATTTGCAATGCTCACAGAATGAGCTTTAGATACCTAGTGTAGGTAGGTTACTATCAGTACAGCATTGCTGTTGAGTCTGTGATAGTCCTATAGTGCAGGCTTGTCCATGGGAAATTGAGGATCCAAATGTATTCATATCTAAAAGGCCAGGTGACTTGGGAAAATCTTTCTAGAAATCTGTTAATTACCAGTATTGTGCATTTCCAAGCCCCAAACGCAACTGTTCTTAGCCTTATGTAGTCTGTAGCATATTTTTGGACACCTACAGGACTGCAGATCTCAGTGGCTTCCTTGCTATGGTACACCACTTTAGTCATCTTTGCATGGATAACCCAAAATCTGGCAACAGCTAACTGGGAGTATGCGTGAGGTTTCAGAGTCTTAGCTTCACCTACACCTCTTTGGGTGCTTGCCTGAATTCTCTGCAGTGAGTCAATGTACCAGAACTTCTTGTGGTCCCTCAGAAGTCCAGTCATTTTAAACCAGTGACTGGGGGTCTGATAGCCAAGTAGCTTTCAGTATCTTTCCCCACTAAGGCCCTAGAACCTGAGCCGTGCCGTAAGTCTGAGGGGCTCACAGTAATTGCCTCAAGACTTGGGTTTTCTGCAATACACGGTGGAGCTCAGAGCTGTCTGACAGCATTCTGCTGCTTCTAGCCAATGCCACCTTATGCACTGTGTCAGCAGAGAAGAGCAAGATCCTGCTATCTGAGCAGAGACCTCTTCTCCCTGGAATTGATGTATACCATACCCCAGCATGCCTACAGCTCTCCGCTTGCCTGGTTTCCTAGACGTTTTGGCAGATTAGCTCAGTGGGCGGATGATGATAGCTGGGTTGTTTGTGCCTCTGCAACTCCATCTTTCATGTTGTCTTTCACAAATGGGGATTGCCCACCACAGAGCCTGTTTTAAGACACAGATGAACCAAGTGGCAAGTATTTAGCTGAATAAAGGACAGGAGTCCAGGATCCCTAGCAGGTGAATTCCCATATCTGAACTCCTGAAGCTACTCTGTGCTTCATTCTGGCTTCAGTGCCTGTAAAGCGGCCAGAGATTCCCATCGCCAGGGTGTACACCTTGCCAGCCTTTGCTGAAGTTTAGACAGGACAAAAGAAACTGCATATGCTAGACATTGGGAGCTACTTGGACCAAAGACATGCGGGTTTTGCTAAAGTTGTCAGTGAAGCTGTGGTACAGCATAAGAAATAAGTCAATGTATATTTAGGCTATGTACTTGCTGGGAATTTTCTAAGGAATGTATATGAAAAAAGTAGTCACAGAAGCTCTTGTAAAACAACACCTTTTGGTCGTTAGCGACACTGAGCAGGACTCCTCCTCTCCACCTAGAAACACACATGCACCTTATGTGTAATATGCAGAGTGCCACTCTGCAGTTAGATGTTTGCAAGCAGAGACTTTCCCCTTGTTGAAATGACAGAGACTGTGGGTGCCTGGATCTGCAGGACAGGGGGCTCACCGCGGGATGAGCCTGCAGCACAGCTCACTGGTTGTTGCTGGTTTGTGCTGTCTGCTGATGAGCAGGGCTTTGCCTGTACTGCAGAGCGGTCTGTCTGCACTCTGTGCTCTGGGTGGCCGTCCTGGCTGACTCCATCCAGTGCGGTTCATGTTGGACCCTGTTCTAACAGAAATCGCTTCCTTCCTTTCTTTTCCCACCCTCCCTTCCCCAGCTGATAACAAGACGAAAAAGAAGGTAGCTCATCGGGACAGGAAGCAGGACTTCTCTGCCTTCAAGCAGACAGACAGCGAGATGAAGGTTAAAATATCACCGCAGCTCCTCCTGGCAATGCACCGGTTCCTGGCAACAGGCAAGTGCGGGTTAGCTTTTTTTGTGATCGTGCCAGAGCCTCGGAGGCAGTTTGTCAGCAAAGGCTGGTGAGGTGGGTGGGACAGTGCAGGCGGGAAGGGAGGCTGGATTGTGGGGTGACAAATAATACCACTGTTGTGTTTTTCTTTTTAAATTCTCTCCTCTCCTGTGTTCAGTGTCGGCATGAACCCTCTGAGACATTTACCAGGGGTGGACCAGTAACTTTAAATTGGTCTGAAAGGTAAGGATGAATGCCAAGTGCCGCACTGCATGTCTAGAGTCCGTCAGATTAACGACTAGCAAGTACACCCCATTAGGAAGAGCTCAGGGAACAAACCAAAGAGGACTCGATACCACTGGCCAGCTGACTGTAATTGCACTCTGGCGCCTTCTCCAGAAAGAGATGCTGGACTTTTTGCAGGAAGGTCTAAAGCAGTTCATGAGACGTTTTGACTCCAAGTGAAAAACTCTCCCGACACATTTAATGCAAACTGCACAGGCAGTTGAACTGTACTTTTTAAAATGGATTTCTGGCTGGCTTGTGTGACCTCCGTTGATGACTTCAGGTTTCAGAGGACAGTTGTCTCCATCCCAGAACACCTTGATGTTTTAACCCTTGGGTGGGCAGTCTGGCAGAGAGGCCAGGACCTTGAATGGTTTCTTGCAGCTGATACTGCCTTTCGTCGTAAAGTTGGTCCCTTCATCTCAGAGATGAAACCTGTTAACAGGAGAGCTTGTGGAAAACATGTCTTCCTATTGCTCGTGCTGTCTCTCTTTGACATGTAAAGACTTCTCACATGCAGGCCTTTCAGGCGGGTGTCTTTCACTGCTATGTTCGACATGTATTCATGGGTTGAAAATGATAAATTTGTTCTGTCTCAAGTTTGCCAGCTCCAGTTGGAAATTAGTACTTCCCCTCCCCTAAGATGCAGTAACTGCCTACATAGACACTTCAAGTCCACCTTCATGCTTTATTTTGCCTCTGTGACTTAAAAGAAACATGTACGTGATCAGTTATTGTATCTCAGCTGAGGGGCAGTAATTCCTTAAAAGGCTTGGACTCCTACGGCTCATGTGCACGTGAGCAAGTCCTTGGTGAAAGGAAGCAGTTCAACAGGAAGATGCGGATTTAACAACAAGCAAGGCGTTGTTCATGTAGTGGTACAAGACTTGATGGAGCTCCCTAAACACCTGCTCAACAGACATAGTCTTACAGTGCTGCTTCTCTACTTGTTTTGTGGATAAAAGGATTGTGTAGCTTAAATCCAGGTCTGGCTGTGAAGCCACTGCTAAATAAGATGAAAGCTGCAGTTTTGGTTTCTCTGTTCTAAACTGAGAATAGTATCTTTAGCAGATGAAAGGTACTGGGTCATTAACAGTCCTGTTCTGAAATGAGGTGTTAGGAAAGCTTATCAATTTGCATGCGTGAATCTCGACGTCCCTGGCTTTAACTCTCCCACAAAAGGATGAGATTTTCCGCTTCAAACAGCTCCCGTTTGGAACACTGAAGAGCAAGTGGATAGGGGATGTGTTCTCTGTGTCAGGCATGAATCCCACATGGTTTGAACTGACCTGCACTCTCTCTCACTCTGAGTAACTCTTCCCATATGAACCGTGGCAACCCCAATTGTGTCTTTGAGTTACGTACAGCATCTACCTAGAGCAACTTTCTAGTCCTCAAACAGTGATTTTTAAATTTTTTTTTTTTTTTAAAAAGTGCAATAAATGCAGTAACTTTAATAATACCTTTTGAATACCTTTTGAGGAAGGGAAAAACAAATTCAGAGGTTTTCTGTGCCCCAACTGTAAAGCTCTTCCATTTATACAACTCTGCAATGAGCCTATACATCTGTGACTCTGAACTATCAAGAGGGCAAGACTGCCTTTTTCTTTTCCCTTTCAGATGAAGACATGGTTTTTGGTTGTTTTGAAAAATACTTCAGTATTGAAAGTTGGGGCGTTCCTGGGGTTTTTTCCCCCTTACAAATCTAACAATCTCAAAAGACAGGAAGCCTGCAATTCCATAATGGATCTCTCTGCATCTGTGTGTCTTTTATAGGCAAATGCTTATTAACAAGTATTGCTGACTTCTTGCCAGGCATATGAAGTGTAATGCCAAGTTGTATCTTGTGTTATAGAAGTAGAAGCCTTTGGTCCATCCCAGATGTCAGAGAAGATCCTTCTCAGGCTGCTAAAACATCCCAACGTCATTCAGGAGCTGAAATACGATGAGAAGAACAAGAAAGCCCCAGAACACTACCTCTACCAGCGAAACAAGCCCGTCGACTACTTTGTTCTCATTTTACAGGTCAGACATGTGATTATGTAGATATATGCGAAGTCCTGCATCTCCTGACATATCCCTCTCTGTACCTCTTCCAGTTGTTGGAGTTTGTCTTCTTTCAAACATGGGAATGGAGCTATGGCTCCTGGGAACTGTTCCTGCCTCCTTTATGACCTTGCCAGCCTTGAAGAGCTCACTCAGCTGCTTTCAGCCTCAGTTAAACCAGTTGTGAAGGGTAGACAGCACTTCCCACTTCCAGTCATCTGTTGAAAGTTACTTACGCTTTAGGTATCACTAGGACAGGCAATGCAAAGGAATCCCTGCGTACAATTGGCATTGCTTGGAAAATAGGGGTGCAAAAAATGGCATGTCATAGGAGTTTGGCCAGGATGCTTTCTGTAATGCATTTTTCCCTTTTGCAAAAGGCGGCATGGGGAGTTTGACAGTTTAGAGAGATGACATTTTTCTGTGCAATTTTGAAGTCTGGATCTTTGGTGTTGTGAGAAGTGCCTGTTTCGGCGGGGGCATTGCGCCATCTACTGAACTGCTGCCACCTCCTGCCACAGCCCCTGTGGTTTCTGGGCAGCCAGCCATCCAAGCACTCACCCTACCCTGAGGTCACAACATTTGGGTGCTTTTTAGATTGGAGCCCCATGTGGTGTGAAAGGACTGTTTTCTACTCGCTCTGTACAGGGTTGCTTCCAGTGTTGATATCTCCCAGGTTTTGTTACTTGACAGGAACACTTGAATGGCTAGGTAAAAAGTTTTACACAGAAACTTAGCTTCCATCTATCACCGTTTGAGCAGGAACTTCAAGAATTTAAGTGAGATTTTGCTTATGTTTCTATCCTGCATAACTGAAATAAGCTTTAGTTATAAAAATACAAGCATCGTAGCTAAAGTTCTAACACAGCGCTTGAAATCTTCCTTAATGTGGCCTTAAATAAAAAAAGGGAGGAAGGTTTAAACACTGTCAGTGATAAACAATTAAGAAAGCACTGGAATATGGTATTGTAGAGTCAGTATAATTCTCTTTTTAAAAGGACTGGTTTTTTTCAAGGGTTTGAGGAGCCACTGGTAGCTCTTTAACTGCACTTTCTTATGTACTGAATTGTTGCAATCTGAAATATTCCAGAGGCAAGGTAATGCTCCTGAATGAGGTAATGCTGCAAAGATGTAAATGGAGGACATGGGCGATACAAAAGAACAGTCAGTTCTTTCTGAGCTGTTCTACAATCAATAAATATTTAGCAAACACAATGTGCTAGCTCTATAATGCATTTGGAAAAGTGAATCTTGCAGTAGGTACATACTATAAAAATGGTAATAAGGTTGGTTCTGCAAGGATCAAGAGGGGATAAATAGTCTGCTTTTGTTACTTAAATGGACTTGGACTTATTCTCTCATGTCAAGAGACGAAGAATACCTTTACAGTAAACATGTGCCAGAACACAATCAAATGTATATTCTGTGCATTATATTTACTAGTTTAATCTCTATAGAGTTACTGTTTAAATGTATATTCTGTGTGTTATATTTACCAGTTTAATCTCTGTAGAGTTACTGTTTTAGCTGGAATGTTAGCTAATAGGAAGAAGTTCTTCTGTAGCAGTTTGAGATTTGTTTTTGTCATTCTGTTTTTTCAAAATTCCTGTTAGAACATTAAACTGTTGAAAACCAGAAACCACATATACATGCATTTAAACAGGGCAGAACACATCTAATAGAGCGCATGGAGAATTCTTAATGGCTTTTCAGCCGCTGTGACTATGCCAAGCACGCCTGGTCTTCATAAGGCCACCACTGGGAAGCTGGGAGGTGCTGCGTGTGCTGATAGAGCAATGGTCTTGGAACTGAAACTCAACTCCTACTACTAGTTACTAGTTTGTATTTAGCTACTAACTCCAGACTGACTGTATGTGAAGATCAAAGCCTGGGTGTGTATGTATTTTGGAGACCTGGTCTTGGCTGGTGAAAAACTCCCAGCAGTAAGTAGGTTGAGAGCTCTGTTTATAACCAGTCTTTGCCTGGGTGATGAAATCCTACCTTTTGGAAGGCTTGTAATGAACAAATAAGCTAGTTATTTGTGTTGTGGAGTGAAATTGAGTTGTGGAGTGAAGTCGTTGCTTGTGATAGCAGGGAAGTGGATTTGTGAGCTAGGCACTCTCTTCGTGCTAGGTAGATTTTGTGGTTTTTCTCATCTGGGACAGTTAGACAAACTGACTTGGTATCAGGGTTCATGCAGGTTGAGTTCATTTTCACATTTTTCTGCTCCAGTACAGTACTATAAAGTTAAAGGCATGATTATTTATTTTAAATGGTGCTTAATGAAATAAACAGATAGAAATAAAATTACCTTTTGGACTCATTTTGACCCGATTGTGTCCAGTTGATGTTCGGTCTACTTAGGACAGACGGGACAGGCAATCTGTCTGCCCTTTCTAGTCTAGTCAGAGGGAAGGCATAGCCAGTGATTATGTGGTTTGCCTGAAATCCCACTTTTGTATAGCTCAGCCTGAAAGCTTCATGAGATTTCTTCTGTCTGCAGTGGGAAAGCTTCATGAGATTTCTTCTGTCTGCAGTGGTGTGCTGTAACTCTCAGTGCAGTACCAGTAAGGATGGATGGATGGGAAAACCAGGCTCCACTAAAAAGCCAGTTATTTTTGGCTACTTGTATACCACAGTAACTGGGATGTTTACAGCTATGTTTGATATGGTGGGTTCTGTTCTAAAGTGCTTTGTAGAATGTGATGTTAAACATTTGGTTCAGCCCACACCAGAAACGGGTGCACTTGCGCGGTAGTCTGGTTTTGTACGGCTTGGGAAGCACTAAGGGTCCTTCTAGGCAGTACTCTGCGAAAGAGCAGGACCTTAAGTTAAGGGTGCTGGAATATGTAAAACTGCTAGAAAGCAAGAAAACCAAAGTATCCCCAAGATTGCTCCTTCAGGAATAAGGGCTTTGTTTCTGTGGGAATCTCATTGGTGAAGGCAGACAGCCTCCTCGCATGTTGTCTCCCATCTCCCTTTCCTATGTTTGTGTTAGAGGGGACTCTTGGTGTGGATAGGAGCTCTAACCCAGCATATCTAGGTGTCTTAAGCCCTCAGATGACTGTGCTACATATAAGCGTGTTGTGATACTGGGGGAGTATTTTTTCACTGTGTTGAGCGAAAGCAGCCTGGCAGCCCATGGAGCAGGGCAACAGTACCACCCCGAAGCACTGTGGTGATCCCGCTCCTCTGCAGGGACTTAGGCTGGCCATGGGCCATCAAAGATGAGGATAGCTCAGGGCACAAGAGCATGTTGCCCTCCAGGGTCAGTCCCTGTTCAGGTACTGGTACAAATTTCAGGGACCATGACACTGCTTAGGAATGTCAGGCAAAACTAGCCTTCAGGGCTCAAGTCTGGTCTTGTGCCTTGAGACCTACGGTCCCTTTTAATTGCAGCTCTCTCTCCTTTTGCTTAACAGGGGAAAGTGGAAGTGGAGGCTGGGAAAGAGGGGATGAAGTTTGAAGCTGGTGCTTTTTCCTACTATGGGGTGATGGCCCTCACAGCATCGCCAGGTATGTCCTCTTACCTTCTGCTTCTGGAATGCGCTCCTGCACAAGCCTGCCCGTTCTGTGCGTGCAGCAGGAGGAGGCTGCGCAGGGCATCCCACTGCTGTGTCCGTGGGGCTGATGTAAAGGATGCCTCCTTGCCAGCGAAATTGCCTGCCTGGCACAGCATCCCTGGGGGGGGCCCGGACCAATGGCAGCACTGACTCCAAAACCAAGCAGCTGGCAGCCGTTTACCAGCTCCCGGAGGATGCAAGCCTTAGCAAGTGATCTGTTTGGTACTGGAGGACAGCTTTGTAGTTTTGCTCACGGTAGGGTAACAGGGACTGAATTAACAGGAATAAATAATTAGTGGCAGAGGGACATCTAGTGGTACAAAGTACAAACGCCTGGTTAGTTTGGGGATGGTCGCTTTACTAGTCTTGTTCCTAAAGCCGTCTTGAGGAAAAGGAGGGCAACGGTGCAAGAAAAGCAATTCCCCTGCAACCTTATGTGGAAATGTAACTAAAAAATCGGCAAGGGAGGAGAGCTGGTGTCTGAGGCTGAAGTGTGGGCTAGTTACCACCAAGGTGTGAGCCAATTCCCAGCACTCAAGCTGTAGCCACGCAAGCCACAAGCCACAGGCACAGGTTGCGGCATTGCTTTATAATCCACCAAGAGTAGGCTCCAGTGCTGTATTTCACCATTTGGTGATGTATTTTGGTGTCAGCAGTGTCACCACTAAGATCTCGACCTCAGCTGGGAACCCACAGCCCCCTTGGGGAGAGCTGAGGTGCTGGTACTGGTGCTGGCGTTGGCCATCTGCTGACCCAAAGCCACTTGCTCCGCTTCAGGGAGAGGTGTTTCTCATGCTGAAATCAGGTCCTCCTGTTGCAGCAGGGTCTATGTTCCACTTGAGAGGCAGCTTGTTTTAATTGTACACACATGAGTATTCCCATTATGTATGTGTACCTACGTGTATGTACATTAGCGAATGGTGTTGGAATGAAAATGATTTTATGAGTTGTGAGTATAGTCTTATTAAACTCTACAGACAACAGCAGTTCTTTCAGACGTGTGAGCTCACTTTTACAGGCAAGGCTAATTCTTCCTTAATTATGTGCACTTTAATTTGATCAGTTTAGCTTATACCTTTTGAGGCTTGACAGATTTGAAAGTGTGCAGAGTACTGAGTGGATTTTATCTGAGCCGGTAGCAGCAGTGTCCACGAGGAGTCACGATGCACGTTTGTACAACTGCATCATACCCTCAGCTTCGCAGCTCAGCTTTTGCAATATGGGCCGGGCACAGAGCTGGGTTTAGGCATGGTCACTTCTCCTACCAGGCCTACACTGGGAAATCACTTGTGGCTGTTTTGCCAGCATTGTTCAGTTTGAATGTTTTCATGTGTTTTTTTTCTGTGTGTTGCTAACGCTCCCCACAACCATGCCAGTTGCCCCAAGTCCTGTGAAGTCAAATGAGCTCCTCTTTGTGTGCACTGAAGTACATCTTGGATTTTGTCATGTCAAACTTAAGGATATGCAGTATTTTAAATTAATCTCGTCCAACCTTGGATTTGTCTACCTTTGACTGGTTGGCTTTTACCAGTAGCAAACCCCTCATTTCGCTGGTTTTCCCTCCAGGTTTTAGAGAATTTGTTTTATGATGTCTTGCAGTATCCTGAGATTTCTGTTAGGATGACCTCATCAAAATAAATTCCTGTTGCTCTGTGTAGACAGGAAAGCTCAGTGAAAGTATAAGTCATTGCAGAACAAGAGAAAACTCCTCCTCTTCTGTGTGTCCTGGTTAGATTTCATGTGCCTGCTCTCCCCACCTGGAATGTAAAGTCAGTAACAAGAGAGTAAAGTATTAAAAAACTGCGCAAAATACCCCGACCAAAACAAGACAAAACAAAAAAAAACAACAAAGGAGTGAAGGTTTTTTCTTTAACTACAGCCGGGGAGGGATTTGCAGTAATGATGAGCAGCATGGTACCCACCCTGAGAGGGGTGAGCTTGGAGAATCACAACCTTGCTTGACATTTTACTGAAAACTTGAAGAACTCTGAAGTGTCCTTTGGTTTTATTTCTCTTTTTGTCTGACTCCCGTAATGAACAGCACCCTCGAAAGCTTTCTGGCTTGTTTTAACTCTTTGCCTTCCAGACTGGAGTGAGCACCACTGCTCCTTTTGAACTAGTTTAAAACTGAGTGTACCTTGAGGGACTGTTCTGTGCTGGATAACCATTCAAATTGGCAAGTGAAAATTGTTCACTTCACTGTAATTCCTTAGGCTTGTTTTTTAGTTTATTCCTAAAATTGTCTTTTTTGTTTTTGCTTTTGTTTTAACCCTTTACTTTTTCACAGTTGATTTGCACTTTTGGTTTTAGTTCTTCAGTGTGTTAACTGGCTCCTTCCCCTGTCAAGTGTGGATAGCTGCCGCCTTTCTGGTCGTGATCTCATCCTTTTTCTCTCCCTCTTCTAGTTCCCTTGTCCCTGTCTCGTACCTTTGTTGTCAGCAGAACAGAGTTGTTAGCAGCAGGTTCTCCAGGTAAATCCGCATGCTTCTATTTTCACCATTGTTGTGACTGCCCTGATGCCATAAAAAGTCAGCCGCAGTCTGTATTTATCTGACCCCTTTGCTCGTTAGGGAGAAGTCCAACACAGACTTATGCCTCGCAGGTAGGTATCCCAAACTTCCGTTTATGGTAACTGGTAGCAACATGACAGAGTCATCAAAATGGGAAGAACTAAAAACATATTGAAGAAAATGTATTTGGTAATGTGTGCTTGTTCTTGTTTCTCATATGTACACTGATGGAGAATTAGGAGGGGACGTTTTATAAAAGAAGGTATTCTCCCCCGAGCTGAGGCTTAACAATTTCTGAAGAAAATGCATTTGGCAGAGGAGAATGTCTGCTGCTGAACTGCCATAAAAGGAGAACTTCTTTAATGAAAGAATTCTTATATTCTCATACGGGTAAATTCTATGGTTTGTATACAGTCTGGCCATTTCAATTCCTCAAAAGCTTTGAGCTTTCTCTCAGTGAGGTTAATGCCGTAGACTGGCACAGTGATTTACTCAGTGGACGGATTTGCAATGGAATGCGCAAGAAGGTTGTGGGACCTCCTGTGGGGTTTTCTGGTTCCCATTTTGCTTAAGACCTTAGCTTGCTGAATAACCAAGTTGACTGACACAGAAATCCCTTTGGAGAGCAGAGACCAAGGAGGGAACAAACTGGGCCAAGAAGAGCTCTGAGATGTGGTTGAGCATTTGGAAATTGGGAAGGGTCAAGAACTGAGCTTTGCAGATGCTGCATGCACAGAGTAGTTGAGAAAAATGGAAACCCATCAAGAAAGTCTGTAGGAAAAGTGGAGTCCTAAAATAGTTTGGACCACAGTGAACATATTTCTTCCTTTTGAAGTTTTCTTTTTCAGATGAAATGTCTTTCCCTAGACCTAAAAGCAAACAAGATAATGATATGCATATTTAAGTGAAACATCTCCTAAACATTAATACATACCATGCGTTTCATAAACTTTCACCATCTGCTTCCTGTATTTTCCCACTCTTCTTTTTTCACTTTTGAAAATGTATTTCACCATCAGTCCTTAAATTAGTCTCACGCACATTCCAAACAAACTACAGGTTGTTGCCCTGCAGGGGATTTTTTTCCTGCCCTTTTTAAGTTTCCTGCTGCTAAACTTCAAAGAAGGGGGAGAAATTTAATCTTGCTTTAATTAAAGTACCTGATGGCTTTCTTTTAAGCTCGGTGGCTTTGATTATCTTTTTAGCTTGGTTCTTCTGTTTTGCCAGGTCTTCTTTTTTTTTTTCTTTTTTTTTTTTTTTTTTTTTTTTTTTTCCCCTTTTCCTTTTCCTTGCTACAAATAAGTGTACGCTTTGCACATGCAAGTTGTTTCCAATATAAATGCCAAGCATATTTTCCTAGCTTTTTTCCCCCAACTAAAAATAAAAAATCAATAACAGAAAATAATAGTGGGAAGAATCTCCTTTGAAAGGAACTGATATGGTAAGCCTGGTCACTATGACAACGTGGTGCCAGTTTTGATGAAACTCGGACCTTCTGCTAGGTCCTTCTAAAAAGGATCCTGTTGCTTAACCCCAAATTCATCATGCGGTTGTATTGATGTTTGTCTTGTGGTTTGTGCTCTTTATCCCCTGTATAGGAAGGTGAGGAGTATGGGAAAACCTGGGTAGAAAAGATCTGTCCAGATCTGGGCTGGCCTGCTAGGGGGCTGGCAGGGTGCTGTTCTGGAAATACGGACCTGCCTGGTATTCTTCTGTCGTCTGCCCTTTCTGTATCCTTCCTTCTTGATTAACTTCTCTTCTCCCTCCCTGACTTGTACGTGGTCCAGAAGTGATGTCCCTTCCCTCAGATTTTTAGTAATCATACTTTTTTGTTCTGTCCTTTCATTTCACCTGTCCCTTTGTTGTGGGGTTTTTTTTTAATACATACTTTTCATGTTGCTCTCTGTCTGTCTTTGTTTTTTTATAGTAATGTACTATAAGACCTCTGGTGAAAAGAAAGGGCAGATACAAGTCACACTAGTGTAAAGCTGTTCCAGATGGAAACCTTTATCCTGAGCAGCAGTGATGCTGTTCTTGTCACACACAGCCATATTTTGTGTATGCAAGTGGGAAAGACAGGACAAATTCACTAAGCCTTCACAGTTCCTTGTTCTCCGGTGGGAACTACAGCATCAGGCTCTGTGTGCAGATAGAGATTTGGCTCCTGGCAGCAGTTATTGCAGCCTGCTGTGGCTTTCAAGATGGCAAGTCAGTATGGAGGAAAACCTTGCAGGGCTCTGAGTGCTTCCCCCTAAGCCTGTATTTGGTGTTGCCATAGGGACCTGCACTGATTCCCTAGTGCAGAAATGGCAGAAAAATTGCCAAGTTGTCAGAACCTGTATTTTTCTGTTCCTTGAATTTTAGAAAAGAGAAAGACAACATCAGAGGGATTTTAAGTGGGAAATAAAAAACAGGGCAATTCTGCCATGTGTGTAGAAGCATCTAAAGTGTTAGGTTTAGGAAAGGCTGGATGCAGAGGTATAGAACAGGCTGTGTCATTTGGGCAAGGAGAGATTATGTTTATAGTGATTAAGTGGCAGAGGTAGGGTTGAATCTTAGGGACTCTTTTTTTTTTTTTTTTTTTTAGAAATAACTTTATATATAGAAAAGTCTTCAAAAAAGAATTTGAAAAGCTTGTAAGGGTACTGTTGCTGATTTGCTTGAAGAGTCTTTGTATCTTAAGATTATATGAAAATGATCTTTTGGCTGAGAATGGGGGTCACGAGGTGAGTAGCATAGTTTACATCAGGTTTCAGTGGGGGCTGGCTGAATGAAATTTAACTGCACTAAGAACCAAAAATTCACCAGTCCCAAAGACAGTTCTTTGATCAGTACGTACTGTGTGTGCACCCAGGGAGAAGCCCATCTGCAGGAGGGCTTGGGATCTCTCTTAGGATGCATTTCTGCCCTCCTGTCTTCTGGGTCACTGTGTGGGTGGAAGCTACAGATGCAAAATGTCTGTGGCTTCCTGAAATCACATTTACTTGAGAGAAACTGTGGCCAATCACAGTTGCAGGGGACAGCTGCGAGGTTTTCAAGTGAAACTCTGCAGCGCTTAAAGGCCAGTGCTGGAAAATAATGTCTGTAGTTTACTCCTTTCCTGGACACAGATTTTTTTTCTCTGTAGCATGGACTGTTTTCCCTGTTTTCCTGGCTGGCATGTACCACATGGAGCTTGCTCTCCTTCATTGAGTTTTTGCCCCTTCAAGCACTGGGAGGTGCTAGAGGAAATGTTGAAGTAATCATCACGTGGACTGCACTCTGGTCCGCTGAAGAATCTTATCACTCTTATGATTTTGAAAATGTCTGCTCTACCTCAGGGAACAAGGCATACGTAGGTACCAGGTGGAATAAAAGGAGGTAAGGGTTAGCTGGGACTGACTGCGGATGAAAGATCTGGTAGGGAGTTATGATTATACATCATTAAGGAGGGGGGGGGAAATGTCTATTAAGCATGGTCTGACTATCAAGGGCTTCTGTAAGGGACCCTTGGGAAATTACTTTTCTCTGGTGGTTACCGCTGATCAGCTGAAGCACTGTGAACAACTGTGCACAGGGCATGTCCATTGCAGCATAAACAAAACCAGGTTTGTTTAAGGCATTGTTTAAGTGATGTCAGCTACCAGCTCTGGACTCAAAATGTACTCTTTTTCAGGGTAACTTCGTTGTTTAGCTGCATGTCTAGTTATGAGTGGGTTAAGTATTTGCAGTTCTTTTGTGCTACATCACCATTTATTATGTCCCTTTGAAACTAGTGACTTTAAATGTTTTCTACTTGATTTAAGAAATCTCTCGCTCTTGCCCGTTTCTTAGCTGAAAACAAGTCTCCACCTCGGCCCTGCGGCTTGAATCACTCAGACTCTTTAAACCGAAGTGATCGCATCGATGCAGTGACACCAACATTAGGGAGCAGCAACAACCAGCTGAATGCATCTTTCCTCCAAGTGTATGTTCCGGACTACTCAGTGAAAGCACTCACAGATATTCAGTTTGTCAAGGTAGGAAAAAAGCTGGAAAGGCCCTGCTGGAAAGCTGGGCTTGGCTGGTATGATGGAGAGCCTGGGGAAGGGAGGTCATCCCTCTAGATTGCTCTGTGAGTGAATAGGATTATAAAAGCAGCCGTTTAAAAATCACTTTAAATTACTTTTTCTCAGTATCTGCTGTCCATTGATTTGTCTTCACTGTTCCTCTCATTTAGGCCTGGAAGTAGATTGGTCATGTAAGTTTCTGGATTTCAGGTCCCTTGAGGAAAGACTATAGAAAATAACCTCTCTGCTTTTAGTCATGAAAGACGTATCCTAGTGAAGCCTTTGGAGCCATCCAAAATGGAGACCCTTCGTTATCAGACAGTGTCCTTTTCTAAAGGATAAAACATTTTCTGTTGGTTGCAGATTTTTTTCACTTTTGATTTTGGCTTCAGTTTGAGGTTCTTGATCTTACTTTCCGAGCTGTCATCGTTCTTCTGCTTGGAGAAGTCTTGGACATTTCTCTTTATCTTAAATTCATGTGTTAGGCTCTTGCCTCATACTACCAGTGAGTTGCTCCATGAATACACCTCTGTCCCCCAGCACGGTGCATCCCACGCTGCAATGTGTGCGAATCCTGTGGGATAGGAAATCTAGCTGAGCTGACGGCTGGCAGCAATTCCAGCCCAGCTGGGAGTACAGGGAAGCTGACGTCCCATGGCCAGAAGTTGACCTTGATGCTTTTCTTAAATTGAGTGTACGTTCATAGTTTCTTTGCATGCAACTTGAACAATTTGTGAACTCAACTTCTGTCAAAGTTAATTCAATATTAAGAATGTGGAATAGAGTAGAAATACTAGAATGCTAAATCGATTATTCCGTAGCCAAATTTTAAAAGGAGAGTACAGTCTTGCATTCAAAACATGACAGATATGTAAGTGTACTGGTCGATGGTTCAAGCCTTCAAGGTTTAGATCAGTAAATATTTATTACTGGGCAAGTGAGTCTCACTGCAGATTTCAATGGCTAATCTGCTGTACGGAACAGCTGCTCATCTTACTCTGGTTTATGTGGAGTCCTTCCAGCTCTCACTGTGTTCATACTGAGACTAATGAATGCTAAACTGTCTGGTGTCTCTGCAATCAGACTTGCACTCCTCTTTTTGCATCACTCTGCTTTACACATAGGACAGAGTGCTCAACATTAGTGTTTTCACTGTGCCATATGGACATTTATTCAGTTAATACCTTGTAAACCAGGGTTGTGACCTGTTCGTGCATGTTTGGATTTTGCTTCTGGAGCCGTGACCTGGTCCATCTGACTCTCTCCATTTCCAGTCCCTCTCTTGCATTGCTACTGAAACTTACGGTTTTATGAAAGTCTTGTTTCGCCTCTTCCACCTTCCTGCCCGCTGAGATAACCCACTGCTGTTGTAGCACAGGGGGCTGCCAGTGCACATGCATCCTGCTGCCTGTCCTCACTGAGAAGGCTGACCTGGAGGAGTTTATGGGGCTGGTTGCTTGTGGTTCCAGGAGGAATTCTCCTCTCTGCCACCATATGCAGATATATGGAGCTATAGGCTTCCTGGGCAGTAACACTCTGTGCTCTAGGCCAGCTCCTGTCATGACTGTTCTGCTGAGCGCAACCAGCTCTTGCAGAGACTAGTGGAAGACTTCATGGGTTGCTAATTTGGACTCATCTCTATGGAGATCCCAATCTTTTCTAGAATCAAATGTCCTTATGTATCAGAATAAGGCTGTAGCCCCTGCTGCCTTTGCTGGCTTAGACGAGCAGTAATGCTTGTACCCTCTGGCTCTATAGGGACTCAGAGCCTCTCCAGGAACTTGCTGAAGTTAGGAGAAAGACTTCACTGAACTCTGGTTCTGGCCCTACAAATGTGCATGGTTAGAAGGAAATGGAGATCTGATTTAAAAATCTCTGCATAGGAATGAATCCCTGCCTTTGAACAGCATGGTGATTGCACAGCTCTCTGCTTCCACCCTGTCTAGAAATGTCACCATGCTGTGGTGTTGAGTTGGGATACTCTAGTCTTGCAAAGCACAGGGATATTTTATAGAAACAGGTAAACAGGGGTGATATCTGGAAAGGGAGGGCACTTTATTTTCTCAGTGTGTCCCACAGGATACACAAAAGTGTGACTGGCTATTTTTGTTCCTTCCTTCTGTTCTTGGAGCAGATCTCAAGACAGCAGTACCAAAATGCCTTGATGGCATCCCGGATGGACAAAACACCTCAGTCTTCGGACAGTGAAAACACTAAAATCGAACTGACTCTTACGGAGCTGCATGACGGTTTGCCGGATGAGACAGCAAACCTGCTGAACGAACAAAACTGTGTGACTCACAACAAGCCCAACCACAGTATGCACAGTGAAGGAGCCATCTAGGAGCTGACTCCCCACAACCCACCCATCCCATCTCCTCAACAGGACCAGCCCTCGCTCCTTCCTGCCTCCTCCCCGAGTGTGAACACCGTTAGTATGTGCTTGCAACACTGTGCTGCATCCAGTGTTCTGAGACCAAAGACTTTTGCATCCGTTCTGGGAGCAGAAGAGGAAGAAACAGGAAGAAAGGAGCAAAGAGCAAGAGAGACTAAAGCCCCAAGCATACTTTGGGAATGGTGAGCCACCCTTGAGAATGATGAAAATACTTCTTGCAAAGTAGAATCATGTTTATTTTTTATCTGTATTTTTGATCCTTGTTGGGTTTTTCCTCCTCAAACACATACGGAGAAGTTTAAAAGCTCCTCCAGTTATTTTTTCAAGAGAGATCATGTTTTTAAAAAGTATTTTGAAGAGTTTTAAATTGTTTCTGTCCCTCCCGAACCTCATATGGGCTCTGTTGTGGTTTTGTGAATTGGCTCCAATGTCCTTAGGCCTCTTTTCACCCCTCTCTGGTCCTTTTTGTTGCCCTGTTGAAGAAGTTAGTAACTGGTACTTGTATGTTATGTGTGTCCTAAGAATAAGCAAGCTTCAAGGAACCTCTGGTTTCAGCCACCTGGAGGGCCAAGGGATGAGTATTATTACATTCTTCCAGTTAAGTTTCAGGGAAGGAGTTGTTACTTTGGTATTTAATGATCAATCGAATTTCAGAAGGTTTCTTTGTAAAACAGGCAAAAGCATTTTTACACTTACAGTTTTGTAACCTCCAAAAACTTTGTGTATGTTGAAGATGATGCTTGGGGGAGGAAAGGAGTTAGGTAGTAAAACTGCAGTCTTGTGAAATGAAAGCCAGATGTAATTTTCCATAGTGAAGAAACTGGGTGATTTTTCATTGATGCTCCTGACAATTCCATGGTGAAGTAATGTGGGCACCCCAAAATGACAAGCCTTTAAGCACTCGTGTGCTGTAGTGGTCTGTGCAGTGTTACCTCGGCCAGAGCAGATGTGCAGTCTTTGCTAAATAACAGAGAACATCAGTCCCCATCCCCACTTCAATCTCTAGTATTAACACAAAAGATGCTGCTACAATTACACCCAAAGTACATCCTCCAGGTGACAGTAAACCTCTGCCAGTGCAAGGATGGACTCTGCTGAGGAGTTGGGACCATTCTCTCCACTCCAAGAACTGACAAAACTTCCCAGACGCGAGTGTACTGCACTTCAGGGATTCGGAGAGGTTCATTTCCAGGCTGTTTCCAGCCATGTTCCTTCCTTTGAGTGGATTTAGTGCATTTCCTTCTCTCTTGCCCCTTTTAACAGCCATTTTAGGGATTACCATGGTAGCGGAGCAGAGAGCCTCCCACTCAGCTGCTGCTCGTGCAGAGCACCCTGTGTTGGGCAGCAGAAACCAATTCCTTCACCCCAAAAACCTGAATGCAGATTGAGTGCAAGCAAGAGGCACCCCGTGGCAGTTGTGCATCACACATTCCCCTCTCCCACAGACGGACTCAAATGAAAAAAAAAGTCATCACGCCCCGATCCTCTCCCCTGCCAGTGCTGTCCCAAACAAAATGTGAATGTTGCCTTCGTTATCTGGAGTGATTAATAAATCAGGCATTGCAGTTTCTCTGTTTCGAGACCCTTCCGTGGCCGCTGGCTATGTAGCATTTCCCTTCCTTTCTTTACACCTGGATAATCTCATCTGACCCTCAAAGAAGCCCCCAGCCCCAAAAGCAACTGCCAGAGCTCTCTGTGCCTGCACGCCTGCCCCGTCTCTCCTGCTCACAGGCTGGGGAAGGCACTCGCCGCAAGTTCCCGCGATCCGTCTCTGCGAATGGTGGCTGGAAAGGTGCAATATTTTGCTGCAGGATCTCCCCTCAGGAAATTGGAGTGTGTGGTGTCAGAGCCGATTGGGTCTGCATGTGTCTCTCCTCCTCTCTCTCTCGGATTCAGAAAGCAGCCCTAATTTTTGCTGTCCTCCCCAACGGGAAAGGTGCACTTCTTCCTTGGAGCCGCCCATGAGGATGAAGTCCCCACAAGGGGGCATAGAAATTGCACAGTATCCAACTTGTGCACCCAGTGAGGAGGGAACGGGGCCCCCAGAAACCTTACTCTCACATTTAGCTTTTTATTAATTTTGTTTGAGTCCCATCTAAAAGTGTTTCCTTAATCTCCATCCTTGCTCTGATGTGCACCAGCCCACCACTGCTGAGGGCACACAGCTCAGCGTTGGCATGGGCTGACCTAAACCCTGATCATTCCTAGAGAGCTGCCAATATTGCACCTTTCTTGTAAAACAAAATGTTGAGATGTTACAGCGTTTGTCCTCAGCGAGGGACTCGCCTCGCCAGTTTTTATCTAGTGTTGCTGAATGTAAAAGTTTGTCAGAAGTGTTTGACACGGTGGTGAACTTGAGATGCAGTATCCGTTTTGTCAAACCTGCCAAAGGAGGGAAGGCTCGAGTCAAGGCAGCTCTCTCTCTGGGACGAGGTTGCTTGCTGGATCTGACTTCTGCTTCTTATGGCAGGTTATGGATTTGTTTCAGTGTCTGTTTCCCTTTTAAAAAACAAAAAAAAAAAAAAAAAAAAAAAACCCAAACCCCCCCCAAAAAAACCCGCCAATTTTTCCAACCAAAGCCATGTGATCCCAAAGCAAATACCTCCTGCTTCTGCCCATGCTGCACTGTTCCAAAATTTGCAGGCAATTTTTTGCATGACTGTTTTTCATCATTTGTACAGATCCAATAATGGAAAGCGAAATAATTTCCATAAAAATAGTTGATTGTAGATGTGTTTCATATGGAAAATATGTACCTGACCCAGAGGGGTTAGGAGCTGCTACTACTAATCAGCTTGAAGAGCAAAGCATGGTCCTCTCCCCAGAGGGGAAAAAATCCAGTCTCCCTGTTCTCAGGGTATTTACAGTTTTACTGTTTAACAAATGCAAGGGGTTCCCAGCCCTCGTGGTGGGAACCATCACAAGCAGAGGAGCTCGGTGCCCAGCTCAGGATCACTTCTGAGCCTCCGGACGGCATTTGCTGGCACCAGGGCTTGGCTCTCCCAACTGCAATGGAAATGCCGTGGCGTCTGAGTCTGTGCCCTTGCAGGAGGTGTCCTGCCAGAGCAGGTCTCCTTCCTCTGCCTCGCTGGCTGCCCACCTGCATTTGGGTGGGCTCAGATGCCAGATACGGTGCCACAGTGCCATAAGGACGTGTGGCATGGCTGCTGGTCATTGCTGTGGCGCAGAGCACCGGCTGGTGGCTTTGGGAATCGTTAGACTTGACCTCAGACCTCGGCAAGGCTTTGACTCATAGAAAGGATACTGCATCTTCCTATGTCAACTCCTACTGCCACCTTTGTTCCCCTCGTCCGTCTGCCTCCGGGTGCAGGCAGAGGGGCGGACAATGGCCTGTTGGCTGAGGGAGGCTGGGAAGGTATCTAGCCATGGTTTCTACTGTCAATACAATTTTGCACAAGAGTTCTTTGAAGTGAGGTTTTCAACACTAATATCTTAAATGCACAACTGTGAATTATAACTTTTACACTCCTGTTGGTTGAATTTCCTTTAAATGAAATGAACCTGAATCTGTTGTAACTACGATTTTTTTTTTTGTTTTTAATTCTGTGTATTGCCAAATCTTTGTAAAGAGTGAAGGAATGTTCTTGGTTTCCAATGAGAATCTTTCTCCAAATGAGACTGACTCTGGTGACGTGGAGATCATACGAAGCACACTAGTTCTGAGTGGAGAGGGGCTCAGGATGGACTTGGCAAACCAACCTCAGCCTCTCTGTAGACTCCAAGCTCAGACCCTCCAGAGTTTACAAAGCGCTTGTTGTTTTATTCCCAGCTTGTCCACTCCCTGAAATCCCTGTGCAGCTGAAGGCTGCTGCCCCGGAGGAGCTCAGGATGGGGTATTCTGCAGAGCGACGAGAGATGCTGGCAGGGTGTCCGGGCTGGCCGGGGACCAGAGGCCCTGAGGCTGGACAAGGTGCTTCCCCCATCCAGTTGCACCAGCAGAGCGAGCTCCATGCAGCAGGTTCTTTCACTGCTCTCCACTTCTGCACCGAACCTGTTGTCATGTAGCTCCCTCTCATGCTCTTTTTGCCCCAAAACGTGCTCCTGCTCCAGTCTGAGCAGGGATGGGATGATGCCGAGACCTGTGCAGGACAGCTGGAGCTGGCTGCTCAAGGCTTGCAGTTCTTGGGCCCCGTTGGAAGAGCGGTCAGCCACTCATTCATGTTGTGCTCACTGTTCTGTTCATCCTCTCCTCTCCTGGTATTACTCTTCTTTTCCTCATCGCAGGGTTGTTATTTTTTTCCCCCTTCTTTTCTTTAAGTGCCTTTTTGCGCGGGTAGAGCTGGCGAGAGTAGGAGTCTCAGGATATGGCCCTTTGCACTCACCTCAGACCTGGAGAAAACTTAGGGGGAGCAGGGCGAGTTGTCCATGATGGCCCATGGACATCACCCATTGCTGCTTCTCAGCCTTCAGGGCCCAGCTCAGATGAGGATGAGATTTTGGCACTGGTGGTTTCAGGCTCTGGCTCAAATCAGCTCAAAGAAAACCAAAGAGGTAGTAGGTTTGTGCGAGGGGCTGCTTGGGCAGCAGTGGTGCTTCCTGTGATCTCTGCAGAGCTCAGCCAAGGGGCGTGGGGGTGTGGATGGCAAAAAGAGCAGCGCTGTCTCCTCACGAGCATCCTGTGTAAGTATTCTACGTGATGGAGAGCACAGCTGTGTTCTCCAGGACCCCTTGGAACATGCATCTTCCTTGTGCTGAAATACACTATCTATAGAAATCATTCCCACGTGAAAGATGTACCATATTTTATATGATATCTAATACACACGTCTGTGGTTTTAAAACTAGTACCTGTGTACCAGTTGTGAAGTTATCCAGTGTCTGGATTACCAGTAGAAAACTGGGGCGGGGGGGTGGGGAAGGATGCTGCAGAGAGTACCTCTTGTTGTGATGCTAACTTGAGGCTTCATCCCAAAGGTGGCCGACCAGCATTGAGGGGTTCCTGCGTTCGTACTGTGTGCTGCCACGTGTGAAGCTGGCACAAAGCAGAAAAGCAGCATGTGCTGAAAGGCTCGGTGTGATACAGACCCGGGCTTGCTGCCCGCCCTGCTGCCTGGCTCTACACCGGGGCTCTAAATAGACCCAAAGAAGTACCTGGTACTGAGGGTTGGTTTGGCCCAACAGTGAAATGACAAGTTTAACTCACATGATCAAAAGTCAGGCATCTTTTCATGGCACAAAGGAGAGAGCAGCCTTCATCCTGACTTGACCAGCAGAGAAGACAAGCTGCACCCTGCAAGCTGGGCTGGGAAGCCACCCTCATCCCTGCTCTGTTGTTGTTTTGCTTGGTCCATCAGTTGCAGGTCTCTTGTCGGTGCAATCTCTGTGGCGATACTGGCCTCACTCCCATGTGTTGGCAGCACAGGGGACTCGGAGACATCCACAGCTTCCCACAGAGCCCCCTGGACAATCCTGCTTGGTGTCTTGCTCTTGTCCTGGAGCCTGGCTTCACGCTGGGTTGCATTCCTCTGCAGTTAGTTTCATGGCCGTGCCCTTGAGGCCATGTCCAGGAGAGGGGACACTGTTGCTGTGGGTCCAAGGCGGTACGGTTGAGCTTTTCAGTCTGGTTGTGTGTATTTGCTGTTCCGTGAGAAGCTGGAAGCTGAACCTGGGGAGGCCACAGCATTCCCTAGGAGAAAGGCTGGGATGCAGGGATGGGAAGGGCGTGCCAGAAAGCTGCCTCCAGCCTGTGGCATGGTACAGGTGGTGGAGGGAGGTGTTTCACACATCGGTAGCACTAAACTCGAAGTGACATCTTGTTCTCGTTATCCTGAGGTCAAGCTCGATAGCGGTTCTGCACTTTGGAAGTATGGTACTCAAAGCTGCTGGTCTTCTGTCTCCAGCTGAAAAACATTTTTCTGCTCTCTCCTGAGGTTTCGCCTTTGGGCCCTGGTTTTCTCTGAGTAGGGCAGATCACTGGGGTCCTGTAGAGGACGGTGCCCTGGTTGCTTTCGCCCTTCCAGTGCAGATTGCTGGCTAGCCAAGTGCTTGACGTTTAATCGTGCTCCCAGCAGGAGAGGTTTGGCTGTTCTCAACAGAAGCTGCCTGCCATAGAGCTGGGCTTGAGGTTTGTCAGGTGTCGGGAGCCAAACATGTGCCTGGAACATGCAAAGGCTGCAGGTGGCTCTGATGCTCCGGAGGTGGATTTGGTATCTCTGTTGTCTTCTCCTGGAAGTGCTGCGGCAGTTGCTTGATAGCAGCGTTTGTTGGGAAGGAAGGGCTTGGCCCAGCACTTAGTGGTTGGTGGAGCAGTCTAGTGTCCCATTTCAGCTGTTTGGGGACCTGCAGAGCTTTATGAAAGGAAGTGGTTTCTTTATCCTCTGGGCATTACTGTTGTACTAAATCCTTCCAAATTCAAGTGAGAAACTTGTAGGTGCCAGATGAGTAGCCTGGATCGTAGGCCTTTAGTTGGAAGTGCCAATATTGAATGCATGCCTTCTGGATTCACCCAAAGATCAATGTGGGAGGATGGAGGGGACTCCTGGTGAGCTCCTCTGTTCATATGAGTGACAAACTGGCCGTGCCTAGATCAGCTCTGGCATTATCCCTGCTTTAAAGTCTCAGGTCCCAGAAGGCTGGGCTGGGCTGGTTTGGCCGGCAGGTTTTTACCCAGGGTACGTGCTCTGTCCTTCTGCATCATGCTGGTTTGGATTCAGCAATGTGGGTTTCTGTGGCTGTTCCTCTCGCATCGGCCATGGCTGTTCCTCTGCTCTTCTTGCTGTGGTTTGGGTGAGCGTTCAGGAAGGCGAGAGAAGGAGGTGCAGCACTCAGGACCGGGCAATGCTGCGGCTGTCCTGTCTTCATTCCTCGTGCTAAGGGTAGGAGATGCTGCTCGAGGACGTGCTTCCCTCTAACTTCCTTGCAGACCACATGAAATTTGGAGAGTGGAAACCCACCAGGACCCCAGCACCAGTGCTCCAGTCCCATTTGATCCATGTTCTCCCGAGCACGAGGGTGGTTTAAGAGCGGTTCAGAGTCGGGTCCTGCTGAGGGACCTCAGAGCTCTTGGCATGTGCTTTCTCCAGCACACACGGCTGCAGAGCTGACCTTGATACCTGAATCATGGGGCAGGCGCCCAGATGCCAAACACATTGAATTGGAAAACCCAAATACTTGAGAAGCATTCCTGGAAGCCATGAGCGGCTGGTGCTCGGCAGCCGGAGGTCTCGCACCAAACCTTTCTCCTGCAGTTGGGTCCTTCTGGGCTGCCCCGAGCCTCCTCCCAGCCGCTGCTGGCTCAGCCTCGGTCCCCCCCGGCTCCGAAGCGTCGTGGCTCATCATCCACACTGTGTTTTCGTGGCTATCTGAACCCGCTGAGCCACTCCAGCCAGCTCTTCCCCATGTCTTATTTGCCATCGTACGTGGTCTTTGCGAATTGTATCATATTGTACATGACTTCGGGTTTCCAGAGTTGTAGTATTCTGACTACAGTATTTCCGTGTGTGTACATAAACCTGAATAAGCACAACTGAAATCCTGAATGAAGTGTATACGTTTCATATACTGATTGTCATATGAATGAATTTTATAATTATTCCAATTTTGTTGTAGATTTCCAATCTTTCCTATTTATTTTGTACCAGATTTATTTGTATATTTTGTGATTTTGTTTAAAAGCATTTTGTTTATTTCTGTTCTTTTTAGATAAATGATGATTTTTTTCTGTTGAACATTCCAGTTTATGCATTTTTCCCTCCTCCATGCTTCCCCATCATTTCCAAGGGACAGATTTTCGCATGTGGGTGGTGGGGCTGATGTCGATGATCCCGGACCCAGGTCTCTGCTATTGGCACTTCAGCAGTCTTCAATCTGCTCTTCAGCTGTCAAGAGCTACGGAGAGGCCGGATCCTGTTCCCCTTAGAGCCAGGTCTTGCTCTTTGCTTTGGTGGGTCTGGGCCTGTAAGTCCTCGAGCCGGGGCGGGCTGTGCCGGTGGTTTTGCTGACCAGGAGCTGGGAAGCTGGTGGCAACGGCAAGCAGCTGACTTTTGCTTTCTGAAGTTCCCTGAAGGTCAGGGCCTTTTTCTTCCACTAATAAAAACCCCTTATTTACAACCTGCTCTCCATATATCATGTTGTTTTTCCGGAAGCATAGATGCCATCTGTCTGTTTGTACGTATCACATGTTCCTGCCAGATCGTGTGTGACTGGGTGTCACCAGCGAGGGACGTGGCTGGTGGCGATGGCGGCTCTGTTGGACAGGAGTCACTAGAGGATCGAGTCTGTCTGTCCCCCTGCATTATTAGGTGCCACTGCCTGCTCCCCTGGTGTTGGGACTTCGGCAGCAACAGTTGTGCGGAGCCTGCAGTGACAGAGACTTATTTCTGAGCAGGAGAGTGAGCCTGTGCTTAGTCCCCTGCCCAGCATCATGTCCAGCTCCACGCTGGTGGAGGAATGGCCGACCCTTTCCTGCGTGCCAGATGCAGCCCTGCTGTCTGCCGTGCAGCCATGTCATCCTCCTTGCAGCCATTTCACCCAGCTGCTCTCCCTGCACTGGACTTTCTTCCTTGCTGAGCTCATGAGCTGCAAAACCCTGTGTTAGCAAGTTGGGCAATGTCTGCTCAAGCCTTGTGGGGGGGGGTTTGCTGCATCCATTGCAGCCTCTGTCCCTATTCCTATGCTGCAGAGTGGCCCCATCCCCCTGGACCTCGCTCCCCAAAGTCGTATCAGCAGGACCCAGGGAGAATGTCGGGGCCTGTGAGGACGTCTGCTCCTCTGTGTGTGCCTGTCCCTGGCAGCGGGTGGAGAATGGTGGGATGCTGCAAGCAGGATGTAAGTAGAATTAATGTGAAGGCAGACTTGGGGGATTGCTCTGATGGTGAAGAGGAGCAGGGCAGGAGAGCCGGGTCCCTGCAGGGAGGCAGATGGGTGTTGGCTGCCCAGGTCCCAAGCTGTGCTGTGGCAGTGAGGTAGGAGCAGTGCCTGAAGCGAAGGTGACCGCACCCGGGCTCTGCGTCCTCACAGCTCCAGCAGCACGAGGCTACGCCCTGCCCTCCCGCTGCAGCAGCAGGGATGGGACTCCCAGTGCTGAAGGCTGGTTCTCACATACCGTGTGAGTCATGCTCAAGGTCATCTTTTGTACCTACAGGTTAAGTCCGGGTAGACCATTCACACCACACCTCCCCGTGCTGCTGCTGCATCGCTCTGTCTGTGTGCCTGGCCAGCCCTGCGCTCCTGCCGCTCGCTCCGCAGCCCGGCAGGCCCCAGGGCTGTTCTGCTGGAGGTGAGCACCCTTGTGCAGGGTGGGCCAGTGGCTCTGCACCTACAAAACTGCCTTGTCAACATACGCCGCGGGTGTCTGGGGCTTCAGGTACCAAGGTTGCAAGAGCTGCTGCTCAGGGACTGGCACGGGGCTTGGCATCCTCCACCGTGGGCAGGCACACCCACATACTGGGCCTGTGCTTCAGCTGCAGTGGGCCCGCTCTCCGCTGAGAGAAGGTGGCGTAAAGGAAGAGAAGCTGGGAGCAGCTCTAGTTACTTTGACCTGTTCAGAAGTACTTGCCTGCAGTGCCCAGCCCAAAATGTCTGCAGGGCTGTGGCTAAGGGCAGCATCAGCCTGGGGCTGCTGCCACAGAATCGCAGGGGCTGGAAAAGACCTCTGGAGATCCAGTCCAACCCTCTGCCAGAGCAGGTTCACCTAGAGCAGTCCCTGGTAATTTGCTGGGTGCAGCTCTGTGGAGCAGTGAGGGCGGACATCTGGTGTTGGAGAAAGTGGGAGAAATTAGAAATCAGGTTGGTGAGTGCTCAGGGCAGGGGCTGAAGCCTGTCCCCAGTGCTCGCCTTGCTCCTGACGTGCTTTTGCCGCAGGAGAGCCCACTGCCAGTGAGCAACAGCATGGCCATCCCTTGGGACAGAGACCAGGCTGTGGGGAGAGCGGCAGGAGCCTCGCAGCAGCTGTGGCTCTCGCTGGCTTTTCCTGGGGGCTCTGCAGAGCCAGGCTTCCTGGGAGCGGCAGCTGGTGCCAGCCAGAGGTGCAGGCAGCTGCCTGCCAGCGGTGTGGGCTCGAAGACTGGGCTGCGGCCATGTCCCGTGTGCCAGGCAGGACAAGAGGCTTCACCCTGGCTCTTGCCTGGTGGTTTCTTACTGCCGCGCCAGCACGGGATGGGCAGAGAGGCACAAGGCCAGGCAGGGAGCAGTGCCTGTGTGTCCCTCAGGCTCTGCCCGCTGCTTTCCCACCACTGACTGACAGTCAAATACTTTCCATTGCTCCAGCCTTGAAGAGTCTTTGCCCCATCACAGTCAGAAATAGCCCTGGGCTGGGAGCGAGCTATTTGTGGCGACCAGTTAGGAAGGAGGAATGCACGGAGCTCCCCAGACCTCCCTTCCTGCAGCCGCACGCCCTCCCAGCTGCTGAGCTAAAGCTTAAAAAATTCAAGTGGCTATACTTGGAGAAATGAGGTTTAAACATAGCAAAGCCCAGCATGGCCTTTAGTGAAAGGGCTCGGGAACAGCTCCCTCAAACCCCTCCTGCAGTCAACCTCCCTGCGTGTACACATTAGCTGCTCTCCAGACCCCAAAATCAATGAGTCAGGGACTCAGTATTGGGTTTGGGGCTTTTAGCAACCCCTGACAGGTCGGATGTTGATTGCTGGTCACCATGTGCAGCCATGTAGTGTTGCTTTTCTGTTTGGCGCTTTGGGCCCTGGGTACTGACTATCCTTCTGTGGCAGCTCTGATGGCGGGGCCCCATCTGGTCTGGTTTGGGTGATACGAGGGGTTTGTTTATAGGCGAGGGCTGAACACAGCAGTGTGCTGTCCCTCGGGCTGTCCCCGTCTTAGCTGGGCGCAGGGTACACACAGCATTTGGCTAGGCCAGCCAGGGCCATCGCTGTGGCAGCGCTGGCCTTCCGTGGGTATTTTTCTGTTTAACCAGGTTTGCAGCGCCTGGTGAACGTGGGCCATGCTGTGCCGCCTATGCCACCCTGGGCACAGGTCCATGCATGGTAGGGAGCTTGGTAATGCCTGTAGGAAACAGCCCTGGAAAGGTGCAATGTTGGTGTTAGCGGCGGGGTGGGGGTGTTGCACTTCCCATGATGGAAAAGCCCCTTCTCACTCTCTCAGTCCAGGACAAAATGTTTCCCCGTCTCCCCATGTGTCCTGGCTGAAGCCGATGGGGATAACAAAAGCCTTGTAATGCCCCCTCCACTGCCCCAGCTTCCTGCTCACCTGCTCCCCGGGGACCAGACAAGCCCTTAAAGCCAGATCCACAACCTCATCTTGGCAATGCTTCACACAACCAATTCCCAGAGATGCTCTCCCTCAGCACCCCTCCCACTGGGACCCCCCCCACAGACCCATCCTGGCTCTTCCTGCCACCTCCAGCACAGACTTCATCATCTTAGTGACATGCCACAAATCGCCAGGCATTTCTTAGAAACATCATCATTTATTGACTTGAAAAACTGCCACTACAACAGCAGTGTTTCCTGCTCAGATGGTGTGGTTTTTCTTTTTTTTTTGTTTTCTGCTAAGGTACTTTAAAATGGAAAAAAAAAAAAAAAAGATTAAATGAGTTTATGGTACTGAAACAACAATCAAATTTGTTACAAGAGGGCCCTCGTAATCTCTTCGCAGCGAACGGCACAGGCTGGAGTAAGGGAGGCTGCACCCATAAGCCTGAGGAAAACCACAGGGAACTGCTGTCCAGCTGCACACTGGCCCCATGCCTTCCCCGGGCTGGCTTTCAGGCACAAGGACTGCTTGCCCATCCCCACAGGGCACCCTTGGCCACCCCCAGTCCCCACACAGCAGCCCACAACAATCACCCTCCTTGGCTGGGGACGCAGCTTTGACCACCACAACTTGCTCTGCGCCAGGCCAAAGACAAGGGCAGCTGCCAGCTGGACAGGAGTTTCCCTGCTCCCACTGCAGGACTGGCGCTGTGGCAAGTGCCGTTTCCTAGTTTAGGGCAGACACGCAGCACCCTGGAATAACAGGCCCTTTCATTCCACAAGGTGGCTGGGTTTGTGTTTGGGATGCTTCACTTTCTTAAAGCTGAGCGAACAGAAAGGTCAGTAATAGGCAGTAGGAAAACAAACCAACTAATGTAACGCTAAAGCAGTAGCTTCAAGCTCCTGGGTTAATATTTACTGCTGAAACTACAGGAGTTGAGAACACAGTGTGCGGCTCAGCTGTTTGAGAAACGCGTTGGAAATGATGCATCACATGCCGATGATGAAAAAGAGCTTTGAAACACTGGGAGAGGATAACAAGCGTCTACAAGCTGAAACGTGTACGGCTGCAGATATGCAAGAGCTGGGATCCCACCGCCACCTGTGATGGCCGGAGGAATTGAACCACTTAAACAGAGAAACTCACGCCAAGCAGAGGGTAAACAGTGCTGGAAGCTACAGCAACACCCTGGCTAACACGGGGAGGGGGGATGTTGTAACCCAGAAGCAGAGGGTTAAGGGCAGCAACCCAATGGGCAGGAGGATTTGGATCATTTTGTCTCCTGCAGGGCCCAGCACATCCCTTCTTTCTCCCCAGTAAATGTAACAAATGGCAAAAACCGTTCACAGGACACCGTTCAAATGAAAGTCAAATGAAACACATCATGGGAAAGGGAGAAACATGCAGCATCCCTAAATGTAATGGGAGCAGCATGACAGCACAGGCAGGCAATCCAACCTAAATGCACCACCCAGGCAGAATCCATCAGCTTTTTGAACCGTCTGCAAAACTGAAAACAAGGGTCTCCTCCTAATTAGTGTTAATTTGTTAAAAGTTTCCGAACACTTTCAAAATGTGCCTTTGCAAGAATCAACACCCCCCAACCCATCACCCCAAGGGCCCCAACAAAGGAATTCGCTCCTGATCACTGCTAGAGTCATGGTTTGTCTTCAGAGATGCTTTGCTTTTTCCTTCTTATTCCTCTTCCTCCTCCTCTTCCTCCTCTTCCTCTTCCTCATCATCATCTTCATCATGGCAATGTGTGATTTCCTGAGGTGCCTGGGGGAAGAGGTTGGGCGGTTTGATCTCACTGATGGAGCGGGTCAGTTGATGCCGCTTGTAGTCAGAATCTTTAAAATCCACTGAGGTGCGATTGCGTGTGGCCATCGGCGACTCCTTCTCATTGATGTCGACGTGCGTGTGCTCTACTGTGGACTCGTGTGGCATCTACACATGTAAGAGAGAGAAGAGATGGCAAAGGGGTGTCCCAGTCCCCGAGACAGATGGAGACCAAACCCCAGAACATGACCCTTTGGCCCGTGGTGCACCACATGCCACCCAACCCTGCAAGGTGCCATTCCTGGTGCTTGTGGGTTGTGGAAGTGTTAACAAACCTCCAGGGTCTGCAACTCACCAGGACATGGGCGGCTCTGAAGAGGTAGCTGAAGGGGTAGTAGAGGAGGTTGATGAAGGAGGCTGCATAGAGATCAGCGTAGCGCATCACCTGGCTGGCAAACAGGGTCTGCCGAGAGCCACTGCGGAAGAGGCTCCCCATCATCCCATAGCACATGTCCATGTCGTGGGTCACTTTCTACAAGCAAAAGGCAGGTTAGATCCTGGGCCAGGCAGGCAGCAGCGCAAAGCCGTAACAACGCTGAAGTGGAGTGCACTGAGGGCTGGGGGCTACATGGGATCTGCAAGGATCTCCAGCAAGGCTTTCTGTGCTCCTATCCCACGGCATCAGAGCACAGCCGAGTCCCAGCTAAGGGAGGGGAGGGCAGCAGTGGGCTCGGGGCCAGCACCTGCTCCAGGCTGGCACTCCAGGGCTGGCTGAACCAGAGGCTACAGCCCCTCCAAGCTTGTGTGTGCCAGCACCCCGTTCTGCAGCAGTGAGCACCCGTCAGTCAGTGCTACCATGTGCATGAGGAAGGAGACCCCAATTCCAGACCAGGCTGCCTTTTAGGGATGCCAGTGCCACCAGTGAGCTGAGAAGCTCCTCCATTTGCGTCCACAAAGACAGAACGGCTTTGCCAAGCCTGCCGTGCTCACCCAAAGGCAGAGCAAAGCATTTCAGGGCTGAGCAGTGGGGCTGGGTTGTCAAGCCCTTTGGGATCCAAAAGGATGAAAAGGGATTTTTATAATTGGTACCTTAATGCGTCTCTGGATGGAGCTGATGTCAGGGCGTTCATTGCTGCTACTGTCCAGATGCCTAGTTACAGGCGAGAAGGTAAATACATGGTGTGAAAAGCCTTTCAGAACCAGATGCTGTGGGATGGGGGTGCGGGGGAGGGAGGCTGGTCTGGAGGCGGGAAGGTTGGTCTCCTGAGCAGAGCCCAGGCCTAAGTCAAAGCTCTGGCAGCAGTGCTGCTAACCCAACCCCAAGGTTTCATCAGAGCTGCTCGTTAGCTGTCACTAGGCTGGGAGAGGCAGCAAGAAAGTTGTCACTGTTCGAATACTCACTTGTATAGCTCGGCCAAGAAAATGTCCAGACTCTGCAGCTCTTCAAAAAGGGCTGGAAAATCCAGAAAAGAAAGAGAAAAAAAGGTAAGTTAAAACTCTTGCAATGAAAAGGGCTAAAAGCAAACCCACCATCCTGCCCACTCCCCTTGCATGGCAGTGGAGGGCCACTGCATCAAGCAGCACGGCATGTCACGACCGCTGTGCAGGGAGAGGGTTCAATTGCGCTCTGTGCCACTGTCAGAGCTTTGGGCTTGGTTTCTGGTTGCCCCTTCTGTTTTTGAGGCTGAACCTTCGCAGCCCTCACCAAAACCTTCCAGCCAGCCACTGGGCAACTTGCATAACCCCCAGACATATTCACACACCAAAGGGCGAACCTGGGAGAAAAGCAGTAGCACTGGAGGATGGGAAACGCACAGCACTTTGGCAGCAGCACAGCAGAGGGAGCAGGAGGAAGGAGGAAGCAGCTGGTGAGCAGGGACTCCCTGCAGATGGGAGAGCAGTCATGGCTCTGGCATTACAGGGAGCATAACTCAGGTGTCTAGTCAGATACTTTTTACCAGAGAAGCCATGGCTCCATACGGGCAGAGGGAGAGGAGGTTTTGGGGCAGGGTTATGGATAAGGAACCCCACCCAGCTGCAGCTTCTCCCCAGCCAAGTCAGCACTTGGCTGACCACACGCAAGTGGCCTGGGAAAGAGCACAGGAAAGGACTGGGGCCCCGAGGCCAGCCTACAGAGAGCTGTCCCAGCTCCTGCCAGCAACACCCAGACCCAGGGAAAAAGGGCTAAAAGGAGAAGTGGCAACCCAGGGTGATCTCTTCCCTGCACCCCTACTCAGGGGTGCAGCACCAGGCAAGCAAGAGCAGAGTCTGGCCTGGAGTTTGCCCAGCTGCTGACCGCTTTTGTCTGTCCAGACATGCAGCTCCTGTGCCAGCTCAGGGATCACCAGGAAGGTCCTCCAGCCCTGGCGCTTCTTGGATTTGAGGATGTCTCCAAAGATATGGTCTCCAATGTACAAGATATCCTTCCCTTTGGCCCCCAGCAGGTCACAGACTGTGTCCGAAGAGCCTGAGAGAAGAATGACACGGCTCAGAATGGGGAGCCAAAAGGAAACATATGGCTCATTTCAGAGGGCCAGGGTTAGGGACAGAGCCAGGTGTGTTTTCCTCCTAGCAAGCTCCACTGCTAAATGTAGCAGCCCTGCTTGGCCATGGCAGCACGGGGCATTGCCCACCCACCTGGGAGTTCACCCAGCGGCAGCTTTGCCCATGCCCACGCACACCCCCACGTAAACGGCAGCAGCAAAGGGGCCACACTGCCTCCCACCCCATGTGAGAGTAATGGAGCCCTGGGCATCACAGACAGCCCTGTGCATCCACCCGCTGCCCTTCCCTGGCTCAGGGGACCTTCCAAGCATGGTCACACTGGTGGCAGCACTGTAAGGACAGCTGAGAACATTGCATTGGGCCAGCTGCAGCTCCCCCTCCACCACAAGCCCTGCAGTGGCATTTCCCAGACCCTCCCTGGCAAGAAAGAAAAGGGTGTTTGAGGAGGAACAGGTCCATTTCTTCCCTGCACTGGGAAGCAATGATGATGGAGAGCTTCTGGTGCAGTGTGCAGAGGGCACAGTACAATGCGCTTTGGGAAACAACCTTGCCTAGCGCTTGGTACAAGTCCTCTCACAGCTGGAGTGGTTGGAGGGCATGTCAGAGCTGCTCCACTGGCCAAGAAGGGTTCTTGCCTCACCTCCTGAGTATACGATGCCGTGCTGCAGCGGGCCAGTGTAGGTACCAATCTTCAGCTTCCCGGTCACCTGAGGAAGGAGACATTGCTGATGGTCTGGATCTTTTCTGTCGTATTGATATTTTACTCTTTGTCTCCCTCTCACTCCCAGGCAGCCTAGAGGTGGCTTTCCACATTCTTTTCCTATTGCCACCTGTGGTATGTTAGGGAAGCCAACAAAGCCTCAAGCTCTGCTGTGCCCCAGGTAATGAGGTTGATCAGGAATCACTAAGAGGAGAAGCCAGCCCACCATCTCTAGGGCAGGTCCTGTCTAAACACTATGTTGCCCGTTGCCACTAAGAGATGTCACACAGGAGGTGCATGAGCCCTTCCAGCCGTAGAGGTACCCTCCATATGCCACTCACCGTATCCACCTGCCGCAACACGGTGCCTTCCCCAAAGAAGAGGGGTTTTCGCGCATCCACCAGGATCAGGTCGAAGTAGGACTGCCATGGCCGATGGGTGCTCCCAGGCTGCAAAGGCAAAAACAAACCCCAGAATCAGGCACAACACAATCAACCACAGGGATTTTAACTGGAATGTTGTTGTCCATAGCCATAACCTTGTGACATTGCTGGTCCATCAAAATCCCCTAGCTCTTGCCTCTTGTGGTATGATGCTGGGTTGCCAGTGCCATCTTCTAAAGCACTCCCCTTTTGCGGCAAGCCCATCCCAGCCTAGCAGTGAGGACTGAGAACGTGGTGTGAGATAAGAGTACTGCACTGAACATCCATGTCACGGCATGGCTGTTGTGTAAAGAGATGCTGTAAATGACACTGCTGTCCCTGTTTCTGAAGATCCTGCGTAGATCCAGACACGTGTGACTTCACAGCTTCAGCCTTACAAGGCCACACTGGTAAGTTTGCGAAGAGTGGGAAAATGTGTGGACTCTATTCCACAGAGCACGGCTTTGAATCACAGCCCTGCCCAAAGGACACTGGGCGTTCATGAGCCCCTTCTGCTCCATGCTTCCACTCTTTCTGAGATCAAGACCACAGCAAGGAGTTCTCTGAGCTATCACAGTGTGAAAACACATCTTTTGAGTGTGAGAGAGCCTCCCACTGGGAGATTGAGAAAGCAGTATAAATTCAGTTTATAAGCCTCTCTCCAAAAGTTGCAGGGCTGAGTTTTGACCTCAGAAAAACAGAAAAAGCATGACTAAAACTTTTGGAGTTACCATAGTCAAGGCACAATCAGCCATACACGTTTCTGCTGTTTTATAAAACTCTTTCCTTTCTATCAAGGTTTTTTTCACAAAATCTAAAACATCATGCAAGATTTCTAAGAAATGTGGCTGCAAAATACCACAGTTAAAATATGTTATCACTAAAATAATGTTATCATTAACACAGATTATTGTTTGAGACCAGATGATGCCTCTTTTCTTTTTGTTATATTGTATTTGCTTTGATCCCATTCAGATAGGACACAAAACAGCAAGTGCATTTTAACCAGATTAAAGCAACTAATCCCATGCAGCCGATGAAGCAGGATTAAAATGCTTTCCAGCTACACAGATAATTAGGCACATCAGTTTCTATTGGAACTGCGGTCGAGAAATCACATACCTTTGGTCCATGTGGAAAGTCAAACAAGTAAGTCATAATTTTCTGAAAAACAGAAAGAAAGTATTCAAAGATGCAGTTTTAAACATACATTTGTGTAGTTTATAAAAGCATACTTTTCTGCTTTTATCTTTTGAGGTTACAGAACTTTATTTTCAGGATTTACATGAAAGTCAGCATAAGATTTGGAGATAAAATGAATGGATGGAATTTAAAGTGACAGGAATTAAACCAGTAATTTTTATAATCAAAGACCACATTTGCCTCAGAAATCGGCACACTGCTTCAGGTAGATCTTGCAATGCTTTAAAATGGCATATAATCTTTGGATTAGCAGTGTCGCAACATCCTGACATTTACCTGGAGTTGAAGTAACCGTGTTTATTCCTACAGCACAGCAGACAGCCCTTTCTGGCTCTTAGACCCCTCCAGGACCATGGCTTTCGTGACCTGTCTGTACTCAGACTATCTCACTTGAAAGGGAAGTTCTGCATTTTAAAGGATGCTGAAATCTAAACTGAGTATCGCTTTCTCTTTCAGCCTTTTAATTGCTGAGGAACTGAGTGAGGCACAGAGGGACTTAAGCCAGGCCCATACTAGGTCAGCAACAGAACCAGGACTACAAAAGATGACTCGAGACCTAATCTGCATTCACCACTAAATCATCCTACACCTAGCTTAGAAAACACCTGATTCTCCACCAGAAGATGTCCTACCAAAACCCATACAAATGAATGGCTGGCTTTTGCTTATTCCATTATATACCAACACAACAATTCAAGCAGCACTTACGTCTGTGTATTTATAGTCGCTGTTTGTGACAAGAAACACCTTCCCAACTTCATTCATGCGGCTGAGCAGCAGTGGCAGCTTCCCCTGAAAGCCAAGGGACATTACAAGTCACACACAAAAGTTACAGAGATTCACCATGGGCAAAACACTCTCAACTATGATCCCACCAAACAAAACAAAGCAATTCAAACCATCAAGCAAGGAAACTCATGTGTTTTGCACTGGCCAGAGCCAGGAAAGCTGCTGGTCCATCCATGTTAACACTCCTCCAGAGCACAGCCCAGGGGAGGAAAGCAAGGGGGAAGGGCTCAGATGGGCTGCGGTGCCTTTGTCAGCCACAGTGCCAGGCACCCTGTGCTGCTCCCACCGATCTGCTCCATGCTAGGCACGCTGGAGCAGCTCCTCCAGCTCCAAGTCCATTCCCGAAATGGGCCCAGAGGCAGATGAAATCTGAGCTCACACAAGCCACAAGTTGGAGCACATTACAAGTCCAACCTCAAATTAGGGAGAATTTATTCCTAGGGCTATTTTTATTGACTCGTAAATCTCAAGTCTATTGCCAGAGTAGCTGATTACCTCACAGAACGATTTCCTAAGAATTTTGCAGGCGTGTAACTGGAAACAAGGTTAACTGCTTTAAAGTGATACTCTACCACAGAGCTCATCTAAGCTAAGGAATAATTATACTGTAAGTGGTCTAGAGGGGCCTTGCACACTGCAGAGATGGCAAAAGCAAGGAAACCACTGGAGTTTGCTCAATTAGATGTGCTGACCACACATTTTGGGGCTATCAAGAGACTGGACACCGGTCAGTCTTTCAGGATCCTTCCCTCAGTCCCTCATGGTTAAACACATGTAACATTTTTGTTGGATGGCTAAGGAATACTTCTGTCTAGAAAGATGCTCCTCTGTTGCTTTTTAAAAAGAGGTCTTTTTCTTGGAGAGAAAACATGGGCAGGGAATAACAGTTGCTTTCACCACCAAAAGAAACAACACGAGGCTTGCCAGTGTATTCACCTGTGTCCCGTGATAACATTTCCTCTGGCTTTTATATTTTACGTAAAAAACGTGCACGTGAATACGAAATCATGTGGATCACTGGCTCAGAATAAAGGCTGCGTCCGAACTTTCCACTTTGTCTTTGGTTATTACAATAGAAATCACAGCGTTATCTGTTTTGTGATTTAGTAAAGCAAATCAGCATGTTTATTTCTTGCCTGCTTACTCAGTACAGAATGTCACGTAGCACAAGTAAAGTAACTTCACACTTACATCTTTCACCACATACTTTTCCAGATTCTCAAGAGTCTTTTCCTTGAGTGATCCCTGAAATAGAAATAACAGAACCCAGTGAGGTAATGGAAACTTATGATGCAAGAGACATCAAAGTAATGCCAACTTTCACACTTTAAAATGCTGTGAAAGTACAAACCAGGGCGAATCTGAACCAGTGACTCTAGAGATGAGAGGCTTTGAGTAGCAGGGACCATCACAAACTCTGTGATCCATCGATTCCCTCACCATGGTAAATAATCCACTTCAACAGCATTTTAACCCTTTCAGAAGGGAATACAATAGAAACAAACAAAAAATAGATTTGCCATACCAAACAAGACAGTCAACGACCTGTCTCCAACACTGACCATGCTTTACTCAAAGGCCAACTCCAACATGTATCACACAACACTGCATAAGGAAAGACAAATAGATTCCTGACTTCTGCATGGCTAAAAGGACCACCACGAGTACAACTGTGAGCAGAGTTCTCCTGTGATGGTTTTCCATCCCACCCAAACAGACCTCTTGAATGCAGAAGAACAAGAAAATCAGGTCTTTAACCAGATGTTAATGCTCACAAAATTATATTCTAAATTTGTGCACAAGTGTGTGAAAAAGAACTGCCTCTCCTCTCTAAATAGAGACGAGTTGATATATTTCTCTGTTTAATGCAGGTAATTTTCAGACAACATAAGATACTACCAATGTAAACCATTTACAGTAAAATGCTGCTTTAATAATTAGGACATGTACAATTGTGGACTGTAAGTGCAAACACCCTCATGGCATCACGTTCTAAAACCCGTGAATTACAGTATAGCAATGGAATCTGGGCACAATAAAAAGGAAGAGGAAGCCAAGACAGATATGCTCCAGTACCAGGAGGGCAGTCAAGATCTTGACTTAAATACAACTGCAATTTATTATTTGCTCACTAGGCGGCAAAGCAGGGCTCCTGCCCAGAAGTGGAATAACATCTTAACTCGTGAGTTACAAACCAGTCCCTCTAACTCAGTTACAATTACAGACGTCCCAAGGAGTTCTTGCAATCACCTTGTAATGAACCCAGTCAACAGCATCTCTGACATCCTGGAACATACTCCTGAAGGACATGAAGAGGTCTCCATCTTTAAAGCCCGTTTCACAGCTGTGAGGAGAAAGAAGAGAGACTGTAGCAGCCAATCGCAGCAGGTAAGAAACTCGTCAAGGAGAGAGACAGTTCAAAATGTTGTTTGGAGCTTGTGTTTTCATCTTACCATAATGGTTTCTTATTTACTACTTTACCGCAGCTCAGACTAGAAAGAAGGCTACAACCAGAGTTTAACAGGATCTGTGTGTTACCCAAGAACATTTGTTTAAAATTTTAGGATGCGAGTTCCTAACTATGGGCCTGTGCCTCCATAGCAGTACTACAGCTTTCTGTGACTGCAACTCTTGTTCCTCCCCCACAGTATTACAAGAAGAAAAAAAACCTGGGACTGTGCAGATTTCAGCATTTTACAAAAGATGAATGGCACTGAGAAAGTAAGCACAGTGCTATTCTTTCTCCTTCTTTCCAACACTAAAGAAGGGGGTGCCATGGAAATCAACTAAATGTAACACTTGCTGCTGAGAGGAGGAACTAATTCTGTGTTGAAAGGTTAGAGTTAACATGAGAAATTTCCTCTACAAGACACTGTGGAGGTATCTTTCAGACACCCATGAGAGTTTGCATCAGAAGAAATCAAGGAGGATTAAACAGAGCTGTATTTATTATGACAGCCATCATCACACCTGTCCTGAGAAAGGATACTTCACCTGATGGATTGTTGGCATAAACAGTTCCTCTGCTCTCGGGTAAAATCCCCTTGAACCTTTGCCTTCCGCTCAAGTAATACGCAAAGACGACCCATGACATGAGTCACCAGCACAGCAGCATTCACATTTGCCAGTTTGTTTTTACGCTTATACCTATTTGAAAGCTAGGTAAATACTTGTGCTGCACAAACAGCCTTTTACACCACACTGTGCCTGAGCATTCACCTTTGAGTGAACAAAGTCCTTAACTATGACATGAGGGACTTGTGGTAACTGGCTGAGGAAATTTAGCCTTTCAGTTACCAGTTCAAAAGTGACTCCAATGGACATGGGTTCAAAATGAGCTGTCTGGTAATGCTGTCTGTAATCACCCTTTAATAAGTGTGTGGTCTTAGAAGCTGGCCCAAACACCAGTGTCAGTCAGTATGGTGACACTGATATACCCTGTGAAGGAGACCCTCATAACCAGTCTCTGCTCTACACATAGATCATCTCGTCACCACTAAATTCTCTTAATATCAAAAGAATAAGAGGCCTGAACTTTTCTTCACCGAAACCACTTGAGGGGCCTCCACTGATATTAAGAACAGCTCCACTTGTGCTGTATTGCTTTTTATAATAACAATCTTACCGTTCCATCAGCACCTCGAACCAGAGGGAATACGTACCTAGTGTACCGGTCACAGTTAGTAAAGAAATCCACTAAGCAAGCCAATAGGTAGGTCTCTGCACAGAAACAAAGCAAGATTTTAAAACAAGTATAACATCATACAGCCAGCTAAATTTGGGCCCTGTGCCCAAAAGAAGAAAGTTCATGCAAAAAAAACCCCAAACAGATAAGTAGACTAAGACATTAGCAAAGCTTTACTGGCTTCAAAGGCACAGAATCAGGCCTGTGTTCGCTCATATTAGACTCACCTGGTAGATTGAATAATGTGTTCAGAATGTAAAACCTATCTGTGTCATCCCTCTGGATAAATTTATTTGGATATTGATCCCGTGTTTCAGGCCTGAGAATAGATAAGGTGGAGAAGAATGAAACCACAAAAAATGATGAGGATATAATGTGCTGACCTGCAAAATACAGTTGTAGCTGGGTCCATTAACTAGAGTCTGTTGTGCTTTAATCAACACCCAGCTTTCCCATGTGCATTAGCGGCGCAAGAGCAAACTGCATCCACTAGCGTTCCCATCACTGTGCTGGCTCCGGCAAAGCCAGGCACAAAGCCCTCATCGCTGAGTCAGCAAACCCAGCAGAGCCCACACAGGGAAACAGTGGTCTAGAGTCCACAACTTGACCGTAAGCCCCATACTGCTGGCTATGAGGATGCCTTAAATCATCTGCACTTTCTTTGTTTGCTTATCTTAAACTTTCCCCCACTTTCCATGTGTTGCTTTACACTCCCCCGAGCAGCTTTCAGCAGGCTGTGTTGCAGGAGCCCTGCCTGGGGCCCTCTGCAATTAATCAGCAGGGTGCCGATGACTGAAGTAATTTAATTATTCTGCTTTCCTTCATTTCTGGAGCTTCTGAAGATCACCTCTGGCTCAAAGAGGAACTTGAGTGCATATATAAGGGCTTTTTCTAAATTTTGGCTTTCTGATGCGAGGACTCACAGGTCTGCAATGACAATGCTTGTCACCTCGGGGGCCCTGAGCTAGCCTGTGCTTGTCTTCCATCCATCCACCCTCACAGCAGGGATACGAGAGGATTTGCTGGGACACATCAAGCATGTAGCACTGCGGTCTCCTCTGCTTCCTAAAGCACCTTCTCTGGGGCAAGAGAAACGCAAGCAGCCAGGGAAGGCAGCAGGAAATGGCACACGATGCCTCACTTCTGATGCGCTCAAAGGTCAAAACCACAAAGGGGTAGAGCAATCTTGTTCCTTCCCCAAGCCAGCTCAGGCCCTCAACCTTTCTTAGCAATGGCTGTGGAGTTAATGCTCTCACAGGGCACAGGTCCTCTCTGCTCCCAGGAGCCCTTGCACAATGGCTCTGTCTTAACTGACAAGCTGCTGATGTTAAACTGTCCCAGGACAGTGAACAGCCCCCTGATTATCCCATCAACCCCTTCCCACAGCACATTTTCTTCTATTCCCAGCACACTACAGATGTGCCTGTGCCAGCACAGACCTTTCCTCTATAAACACCTTGGGCTGTTGTGTCTGGGACCCTCAATGCATCCCCAGTCAATTCTGGACTTGTAGGAACACCAATACAGCATTTGCTGCTACTGGAGCCCCTGTGACTCCTTATACAATAGGTGCCCGGAGGATCAGTGACACAAAAGGGCATATTAAGTCAAAAAGAACAGCCAAGAGTCAGCACTCACCCTCTGAGGAAATTAAAGCCATGTGCACACACTAGAAGGTTCCCATAAGCATCAACTTTCAACAGGTTTCCATAGTGGGTATCAAACACCAGGCCTCTGTTAAGAAAGCAATTTAAGATATGAAGAAGCAGGCGTATTAAGTGGTGACCATTTTAAATAGCAGTTTATTCCAAATCAGCTCTAGAACAGCTTGCTCACTTGGTGTGGGGCATCAGAACGGAGTTGCTGTTACTATGCAGATGGGGTCCCTACTGTCCCTTTTACCTGGCTGCAGGTGAGCAACAAGAGCCCTGCATTGTCAAGTGAAAGGTACAGCTGATCTGCTCTCCACAGACTTGAAAACGGAACCATTTAACCCGGCAGAGGCTTAGCTATGCACGTACCAGGGAAGACGTGGGCCTCTTCTACAGGGTCATGAATCTGACACCTGTGTTTGTGGTCTCCTGACAGCCCTGCTGGGCTGCACGGAAGAGTGAGGTGTGATAAAAGGAATTTCTCCCCTCTTTTTCATCGCTCTGTCACAGACAGAGCCAGATGGGGCATGTAACTATTGCACAAAATGCTTTAGACATTCCTGGTTCCAACTCCAGCAAAACTCTCTCTCACTTATCTAGCAGCTTGCATCTGGAGAACACAGGCTTCCCACAGAGACATTCCTTCTATCTCCTCGCTGGGATGAAGGCAGTGGACTTAATGGAGTCTTCATCACAGGTTTGTGAAGGGCTAGTGTCTTGCTATGGGCATGGGCGCACCCAGCAACAGCCTCGGTGTAAACCATGCTGAGAGGAGGGAAGGAAGAAGGCTGCCAGACTGAAAACTGGAACAACAAGCCAACAGACCCTCTCATCCAGTCTTTGTAATGAAGCTCCAAATGGGTCAAAAAAGCAAAATCCAGCAAAGGCACAAGTGGAAATAACTTAAAGGTGCAGAGTTAGATACAAAGCCTTGTTTAAAACAAGCAATGTCCATTTTACCTCTGCTACCAAAAGACAAAATCTAAGAATGTAGTAACTTTGCACCATTAACTTTGCTTTTGGCATTTGAGTCATCTAGACAAGTGAACTGGATTGGGCCCACTTTCATTGTTGTGTACTGTCAGCTTAATTTTCAGGATGTCTTATCCACCAGGACACTATTAATTAAAATCATTACAGAAAAATGTTCTGAGACATTCTAGCGGCCACATGGACAGTAACGGCTCCTTCTCCCCTGCATTTTGATTTAACTCCCAATCCAATTGTGTCTCTGCTGTCTTTGCTTTGAAAGGTTATTTTTGGACCATGTTTTCAGCAGGCCTCTTTTCTCGCACACTTTGCTAGCACGGACTCACGTGTGCAAAGGCCCTCCACGCACTGGAGCAGTCTGCTCCCTTCCCCATGATTTGTGGTCAACCACAGGCTTCGCAGGCACAACGCTGAAAACCTGGCCTCATGTGTTGCCTATGAACTTTACAGAACAAATATTCAAGGCCTCAAGCAGGCTGGGTTGGTATCTGTTAGTCATTTACCTGGTAGGGAATGCAGGATCATACACAAAATTGAGCAGCTCATGAGGGTATCCAATGGAAACTAATCTTTCTACGGTCAGGTCAAATCCAAGAGATTCGTATTCAGGGGATTTATACACTGTACCAAGATGAGATTTCAGTTAGAAAATTTGACAACAGCTAGGGGGTTAAACAATAAGGCAGTCAAAAGTAATGTACCCATTCGCCCTCCTCCCTCCTCCACATCACACACTCCCTTCTTCACTCCTGCCCTTCACTGCCTCGGCTCCCCCAGCCCGGAGCCACGGTGGAATTAGCTCACGCTCCAGGACTGCAGCCGAGCGGAGCCGCAGTTCAGATTTCAGCAGCAGAGTGCACCAGAAGAAATATCCTTCAGTCTACCTCAGCTCTCTGCATCAGGAAAAATGTATTTCAGACTGCAGCTCCTCTCCCTGCAGTCCCATTAGGCAGATGCATGAACGCTCCCTGTTCCACCTGCTCGGATCGGATTTTGGTTTGCTGTGTTTTCACAAAGCTGATGAAGAAACCAATAAATTTTGGGAACAGATGTATTCGTGGTTAGAAACCCTGAAATTCATCGCTGCTGTGCTACTGTTACTGCTCTGGATACAATCCCAAAGCTTAGTATTGTCTCCAGATTTCCTCTCAGGGGAATTTATGTTTGCTGCAGGGTAAGTTAGCTTGAAGGTAGAGCTGTCAAGTTAATATATGATTTGTTTGTTAATAATACCATATGGTACTGTAAAAATCTGTTAGCTATTACCCTTGTGCATCAAAATGCTACTCTTTTAAGCAAGCTTACTGTTCTCACATTTCAGATGAGCTGCTCATCTGTGACACACACCTTAGTTCAATGCAAAAAAAATGGACTTGTTCAACAAGTCATTCCTACCATCAGGCCTGTCTTCTTCCTGCAAACGACCTTCCCATGTACTGGAGATGTTACCACTTAATCAGATCATTAAATTAACATTTAAAAGGAAATCACTGTGTTTCTCTGATGGTGTGTTTACATTTGCTGCACGTCGCTGTCTTAAATTGGTGCTAAGATGTAACCAGGTGAAATACAACCCTTGACTGCAATGAAGGTTACCATGGGTTCAATGGGCCCAACTGTCTCAAACACTTGAATATTTCAAATTTAGCTGAGTAAAATACAAAAATGTGCAAGTTACACAGTAAGCTTGTTAGAAGACAGACTGGTTTTCCTGAGAGAGATGTAGCACATCTGTGGGCCTCACGATATATATTAATACACATTGTCTACAGTGCCCAAGTAATCACTGCCATATATATACTTTGGAATACAGAAGCTCAATCTGAGATGAGAAAACAAATTTATAAAATACTACAAAAACACTAAAAAGGCCAAGGACTACAGAAGAAATGAGACTGTCAAAAGACTCAGATCACAGTAACTGTGACAGAGGGCTCCCGTATCTCTTAATAATCTAAAAAGCACCAGAATCCTAAGAGTTAATTTTCCCCATTAAAAATGTAATAAGCAAACCTGTAATGTTCTTAAACAGATAACTAAAATCAATAAACCAGTTATCAAAATCTTCAAGCATTATTACTGATGGCAAACATCAACAACATGATACAACATTCAATGCACATGGTCTTTTCTGTCCTTTAGGAAAGGAAGGGTTGATTGAGCTACAGATAGGAATAAGCAATCAAAAACTACAGGTAATGAAGAAAGCAGTGACTGACAAGGCAATTCTGGGGAGTGAGCTAGAGCTGGAGGGAGCAAAAGGCAGTTAGGTGATGAACAACATTGTGAGAGTGATACCACAGCATCATCTGGAAAAAGGAATTCCTCTGATGCAGGACAGTAAAGGAACTTCCCAGGGAAAACAGTAATAAATACACCTGCCCATACTCTCCGAAGGCGAAAGTGCTGCAAAGCTTCCCATTATGTGAAGCAGCCTCCAGTCCCTCGCTCCGTCCATGAAGCTGCTGCACTCCTCATCAGCTTCCTGGGAATTTGACCATGTTACCAACTTATCCATAAAAAATCACTCCCAAACAAAACATTTCTCCAAGGAAACCCTGCTCTTTCTGAACTCACCAACCATGGTGAGGCTGCCTAGACAAAAAGAATCTCAAGGAACACATTGGCATCTCCTCTGGAGAAGCAGAAGTGGTTCACAAACAGCTCCAGCAGAACCTTTCCAGGGAAACTGCAGGGCTTTCTGTTAAACAACCCGTGCATCTTGTTAACACTCCACCAAAGAATGGCTGTGGTGGGACATGTGGCCAGCTGCTCACAAAATGCCCTCACTCAATTTCTTTCTTTCTGTATTTGCCTCCCTGTCTTAGATTTGTCACTACAGACCTCCTTTTAACTCTCTGGGTCTAAGGAAACAAGCTGAAGCACCAGTAGGAAAAAGGCTGAAGAACAGGTATCAACCTCAGCCTTCATCATCCCAAGTCTCTGTTGAGGCACTACTGCAACAGGATTAACCTGAATGTTTCTTTTTGGGGGGCAGTTATTCCCCATACCTCTCAAGCTCAAGATTTTGCTTCCTTCACTTCTCTTTGATTAAAACTAAACTACTACCTCATTCACGCCTCAGGTCCCTTCCGTATTTTTCTACCACTCCACAGTATCTGGAAAATGAGAGCCTTCTCCTTGATACACAAACTAAACAGAGACACAGGAAACTGGACTCCTGGAAATGGGAAAGGGACAATAAACATTCTCATTACCGTCATGCTTACTGTTCAAGATAAACTTTCCTTTAATTAGAGCTGGGAACAGACTGAGAGCTCACTGAGCCCACCTCGACAGCGCCCTGTACCGCAGCACATGCTGCATCAGTCGCTATGAGCCACAACCCACTGACATTTCTCGTAAGCTGTGCGAATTCCTGTTTCAGTAACATGAGCTTCCGGGCAAACAAACGATCCACCTCCTTCAGATCAAGTATGAACGGGCTAACACTGCTGCAACTACGGCAGCACATTCAGGGAAGATGCCCCAGCTATATGCATTACTAGATGAAAAAATATATTTCAGTATTGTACTTGGGGCTGGTCGCTCTCTCTCTTATCTTGTTTACTTCAGGCATCCATGGGGAAAAGGAGTAGAGAGGACAGATCTGTATTTTTTTTTCGGCAGCTGCATGATGAAAAAATAGTTTAAAACTTTCCTGGAACATCCACCTCCCTCAGACCCAGTTGCTGAGATCACAACTGAAGATCATTTGCGTGCCATGGCGATGACATGAATTCAGCTATTTGCCATGTGGTGTCTCTCCTGTGCTCAGCACTTTCACCCAGCTGAGAAGGGCCCAGTCTTCAAGTACCCCCAATTCTGTGACAGGTGAGGAGGCAGAGCCACGAACCCATTTTCAGAGCATCATTGCCCAAGGCACGCGGGATGACAGTAAGACCAAAGCACAACTTACATCTTATTCTGATTTTTCTCTTTCTTACTACTTGATGGCGGTGTCTCTGCCACTGTGCCAAATCCCCAGCTCCAGAGGACCACGTTATTTCAATAGTCTGTGTTCCAACACAGGCAAATGCTTCAGCGGCGCAGGGCAAGCAGCACCCAGCGCTTGTGGATTATGCAACCGGGGTGGAAAAAAAACAACCAAAGCTTTAAAAAACCCAGAAGCCAGTTGACAGCATTTCACCTCCCCTTAACACCATCACTTGGCTTAACATTATACTATCAAAAGGTAAAAAGCAGTACCCCGGGAGTGAACGTTGCAAGCCTTCAGGTCTGTGATGAGTGCGGGCATCCCTTACACGGTACGTGCTAGGAGGGAAGCCGATCTGGAATGAGCAGGGGTTGTGCAGTAAGGTATGCAATTCTCATGCATTTGTGTGGTTGGTTTTTACCTTTGCTGCCAAGACACAGACAGTAACAATTTTTTAGCCTTCCTGAAAAGGAGAAAAAAGAAAAAAAAAAAAGAAAAAAAAAAAAAGATCTCTACAGAGGCTCCAGCTTATGCAAAATGCTGCTGCCAGGATTTTAACTCACATGAGGCAGATGCAGATTCAGAGTGTCACTCCAGTCTTGACGGAGTTACACTGGGCTCCCCTGTTAAAGAAAAAAATCAGACTGATTTTAAAACTGCAACAGCTCTGTGCCATGTGGGACTGTATCTGCTGGAGCTCTGTCCTCTGGTAAGCTCAGAAGCTGGCCTGGCAGCTATTCCAAATACACTTACAACTGATTTATAGAGGAGGCACAGTAGGTAATCGTGCATCCTGCAGGCAAAATTCTGTCCTCATATCCACAAAGCAGTCTTACATCAACAGCTGTGATAATTAGGAGGAAGAGGCTACAAGCGCATTGCCCAAATGACACAAACCCTGCGAGTTCTCTCAGACCCAGAGCAACTGGTTCAAGAAAGGGTCTCGTGCTCTTTTTGGGACTTTGCCATTATTGTCCATTCCTCAGTCGGTGACAGATTACTCCTTTCAGGGCACTCACTCTCTTCCACACCACAAAACGCCTGCACGTGTCAGTGCAGGAGACTCAGGATACTGAGTCAGGAGCTACTCCGGGAATCCGAGAAGAGAATTTTGCCCTACATCTGAAGGCGCTCCCAGCAAGAGCCTTGCACACCGCGTCAGCCTGACGTAGCACATCTAAATTCAATTGTATGCTTTAACACGCTTATGTCTGGGCTTTTATGTGCAAAGCACTGCGGGGTAAACCGGTACCAAACCTGCACATAGTGCTGCACAGTTTGCAAGCACACACAGTAAGAACATCAGATCTATTCTGCAACTTACAGGTATGTACAGAGTAATCAGGAATAACTTTGAGATCCAATTTGCACGGAATACAAAGCTGAATGAGTTGGAACGATGTTGCAAAAAGGACCCACAGAAGTATGCAGACCTCCTGGAAGGCTCCTGTGAAAATAAGTGTTTAAAGCCTGTTTTGTTTCAAAATGAATAGCTGGGGAAGGCCGTAGTGCATGTGATTGCTCTGCTTAAGCGGTGGGAAGGAGAAAACCCTTCAAGGGCTGCCCATTTCTTTCCTTGTTCCTTTTCCACACACAAAGATTTCAAATTCAGACAGGGCAGCTTCTCATTGAAGATATAATATGGTTTCTTCCAGGGCTTGTTGACACTTCTTACAAGCTAGTCATGGATCACAGGAGAGAAGCAGGAGCTAAAGGTACAATAACCCCCCCTTTTTGTGTTGCTCCAGCTGTTGTCACTTTTGTGAGACCTATTTGCTGTCTCAAGCTGCACACCTGCAAGCCAGTCCTGTCCAGCCACTTTATTCCCCACCACTACAGATTTGGTGCTGGTAAAAGCCCTGAACTGACAACAGCAACAACATGCTGATTTCCCACACCACTGAGGCAGCTTTGAGGAAGCAACTCCTGGTTTAGGAAGGGAAAGGTGAGCTCGGGAGGTCGCTGCAGTAACAGAGGCCCGCAGAGTGAGCAGCTCCTCTGGGGAGACAGGCAGGCCGAGGACTACTAAATGATGACCTGAAGTCTCATTCATCCATGCCTCCAGTTTTTCCCATCCGTCATCCTCTTTTGCCAGTGTGCTCTCCTGTGACACCCCAGCATCTCCTGAAGGAGTTTCATCCCTTCCATCAGCCAGCTCCTCGGTTGCCTTCCCTCCCAGCTGGAAGCAGAGAGCAGTCCCAGGAAAGGTGCTCACAGTGCCCCCAGAACCTTCCCCCTGGCATTGGCAGGGACTTCACAGGAGCCGCTGCGTTCTGCAGCTGGTGCCTCACTGAGAGCACTGTCTGCCCTGTCGGCTTCCCCATCCTTGGCCCTGCCACGGAGAGTCTCTTGGGAATTGAAACACCTTAGTCTACCCATACTGTTTTGGTTGGCAGATGAAACTAACTGGCTTTTGACTTTCAGGTGTTCTGATAAAATCAGTATTTCTCAAACTAGAGGTGATGACCTCCTCCAAAGGGTTGCAAAAAGCTTTAACAAACACTCAGTCTTCAGAAACTTTACCCGCTATCTGGGTTCTCCAGAGGTCACACAAAGACAGATAAGCCAAAAGGTGGACAGACAATGCAAGGGGTTTAGCCCGTTCTCTGAAGCACAGGAAATGCAGCCCAATTACTTAGTGTTAAGTCTTGAAGAAATGAAAGTGAAATAACTAGAAACAGGTTCTTTCAGTTGCTGCTTATTCCCCAGTAAGGCATGCAAATCAGGGAGTTAAGAGACATATACGGACAGGTGAGTACCTAGTATCCAGATTTATATACATCTCAGGCACAACATGCATAATTAACCTTGTGCAAATACACTTCTGAAATTACACAAACCTGACTTAAAAAGCAGGATCAAAGTGCTGCTCATTTTAAATGTTGATCCATATTCTGAATTGCACCACAAATAAATGATGCAAGTATGTATTAGAAATACATTTATATCAATGTTGTGCTGTCAAAACATCTTCGTTAAAGCCTTAAGGACCAAGATGCCTTTTTACAACCCGATCCCCTATAACAGTGCAAGTATCTATGTATCCCGCCTCAACAATGTCTATCAAATGAGATCCTAGACTAGTGTCCCAAAATAGGATCTATCCCCAGAGCTCTCCATTCTGTCAACACCTCCTCTGCACGTAGCCCCAAAGTTGGGCATTCAATGCCAGCTACTCCCAGGATGTCTGTGACAGTCACCCTTCCATGACCAACCAGACCGCTGACTATTTCCTGCAAGCACCAAATACTCATTCCCTGGCACCTCTCATCACCCGACCTGCAACTCCAGCTGAGAATCCAGAGGGAAACAGTGAGTGACTAGTCTTGGAGGTGTTTGGGACACTGGACTTAATTAAAAAATAAACCCCACTGAAGCAACAATACCAATTAAACATAAGGTTTTAATTAAATTAATACCAATTAAACCATAAGTGTCAGGCAGGCATTTCACGTACTGCCACAGTTTGAGGAAAGTTTGTCTCAGCTGTAGGGCCAGAGGTCTGAGGATCCCCAGAAGTAACCAGGTAGTGAAGAATGCTACCTGACCTCTGTATACTGACTCTCCTTTCAGGATATCTATTATCTTCATAACTCGTTACCGAGCAATGCCAGTTTTCATATACAACTAGAGAAGAGGAGGATTTATGCTCTAGAATACTAATGACTTCGCTTCTGTGTTACGGGGTCTTTTCTAATGAGGGGAGGTGTTGTCAGGCACTGTCATTGAAATGTAACAAAAGGGAAACGGTAACATTTCAAGCTACGCTGCTCTCTATGTTAAAATAATTCATTCCTTACAGGAGGAAGGAATCTGAAATGTCATGTTTAAGTTTCACACCTGGGTGTTAGTTTCCCTTCAGTTTTGACAGCGGAGTCAGACTGCTCAGCTCTGACGGGAGCCCAGACTCACTCCTGGCTTGCACAGCCCGGCAGGGTGCTGCCGTCTTGCACTGGAAACGTGGCAGAGGATTTTCTTTCCCGTGAGAACTGGGAACCCTGCAGAAGTACCTGTTCCGCGGGAGCCTCCGTACAAAGACACTCAGCAGGCTCCAGCTCCCCTTGCCTTGCATTTCTCTTTCCAAAGACCCATCAAGTGTTACCTCAACTTCTGCCACAGCCACCGCAGACATTTCACTTCATGGCATCCTCACCAGATGGGAGGGAAGGGAAAAACGGACACTCCCGTTTAAAGCCCTGGGTTGCGTACAGCACGCGTTTCCGTTCGTTTCTGCCCACGTAAATACGTGCCTGCTATGTGGCTCCCTGCACGCACGGCAATGGAATCGTGCACGTTTGTGCTGTGCTGACCCGGGAGCTCAGTGCCTGTAAACAAACTGACAAGTGGTAAACGTGCCTAACTGTAATCACAAGAAACCTTAAATGAAACCCATGGGACAACTCATACGTTTTTAATTAGGAAGGTGGTGAATCACTGACTTGCCATTTATTTATGGACTCGGCTGACCTGCGATCATAAAGAATTTTGTGTAAGGTCAAAACAAGTTGAAAAACAGTCAGGAACAGACCCCAGTCCTCCTGACTCTTGGGTTTTGATTTTAACCACTAGACCATAAATAAAAATGCACTGTATGCAAAGCAGAATTGTAGTATTTCAGCCTATATTTAAATTGAGTTTTCATAGTATCAAACAGACAAAATGGGTAGCAACAGTATGTTTTGTTTCTTTTAATTGATTCATTTTTTCAATCTGAAATGATAAGAAACTGCTGCCATACTGATCATAATTTTCACTTACCCAAAGCAACCTTCTCAAACACAGAAGTGTTCTATGCAGTAAGACAAAGCTGAGCTTTAAGCACACTTCAATATTTAGTGTACCTTTTCTGTTTCACTAGAAATTATGTATTTGTAGTGATCAGCAAACAAGACGTTAACAAAACCTCCAGGTGCATCCCAGGATATTTTCATATGCTTAATACACAAGCTGCTCTGCCGTGCATGAGCAGCCAGATCTTACACTAAGCCTCTTGTGGCCACAGATGTTTTTGACAGTAAATCTGGTAACAGGAAGCAAGGCAAGAGTCACTAATCATCAGAGGGTTGAATCTTTCGGATCTGAGCTTCAGTGGCTCCCCAGAACTCTTTTCTGACAATGCCAAATAGAGGGTTCTGGGAGGAAACCAGCACACGCCTACCAAGAAGCACAAAGGCTCTGCAGTCCCCAACAGCAGCAGTGCCCATAAAGCACCTATGCACCCTCTCTGCAGCCTAAGAGCGATGGAAAATTCCTTACCTCTAATGCTCCTGCAAACATCCCCAAGAGCACAGCACAGCTTTCAGCTCTAAAACCTCTAACCTGGAACCGTATCAGCTCCTATTCTCACACTCTGCATGCTAAAAGGATCTGTAAAGACAGGATTTGTTGTTGCTTCAAGGACTGACACAGTACTGCATGTTCAGCTTGGCTCTGAACTGCTGGGTCTACACTTCAGGCTGTTTTTAGTGCTGCGCTTCTACTTGTTTTAAAAACAAAAGTGTTGTCAAGTATCATCAGCTTTAACTCTTCCCAAAGCAGGCTTATTAGTGCTCTCATTGGTAAATTCCAGATATTTTTAGCTTTCTGCTGCTGCACTTTGTTTGCCTTCGATGTAACAAAGATTTGGGCTGTTTGGATATGCCTCAGAGGCTGGCAAAACAGAGCTTAGTGTTGGAAAGATTTCTCCTGCCGAATAAAAATGCATGGCTTGAGGTAACAACAACAGCACTGAGGTCACATTTTGCATGTTGAGAGAAGCAATTCAGATGGACTCTACATTTCAAGGAAACTTCAGTTCGTCTATTTTAGTAGTTGGCATAACATTCCTTTGCATTGGAATAATATTTTAAAGATGACTACACAGTCACCTTTTATGGGAATTTTTTATGGTTTCCCTGACACAAGAGAATCTTTTTTTGTGCTTAACAAGTGGCCTTCACAATTTACCTCTCTCAGATACAGCCCACTGGGAGTCATAATCCCATACTGGAAATATCCCTGCATTTCCATGGAAACAACCTACTGTGCCAAAATACGGGCTTAGTTCTTCAATGAAGACTTCTGAACAGGGAAAAAACAGTTGCATGGGCTTCATGTTCAAACATAATTTGCTAGCATCTAGAAATAAAATTACTTAAAGGTGTAGTAGCCACTTATACACTATATCTAAGGCATTATTCAGGTGTATCAGTGTCCAAACAATCCGGCTTCTTATTTCTCTCCATATTCACTTGAGAGAGTGAGCCTCAAAAGCCACACATTCGTTTAACAGCGTGCACCTGGGCTTATATGTAGCACAAGCGCCCAGGCTGTCAATAAGCCACATACGTAAGTTTTTCTGTAGTGCGCTAAAATAAGGCATTCACAAAGCAATAGCACACATGTGATCTCAGAGTTAAAGCCTTCTGTACCCTCAGCTTTGGTTCCTCCTACAGAGTAAGCTGTTGGTGTCATCACAAGGGTATTTGCAACTTAGTAGTACTTCTGTTGTGGTATTAAGATTACTAGATAAGGGGGTCTGTTAGAGTGAAAAATACTGTCATATTTCCATCTGTCTGGCAAAGACAAGAACTGGCCGTTGGTATACTAACAGCCTGCTGACCCAGCTTGGTGTTATTCTCATGTTTTTAAGAGCAAGAAAACAGAATATAGCAGCTTTTGAAACTTTCCTTACACTGTGAAGACTTGTTCTTTCAGCAGCTTCTGTCTAACACTCTGATTCTTCAAGAATCCACAGACAGCAGATTAGCAGTTTGTCAGTTGGTGATTTACTGGGATGGAGCAAGCAATACATGCTTTCTCCACTCCTCATTCCCAATGCCAGCATGTGAGATCCCACAGCTCCAGAGCTGGGTTTGCTCATTACACAGCTTTAAATGGCCAAACTCAGAAGGGCAGCAAGACAGAGAGCAGGGACAATAGCCCCTCGAGCACTGCACTGGCATTTGAAAAAACATCCAGCTCAAAGCATACTAGGTACAATTTAGCTTCTCCATCTGCCTTTAGCTTTAAAACACTAATGGCTAAACCAGCCTCTGAAATCTGCAAAATCTGCACCTGTTAAACTGGAAACACGCAAATGTGAAAACACAGACAGCAGATGTGCGTTAGTCAAGGCATCTCTCATTTTTTGCTAGGACAGTTTGAAGGCTACTGTTGTCACATCTACCAATTCCTTTCTCTAGACACCATACTATTTCTGTATGACACAAAGAATTGTATTATCCAGAGAACTGGGAAAGAAGCAGAGGGCTTAGTGTCTCCCGAGAAAAACCTTACATCATGATGAAACTACACACAAACCTTTAACCTAAGCAGGAGAGCCTCGTTAGAATATTTGTATTGGAGTCCAGTACCAATAAACAGACAATAACAGTACCTGATCAGGAGAACAAATATTTCTTTGTAGTTGCTTACATTACAAGCTCAGCAGCTTTTTAAAGTATTCATTTCAATCTTTCATGTATAAAACTCCCACGTTTCTCCTTTGTTTTTCATCTGTGCAATCCAGAAATTTTTTATACAAGGTACAAATTCGTTAGTCCCATTTCTCAGTTGTGGAAACTGAAACACAGAAAACTGACACAACTCAGCTACAGTAAAAATACCACATAGATTGACGAACCAATTCTCAATTCAGCGGCCACCTTTTCTCCCAGATCACATGCAGCAACAAGCCAATCCTACCTTCTGGTTGAGTGTATCTTTTCCAGAGTCAACAGGTAAAGAAAAACATTTCAAAAATAAGATGTGGGTGTGAAAAATTTCCCTCTCCTCCAAACTGCAAGGATGGCTTAGACACAAACGCCTACTTGAGGAAGGGGCAAAGCCTGTTTACGCATGTCGCACTTTGGAGTAAGTTGGGAAAGACTAAAGCTGTCTTTCCCATGTGATGAGAAGGGATACGCTACAGCTGAAAGCATAAGCAATTTTGCAATAAAATCTTTGCAGTGCACCAAATCTTGGCATTAAGTTGGCAAGGTTTCCAGGACACAAGCTATATTCCAATCAGATTATGCTGTATTAATCATATTTGCACACAACAAAAACAGTATCTTTCAAGCCTCATCTCCTCTTCTTTTTTATTGAAACAGTTTTCAGCAGCCAATGATAATTTTACTATTGATTTCTGGAGAACACGGAAGCAGCAATGATTTAAGTACAGGAAAAGCATTCCAAATGAAAGCATCCTGCCTACTGATATTACATCTTATCTACCTGAGAGACACAAGATAAAACTTTCAACAAGGCCGTAACTTTTGGAGAAGGAGGGCAGTCACAGAGGAATGGTTTCAAGCACAATTGAGTTTGTAATTCTTACTAATTCCCTCTCCATCTGCCAATGGCCCAGTGTGAAATTACAGCCAGCTTGAGAACCCCACTGCTTTAGCTCTGCTCCTGTCAAGGGACATCTATCCATCACCTCATTGTGCAACCTGTCCCATTTAAGACCTAGTAATGCCAAGGCCTCCTGCATTACTTGGATCCAGACCTACTAATTACAAGTGTAGCTCACACTGAGAAGGAAGCAGCCAAATAAAATGTGGTGTGAAACCAATCTCTCTCTGCTGCATTTCCAATGGGCCTCACCAACTCCTAGTCTCAGGTGAGTGTTGCAGTGAAGACTCTCTACTGACATACCTTTATCTTTCCTCCTGCAGCTTGTACTAAACACCAAACAGAGAAGGCTGTCAATCTTTTGGATTACATGCAATATTTTCCTTTACCAAAGCATGGGCAGTTTTGACAGCACTAGTAAAACAGGAAGGCAGACCAGAATTGTTACTGACTACTGGTCTTCTAGCCAGTCAGGATGAATAAGCAGAGATGAATCATTCGGATAATAAAAGAAACTACTATTTAGCAAACAAAAATGCACTGCAAAAGGACCCTCAAATCTTTCTAACTTTGGATAGTTAGAAACTCTCTAACAAGTTTGAATCTGTCTAACTTAAGGATTTAAACAGGAAGGCAGGCAGCAAGGTGCGCAGCGCCACAGAACGAAGGGCTTCTGGGGTGACGGCTGCGTAACATCACAGAAACTTGTCCTAACTTCTGCTAACAGCAAGGGCTGAAATAGCTGATGACTCTTGCTTGCATCAAGCCCTTCAACATTTTAAGCAGCAACTATTTAACTATGCACACAAACCAAGTCAAACCCTGCTGTTCTTCCTGCTCCTTCAACTTTCATCCCAATAACACCTAGCTTAAAGGAAACATTATTTTATGTACTAAATGTGATTCACTAAAACAAGCAAACCAAACAGACTGAACAGGAAGGGGACAGTCAACTTCATATATAACACAGATTTCTGAGCCTCAAGTATTAGTGTAGTATTAGACCTAGGGAGTCTTGGGAGTTTCCATACATGTAGGAGATCTCATTCACCCCCATGAGGATGTAACAGCAATCCTTGATGGGAAAACAAGGAATCTAAAACCTGTGAAGTTATTTCAATTCGTTTTCATTTTGTTTTGAGCTCCCAGCAGCCAAGTTAATTCTAGCTGTAATCACAGTGGCTACAAATTCAGCAATTTAATGTCCATAATTTCTCAGAAGAGAAGGCTAAAACCTTCAGGCTCCTTTCTCCAGACAAAAAGACTTTGTTTGCTCAACCCACCCATTAACAGTATTTCTCAACCCTATGCAGGAAAGAGACAAACACAATGAGAGAACATACAAGTTATTATCAAGAATTCAAAGTTTAACCTAATTTTGACATGAAAGCAAACAAAATCATTGTGACAATGCTACATCAGACAGTCTTGAATTTTTCCAATTCTGACTTAAGTGGTCCTTTAATTTAATAAGGCTAAGGAACACCACCCTATAAAACAATGCGTGAAATCGTATTTTATGTGCAATGTAACATGATGACACTAAAACTGCTGTCAGTTGGCAAGCTGACATTCTCAGTCATCCTAGTAGTAGAACATATGATCACTGCAGCATGCGTGTAGTTGCTGCTACAATATACTTCAAAATGGAAATGCCATGTCCCTACCAAAATTAGATTATTCTAGACAGAAAACAGCATTATTGTAAGTAGGTTTGTGTCCTTAGACTCATAAAGTACGAAACTGTCTCAAGCTTCTAAAGTTCAAAGTAAAGTCAAGTGATTCTGACTTCTCTAGTACTGAACCACCTCCTAAGCAAGACTTTTGGTGCTACCAGTGGCAATTGATTTGGGAAGAAGAAAGAGAGAAGAGTGACAAAGTGCCACAGCCTCCTCTTCACAAGATAGGTAATTCAAGGTGTTCCAAAATAATCATTCTTCTTCTGAGATGTCAAAACATATGGCTGTCAGTTATAGGATGAATATCATCAGTTTATTTCTGATGTGCAAGTTCATGATGGAGAGAGAGGAAAGGACATGGTATATAGTTTTTGGCAGGGTCAATGGCTCTGACTGCTTTCGGTCATTGAATATGAAGGTTGTGCTTGGGATATTTTTAAACAACTTTACAGAAAAGTGACTTAGCAATATCTGAAAGTACAAATGCAGAAAACTAGATGACACTGGAGATGGTTCCGTTCTTCTTCCTTGGTCTATGTACATGTCTTGAATGGTATCCAAAAGGCTTCTGCTGAGCATGCACCATCTGGTACGCACCATTTCCAGATGTTAAATTACAGATAAACTAGCTTTTTACATTGGTTTTGTTGCTTTTTTTTAATCTAGATAGTAGCATGTCCATGTGAAAGAGTATGTAAGTGATAACGTGCCCAGACAGAAAACAAAACAGGGTCTAATGAATGCACTACAACATACTAATGTAATACTTCACTTGCCCCACTTCTTCATTATCATTTCCAATTAATTAATTATAATTATATTCTCACACTACAATCTTTAAAGCCCCTGCAATGAATAAGTAATTTTTCTTGTGTATTACAGTTATATATAGCAAATAATGGTCAGATAACAAAAGCCCACATGGAGAAGAAAGGATGACTCGGAGACATAAGAAAAACAGGTAATTTTGTATGTTAATTTCCCAGTCAAGTGAAAAAAAGGGAAATAGTACTTACCAGGTATAATGCTTTTCATCTGTAAAAGGCTTTCTGACCTAATTACATTCTCACAACTTCTTGTAAAACAATCTGCAACTATTATCTCTGTTGCACCACGGAAGAAGACATAGAACAGCAGCCTACTCCAGAGCGGTCCAGATTTCCAGTTTTCTGCTCAGACTACATCCCATTTCTTTTTCTGCACCATGCCCTGTCACTCAACTCCCCTGAATGCACCAACTTTGTCTGCTTAACTGTGGCACTGTGATCTTCCAGCCTTGGAAGCCCCAGGTGTCCCTGTGTACTGTTTTAGGATGCTTGAAACATTCACATTTTTTTCCTCTCATCAAACCAAGCATCATTTTATGGATAACAACACATTTGCTCTGTGTTTACAGGAACAAGCAACACTTGAGTAAAATGAGCAGTCAGAGAAGTGAGGATAGTGCTGAAGCTCTCCTTCTGTTGGGATGAAAGTTATCAACACGCTCCATGCTCTGTGCCGGCTCCACTGGGATCACCTGAGTCCTTGGGAAATGTCGCTAGTTTGCGCAAGGCACAGCAGTTGTTTTACCATTACGGAAGTGAAACCCACAACTCTTTTTTTTTTTTTAAGCACTTGTTCTTGAACAACTGTTTTGCGCTCCTTAAAGGCACTGCCATAAGGCTGTCACAGCTGGGAAACACAGACACCAAAAGCACGCGCCTGCAGTCAGATCCAGCAAGATTAACAACGATACACTTCATGACTTAAAAAGTGGCAGGAACTTTAAACAGATGTATAAATAGGGTGTTGAACAACCAAACCTTTTATATATAACTACTGCCTCATGGATAACTGCTGAAAAGAACAAAAGCAAGTGATCTAAATATAAAGTGCAGTTACCTGCCACAGCCTCCAGACTGCTCCGTGCAGCATTGTGTTGAACCGTGAGCACATGGAAACCTTCCTGCCCTTTGCTTGGCCACTGACCCCGGCTCCTGTGACCCTCACACTGTCCTTAGCCACATTACTCATCTCTCATTCCTTCTCAGTAGACACAGTAACTAGATGACCATAGCTGACATACTGCATTAACCTATTATTAGGTGACCCTGACACTCTACCTCACATTTTCTCAGTTTATATTCACAACAATTCTAAATTGAAATATCAAGGGTGATAGGAACTTTTTATCCACAACCTTGGAAACAGTAATAAGAAAGAAGGCAGGACTGTACGCAACATCCTCGGGTACAGTCTGTGTGATACTATAACCTAGGAAAGTGGAAGTGGGCTTTTTATCTCTTCCTTCCTTAAAATATATAACATCATGCAAGTCTGATTATGCAGAAAACAGTAACTTTACCCCCCCTTCATCAAAAGTCTCAGAGAACTTGCCTGTCAAGTATTTGAAAGACAGAGAAGTCATGCAAAAAATTTTATGAAATGAAAAGGTCTTATGCAACCTCCCAAAGCCTATCTGCCATAAAGAATGGGCAAAGCTTTCTAAATTAATTTGTTCGGCTGACACAAGACACTCCCCCTGCCTTGCCTCTTCTCAAAATGAGTCACTGATGTGGCCAACCGAGGAGTGGGAAAGAGGAAAACCTATTAAAAAATGGCCAACCCAGGATACAGGAGAACCTGCTGGCTAAAGGTGTAGCTTGCCATAGGCATCAGGGATAAAAGAAATCACCTCGTTATTCAAAGCCCAGGTTGCACTGGGGGCAATGTCAAAATTCAGTGGAATCTAAGGAAGCAATTAGACTTACTAAGCTTTGGTTTCCTTGACACCCATAATCACTTGAAACTGTACTAGAGCAACATGGCTTGTGACCAAATACAGCTTGTAGATAATAAATTTAAGGGAAACGCCTAAATTGAAAGTGCAATGAATAGTGAACAATATATCTGCTAATAGAAGAAGTACCTGCTAACTGGAGCAGCCCAACCAGTAACTGTTTTCTGCTCAACAAGAGGCAATACTCCAAACTAAGTCAATGGCAAAAAAAATTAAGATACTCACCAGCAAGTGTATAATCCATATCAAAACCAAAGCATTTTATCTTCTCCATGGCCAAACTTCTGTTTACAAAGACCCTGTAAAGAGAGAAGAAATAAAGCCACAGGTATGAGCATTTTCAAAATAATCATGTTTTAGAACAAACACATTCTGCCAGCTGTCAGGATGTCTGGCTCTCTTAAGTCAAAATCAGAAAATATACCTGAAAGCAGAGGCATGTTTCATTTTTTGCCATTTCTCCTGAAGTAAAGCCATGACTTTGCAGGGTTATTCTAATTATTGGTATGCTGTCTAAAGACATACACGCATGCATGCACACACACGGCTTTGCATGTGACCTGCAAAAATTCCTAAGAATAGAAGTGCAAAATCTCCTGAAGCAGAATTCAGAGCTCATGTAAGAGGAAACTGGAAGCAGAGGATAGGAAGCAATACAATTTGCTTGATTAAAACAAATTATTACAAAGAGGTAACAAGGAAAGGAAAAGAAAATAACATTTCTGTGAATAAACGCTCACAGCATTTGAGCCCTCTCTGGAACTATATCTGGAAATTCCAAGCAAACCTAAACAGATCTGTTTCCACACTTACACCAATAATGTTAAAAGTATTTAATAAAGCTCTGAAAAACAGCAACTGAGATAAAGTTTCATCCACAAGAATATACTATTTCTATTTTGAAAATTTTTCTTTTTAACTCCCCTGCAACTCCTTGACAAAACTGCTATTTTTCAAATTCCACTTTTACTATTATTGCTTATTGCAATGAGAATCTAAGCTGGATACTTCCAGGCCCTTTTTGATGCAACATTTTAATACACCATATTCATTTTAGTTCAAGTAAATAACGTTGTAAAGAAATAGGTCAGAGAATACAACAAAAGCTTTTCTTGCTTCCTGTTCCAACTACTAAAGTAACTAAGCTGCTTATGTTTCCCCAGAACTTTAAACCATATAGCAAATCTGTAATTCAACAGGACTTCTCTCCACCGTCTGTCTTATCTGAACTTTAAGAATGAGAGTTAGAATTCAGCTGCGGGATGGAAGCTGAGCTTCTCAACACTGATCTCAGACAGAAATCCCACGTACCGCTCAAGCTGTGATGCCGAGACAAAATTCTCCTGTATGAGAAAAGTCCCAGAGCCTTCACCTGTACTCTGATTTCAGTACGTGAAAATTCTCCAAATATTTAGTGAGTGCATTGCCCTCAGTAGAGTAATTATCCTCTTAAAAACTGAAATCGGCAGCGCTGCCATGTAGGAGGACTGGCGCAGGGACAGTAATACAGCAATGGAGACGGCAAGTGCAAAACCAAGCACTCGTACATTCTGAAAAGCTGAAAGAAATCACTGGGAGATTCTCCTCCGCACACACGTTCTGGGCAGATGGCCGGCATAACGTGTCTGTTTAACTGCCCGTGTCAATCCACTGCAGCTCAAATTTTAACAGCAAACTGCTAACATCAAACTATCACACTTCTATGCAAGTCGTCTTACCTCATCTCTCACCGACGTGCTCCTTGTTTAGTTCGCAGCAGTCTGATTCATCTACTTGTCTGAATCATATTACACAATTCCTTTAAAGCTTCCCTAGTACCAATGCAATTTTGCTTGGATCTGATTTGACTTCAGAAGATCATTATGTCTGAACCAAGCCTTAAAGTACTGTATATCTTCTTGGACAGTGTTCTAGAAAACACATCTGTGGCTAATTTAACCAGTCACTGGATATTGTTGTTGTTCCACACAAATCCACTTGGAATACAGTTTCTCCGGCAATAGTATACTTTCCCCTTAACCTTGCACACTCTCTCTGGGAGTCACAGTTTCCTGGCAGTGTGCCTGCCTTTGACAATGGGGCTTGTCACTAAGGGGCCTCAGAAGTTCTAGATGACGCTCTTTTCTGATAGATTTATGTATTACCTAAACAAGACAAAGTGATGGGAAAAGAACTGGAAACTGGTAAAGAATTGCCTTTTGGAAATATGAGATGAGATTATAAATCACTAAAATTCACTCCTGAAATAGCTGGCTTTTGAGTAGGTGGAGCAAATTATCTGAATCTGTAGTTTGAATCTGTGTTTGTCTTTTAACATCAAGATAGCTCTGATTTTCAAGAGGCCAACGTGAAATGCTATTTGGTACTAAACACAGTCTCATACTTTGTATAATGAAGATGATTACATTCTGTCGCTGCTGATGCCAGGAAGCATTATTTATTAGCTAACTCAAGCACACGATTTCTGATCTCATGTTTGTGCCGTTTGTTTCTGAAAGTGGAGAGCTTTAAGAAGGAATAACATACCACCGGGAGACACCAGTAACATTTTTTATCCAACCTGTGGAGTCCAATTTTGTCCTTGCCTTTAGGCTCAGCCCCCAGAGCATAGTTTTCCATCCTTCTGAACAGGACAGGAATAGGAAGGGAAATTTAGAGAAGCTCAGAAGAGAGTTTCAGAATTGCAACATTTGGGAACAGACAAAAACCAAGCACTAAGATGGAGCTGAATGCACTTATAAAAAGGGTAATAATACAACAGTGCCTGTGAAAGGCAAAAACAAGGGAGCTGTGACCCAAGAGATCTCTTCCAGTCCACCGTGCCTATGTTTAGATGATGACAACACCAAACTGACCAAAAACTGTGGAAAGATCTCTAAGCCTCTGATATTTTTTCATCCCTTGCTTTCGGAGTATCTACAAGCTGAACCCAGAGACTAAAAAAAACCAAACCAGCATGCATTGATACTGAAGATCTGGAAAAGTTTACCGAAGGCAATGAAACGAACAACATCTATTAGCATATTTTTGTTCCAAAATAAGTCTTATGACTAAAACATGAAAATTACTGTACCAGCCCCCTCTTGGTAACAGCTGGTGAAGATCTCTCTTTCTCCATCAACTGGTAAATATTGCCTATGACCTAGAAACCATAGGTGGCAGGGTCTAATCATGCCCCAACAGTGCACAGGACCTGGCAGATTTCAAGGCATCCTACCAACTGATTTGACGAGGTAATTACTTCACCCACCAGTGCTGAAGTGAAACAGAGCAAATATTTTAAAAAGCTGAAGAAGGTTATTACACAACATGTTCAGGACAGGAAATGAGAACACTTTAATCAATTTAAACTTGGATATGCCTTGGAAGATTAAATGGCAGACTAAACAGTGGCAAAAAAAAATTGAACCAATTTCATTTCTCTTGTGAAGGCCCAGCCAGATACTGGGTTATTTTGTAGGCGCTCAGGACCTCAACTTTAAATCCTGATAAAGGAAGATGTCTCCCATGCACAGTGCCCCCCTAGACACAAGGGGCTAACTACATACTTACAAATATTTACTCCCAGAAGCTGCCAGCTTAATTCAAAGGGTTTACTCAAAGTAGTAAGTATCTGTAGTATCCCAGAAACCAAAGATAAAAGTTGAGATTAAATCACCACGACAGTTTCTGGGAAGAGCCGGGTGCTTCTCAGAAGCTGCAGACTTAGCCCGTTTCAAAGCTGTGCTTAGATCCTCGTCGAAGGTACGTTCAGCCCGATTCCAAGAACACTGGTCAAATGTGTCTATTGGCTATGAAAATGTAACGTCTCCACAGAAAACACAGTATAGAGAAATAACAAGAGTTGTTTTTAATGACTGTAAAGCAAAACCAACGCTAGGACCCTAAGAACCCTAACCACCTGAAAGAAAGGGTCCTCTGGTCTCTAAAGGAAAAGATGAGATAACAAGTTTTTTACAGCTCATCCAGAGAAACAAAAATCAAAGAAGCTTCCAGATTACAAACAGTCGAGATAAAGTCAGAATAAGAGACAAACTAAAATCATCCAACATTTTTAGGCAATGAATTTTTAATCTAGAATAATTTTTCCACTTGCCAGAATCAGAAAAAATCACTCTTTCCCTTCCCCTGATTTTGTTTTTTTCCATTCAGAAAATAATCGTTTTAACTAGGCGCACTGGAGTTAAAAATTAAGCTGATCTAAATATTTTGTAGCACTGGGCAGTAAGACAAATCAAACTGCAGGCATAGCATGAGAACACCCTCTCTGTTCCTTGTGCTGAGAGGCAGAGAGGTGGGTGCTGCCTAAACCCAGTTCCCCAGCTCCACGCCTGTCTGCAACCAGAGCACCTCCTTTAAACAGGACATTGCCTTTCTCCCGCCTTCATCTTTCCTTCCTGATGAAAACCCAAGCTTTATATTTCTGTTTTGAGGAATATCGCTGTGAATCTCCCACAGTTTTGCACTCCCTGTGCAGTGTGGCTGGAGCAGTCCAAGGTGTCGGGGCTTGTGGGGAAGCTGGTTGAGGGACCCTATCCAGCCCTATCGGCTCCCTGAGCCAGCACACGGCACAGCCGGGAGCGGGCAGGCAGCAGCCTGGACTTGGGCTGGCTTACCCTGGCACAGATCCACACCTTTAGAAAAATGGACTCGAATAGCTATTTAAGGGAAACCATGAAGCACATTTCCTCCCTAATGAGTTCTTCCTCAAAGATTAAGCCCTGCAGCTTGGCCACAGCAGAAGGCTCTCAGTGATGACAGTATTTATTTTCTTTTTGAGCTCTATGAATTGTGCTGGATAAGAGAAAAATGTGTTGTATTACAGGGAAGGAGGAACTGCTGAGCATGCATAAAGGGAGTCACAGAGAGCCTTGAGAGTCCTCAACACTGCAATTCACAGTCCTTTATATTTTTACAAGAGAACTGATCTCGGTTTTGTTACTGTTCTTGTCAATCAATTCCAAGGCAGGAACCTAAATCCCAACTCTTCTCGAGTAACACAGGAGAGGACCGAATGCAGAGAGGACGAAATGTTTTTATTTTATTTGTGCAAAATCTCAAAAGCATTCTGTGCCCTGAATGAAATTTGCATGTATAATATTATTGTAATATGACTGACAAAATAAACAAAATGCACAGAATTATACAACTAAGGAGGAACTTGGCACATGGCTCACAACTCCTCATAGCGAGAAAATTAAAATGAACAATGTGAGGCGAGGTTTCTGGAACGGAGCACTTTTATAATGATTTTCCAAATGTGTCTAGAAATACCTTGCAGCAAGAAGCATTCTTTGTCAGGACAGTATGTTTCACCAGAAATTAAATAAATACAAAGAAACTTGCAACAGTGCTGAGTAGAACAGCAAATACAGTGGGAGCTGGCTAAGCATGACCTACATGTGTGTTTAAAAAAGACTGTGGTGGACAGTTGGCCTCAAGCCAGCCACGAAACAGGGACTGACTAGCCACAAGGCTCAGATTCCTGCTTCCTCAAAGTTTACACACTTTGGTTAATCTTCACTTTATGGACAACTTCCATGTTTTCATAAGCTAGAAGAGTTAAAAAGAAATAAGAGGGAACTAAATGGATTAGCTTTTAATAGCCTCCCGAGTTCCCCACAGCCTCTTTAAAAACTCTAATAATGAAAAAAATCCCACTACTCTTATGACAACTGGATGTTCTCAGTTTTACTTGCTAGCTCCCAGATGTTGTGTGGTTGGGGGAGATGTCTCACTACATGACATCATAGTTCTGGTTACAGGTGACTTCCACCAACAGCAGTGAACTGGGATGAATCCCTCACTTGACCTTACTTATCTGGCACAAATCATGTGAGCAACCTCAACAAGATACTAACACATATCAAAATGTCTTGTCTTTGGGTGCTGGATGCTTTGGTACCTGTCTTAGATGGGGTAAGAAAGAAACAGCTTTAAACTACTAAAATCAATGTAATCATTCTTTTGCTGAATCTTGCCTCTTTAGGCAGGTGATGACCATCATTATTTATCATACCATTTTGGTCTTTTTTTTACAATGTTAGATTTTCAGAGTTCCATTTTATTCCTTCTTCAACCAAAGAATAATATTCTGACAGGTCAGTATGTTTGTAATCGTATTCAGAGATAGCGTTTGGGCTCACGATGACTTTAGGCAGATGAAACGGTATCAGATAGGGGAGACAGAAGAAGGGCATCAAAATTTCCTGGTCACTTCTACTAACATTTCCAACATACTGCCCTGCGATTTCACAAGACTAACTGTCCTTGCCCAGTTAAAGTGACATAAAACTGGAAAATCAGGTTACGACTGGAACTTAAAAGTATGATGAGGCTGTATCCAGAAACACAACTATAAGCACTTCCCTCTGAAATTCAGCAGGAATCAGATGGAAGGAGATAGCCTTGGCCATTTCTGTTTCCATTGTTTGGGTTTTCTTCCCAGGCAACAGCAAAGCGCCAAGAGGCTCACATATGGATTCCATCCCAAAATAACACCCGTCTGCTCTGTGAAACTATTAAAGCTAGGGATCATGGGACATTTTTAATGTAATTTCTTTATTATTAATTTGGCAAATGTTCTGCTTTCTCATAAGCTTGTCCATTCTGCCGCCTTAACACTCCCTCTCCCTCCTCTCTCCAATGTCCAAAGTACTAAAGCAAAATAAATACAGGGAGACACATGCTACACACATGATGCCGCACGAGTCCAAGGAGGCTGCACAAAGACATATGAGGACAGAGCATAGCCAGCAGTGCCTACAGAGCTACCTCATTTACAGTTACATGAAAATACCACACATCGCCTATCCAAACGTGTCTGATGAAAAGAGCATTCAGACTGATAAAGACTTTTTTCTCATTTGCCACCTCAACGAACTGATGATTTTAAAGAGACTTTACATATAGCTACCCAGATAGATAAACAGTTTCAAGCCTCATAGCCTGGTTTATATAACATTTCCACCTGTTTGCAACCACTGATGAAGCAGTATCAATAAAGTGAAGAAACAAGATTAGCAGTCAATAGCCCACACTTTATAAATCTGAACAAACTAAAATACATCTTTAACCCTAGAAATCAAAACAACCCACTGGTAATCCTTTTACTTTGTCATTATTAAAGTATGTATCATTTTTTTAGCAGGATCTCAGCATACATTAACAGCTTGAACTACTTAACTCATGTTACCACCATGAGATGCTTTGAAAGCAAATTTGAGCACAAAATTGAAAGCACAAAACTATGAAGAAACTTATTCAATACTCTATGAGTGGTCAGCAGAAGAATTAGGATTAGGAATCACAATGCCACATCCCCTGTACTGGCCAGTAAACAACAGAGCAAGAAAACAAAACTAAAACAACAACAGAAACCCCATGTTCAGGATGAGAAGTCTCAAATTACTCTGATGCAAAATGGTTAAAAGCATCCCAAAGTTTGTATGTTTAACAAAAAGGCCACCTCAGCCTTACTGCCCTGTTAAGCCAAAAGCACAGAATAAAAGTAAATGCAAATACCTGTTTCCTGGATCTTGGTAACTGTCAGTAACAAGAGTGGATGAAACACCAAGTTTTTCCATTATTTGCTTTAACTAGATGTGGTTGCTATTTAAACCCTAAAGAGCTATGTGAGATAATCCAGAGGGTGCCTAGAAGTACTCACTCCAAGTTAAAAAATAGACACTAGGGCAATTTGGTGGCTCAGAGTCAACCTAGTTCTTGCCTAATTACAATCACGTTAAATGACAGTACTCCTCCAGAACAAATGACCTAGTGATTATCCTCTACCCGGAAAAGTCAACAAGCAGTGCATAAGGGAGGTGGCCTCACAACCACACACACTAAGGAAAAGCCACCTAAGAGCTACACATCCATTTTATTTCCGAATTAAAACGTATATTGCCAACAGCAGAGTAATGCAGTATCCTCTTACCAGTGACCTCTGCTAGAGAATGAATAACATCTAGCTTGTATATTAATTCATCTTTAGACCTCATCTCCAACAGGCGCCAACAATGTTGTATAACGAGGTTGTGGCTGATAGTAACACTAGCTAACCAAAAGTCCTAGTTAAAGTCATCAGAAATACCCTGAAGATAAAACCCCACCACTTCTCCTGCCCTACAGATTTTTTGTAATTCTTGATGTTGCTTTTACAGCCCTTGAATTCTACAGCATAGCATATGTGTTCATACTCTCAAGCTTTGCTTACTTCATGAATAAACTCAATATTCTAATTTCTTAAGCAGCTATACAAACTGATCCAAACGCCAAGCAAAAATTTTGGGAGGAAGACAGCTATAGGAGGAAAACAGCTATACATATTTGAACATTCTTGCCTATGGCATTCAGAGATGATTATGATATAGTCATCATACTCTGAGTCAGTATGCATTACACCAGTTAAACCAGTCTCACCTGGGATTTCTGCCAACATTGTTATATGTTGAAGATCCATCCATCAAGTGTGATACAATAAGAAGTGCAACACCTGAAAAAATATGTTCCTACTACAAACGACTACAGTAAAATGTGACTATTAGAGTGGTATCTTCAGAGCTAATTTTTTAGAAAGTTTTTAAAAAGTTTCATGCCCACAAGAACATTATTTTTATTTTTAAGGTACATTATTTTGCTTGGATTGGAAACTCTTCCCCTTATTTTATGCTGCTTCAACATTTGCAATTCAAGCATATCAAATGCGGCATAGTTCGTTAGAACTAGAAAGTTAAATCAATTGGTCTAGGTATTTCCACTGATACTTAAGTAAGCATGAAGTAAACAAACAGTAAAACAAGTTTTTAAAATTTCACACTTCAGAAAACCAGGCGTTACCGGCAGCATTTAGAAAATCCCGATGAGTGACTTTGAGCCCAACTGTGCTTCCGACATTGGTATCAAAAGCTAGCCCCGGTTATGCTCATCTGCAAATGTGGCCCAGCTGCCAAGCTCGTCCAGCCTTCCAGACTGGGCCCATAAAGCCAGTGAGACCAGCTTTAAGGTTAAAAAAATGTAATAGTTTTAAATTCAGTGTTCTTTTTCATTGTTTTTGTTTCTAAGTCACTTTAGAGTAATCTTCTCAAGTTTTTTTTCTTTAGCTGCTAGAGTAAGAAATAAAAGAGGCAGAACAAAAGAGACTGAAAGAGAAAGAAAAAGAGAAAGAAAAAGGAAGGGAGAGAAAGAAAAGAATCTTTACAATGAATGCCTTGTCTTTTATATCTCTCTTTTTCGTAAAATTGACAGTGCTTCAGCAATATCCAAGAGTTAGAGCGTATCTGGACCTCGTTGAAACAAATTTCCATCCTAGAACTGATGGCTGTGACCAGCACACATATTCTACATCTGAACAATTATTAAAATACTGAAAAATATAATATAAAACAACAAGGGGAAATAACTTCAGTCCTACTCTATCATGTTAAGTCTGCACTTATCTTTTAAGTAACATCACATCTGTTAACACTAAGATCACAAAAAATACCAGAAATAGAAATCTGACAACACTACCTCTGGAATGAGGTTGTTTCAGATTCTTACAATACTGGATTATCAAAATAACTCCCATGAAACTGGTACACCAAAGCCATTAATAGCACAGATCTATACTACAGTCTTGGCATCAGGTTCTCTCATTCTCTCCCCGTTCCTTCCATCCCTCTCTCTTTTTAAAAGAGGACAGTAATTTAAAAAAAAAAAGTGCCTTCCCGTAACGTATTTTGAATGTTGTGCTTTCCATGAAAATGAGAAGTGCTAGCAACATTTCTGCTCAATATGTTTTGAGTAAGACATTTCTAGATTCTAAAAACGGGTACTTAAACTGTATCACAGACTAATTTTGGACTACCAGATCCCAGCTCCAAGTGGGAAACCCTCCTTTATATGACTGCACTCTCATCTTCCATAAAGAAATTCTTTTTGAAAGTAAAGATTTCGTATATGAGTAAGGGTAAACATGATGAGGACTTGAATGTGTGAGCTCTTAAGGACAAGTACTGCTTCCTTTGGATCTTGTACAACACTTAGCAGACTGTCAGCACCTAACCATAACAGATGTTGAGGAAATATTTAGAAAAAAAAAATAAATAGGCCTTACTCCTACTTCATTTCCACCAGTCTAAATCAGGAGCAACACAACTAAAGTCATAGGTAAAATTACAACACAAAACTAAACACGTCAATGACTTCAACAAGGTGAAGATTTTTTGCCAGGGAATGGTATAAAATCCCTCTCTTTTTACGTGCTATTATAGTTACATTCATTAGATGTTTCCGTATCTGACAAACCACGTGACAGAGAAAGACTCAAATAATGCCACCACTTAAGACGTGCCCAAGCATATACACTGGAAACTGGAAAGCTTCAGAAATGCATTACAGGATCCATTACTTAGCCTTAGACGTTGCAACTTGCACAACCTGGCCTATCATATGATGCTAAGGCGTTCTTCTGTAATTAGATTCCATTTGGAGAATCGAAAGATATCTAACACTTCCAAAACACTTCCTCAGAAATACCACTGTATATGAATCATAAATGCAACGTGGCATTTAAGCATGAGGTTGGGAAACTTGACTTCTTTTTCTGTTTCTGTATCAGACATACATCTCCCCAACTCCTGCTGAATATACTCTGATCATCATACTGCATGACTTCTCAAATTAAAAAAGCTAAACTTTGAAGATACAGCTCCCACAAACACTGACAATTACTAGATGCTGTTGCTTTTAACTCTGTAACAGCCCAGACATCTGGTAAGGATACAGACTGCATCCATCTTTTATGCTCTACGCCTGGAACCTTGGGAGCTGTGGGCTAAATTCTTGGCTCAACCAAATCTCCAATGTGATCTTGTGAAAACAATCTAGTATCTGTACTGTGACTCCCAATAAATGTAAAATGAGAGTGATAACATTTCTTTTATTCCATACTCTATCTTGTTTATTTTGACTGTAATTGTTTTACAGCAAAGATAGTTTTAGGCACACCTACCACAGAGGAGGCAGCTGAGATCTTGTCTATTGCTTCTACATGCTCCTGTGGCGTACACAATTAACCATACTAGATATAATTCTCAAACACTTAATTTCTGCTCCCATTTGATTTCCTCCTTATTTGTATTTGTGCATTCCAGTGTCTATGGCTATGCTCTTTCAGTGCGCACTGCAATAATTACTGTAACACTTCTGCCACTGAGTATTTCTCGTCTTGAAAGCTTCTATGCCAAAATCTAACTTTGATTACTCTTTCAACTGCATTAAGAAAGCATACCCTCACTTGCTGTAGTACATGTACCTCAACTCTACTGTTTGTAAATTCCCGCAGGCCAGTACTGTGCTATCTTCTGACTTCTCTTTTACTTAGACTTCTGCAAGGAATGTGAGAAGGACCTTTCTGTTTTACCAACAAGCAAAAAACAAGAAATGTGGGTTTTATGCTTAGTTTACTTCCCTCTGTCTCAGCGCTTCAGCTGTGGGGTTACATGAACGACTTACCGGTGATAGGCTTCCCGGCGGTACTTTTTCAGAGCGTGCCCATCCATGTTCGCAGGGAGATCTGCTGCATTCTGGAGTCGGTCACTCCATGAGGTTGTCATCTTCAAATGCTTAGTTATTTCTGAAAGAGGCAGAAGAGAAAAGCTTGCTTAAGTTCAAGGTTTGTTTCACCAGAAAGTAGTCTGTTTCCTGGTATGAAGAGATGCAATGCCACTCAGGAAGTTTTGCAAAGTACCCGGTGGAAAGATCTGAGTTTGCAGGTCAAGCAAGATGCTTTCTTCTAAGATGCCTGATGAGATAGGGAGTCAGAACAGAGAGCTGAGAAGGCTCTTCCATATGGCTGGAACTGCAAAGACATTCCTATCCATTGTGGTGAAAATGCATTTAGAAACAGTTTTCATTGCTGAAAAAGGGGTATTTTTCACCTTAGAGTTACTAATATGCATTAGCTATAAGTGATAGAAAACCTATCCTTTATACAGCAGATAAATTAGGCAGGGCAAACCCTACAAACCCCAGTGGGATTGACCTTGCCACTTTTACCATACAGTAAAGAGCCATGTCTCTGGCTTTATTTCCCATTTGATTTCTAAGCAAAGACAAAAGCTTCAAACTGATGCTAAATTAGCAGAAACAATTGGAAGGAAAGTAGAAAGATAATCCTTTATCCTCTGCAGGTCAGCCACATTCAGACAGAGCAAGAACACACTGCAAACCTGTAATGCTAGCAACACAAATATTCACCAGTAGATCTTCACAAACATCTGCAACCCTTCACAAGTACTGGTTGTCAAAACCAAACCACCAGACAGTCCTTCTCGTCAGGAAGGGCCTGCAGCGAGGAAACAGGGGTACCCTTCCCAAGTGTGTTATTGGCACACTGGGGCAATCCTGCTCATCCCCTCCTCCAGCCAGATGCATGTCCTGCTGCATCCCTGGCACCAGGTTGGATGATGAAGCAGCCCCATGCTGAGTCAGTTCAGCTCACCAGTCCAAGTCCTCACCCATCAAAACTAACCAACCAAAAGCAAACAAAACCTGGGTAGTTTGCCACTGATCAGCAGGCTGAACCCAGCTCAACCTGCCACAATGCTATCATTAGAGCCAGTGCGAAGAACGGGGTGGGAGATGCATCCCACAGTTACACCAAATTAGGTATAACACGAAAACATTCTTGTGTAACCCACACAACTGCTGGACCGCAGGGCTTGGCTTGTTTGCTCTTCCTTAAAAGAAACAAACCCACCCACAAGCTACATGGGTAATGATACAGCAACCATTTCTAGACACCTTTAAAATATGACTGCCCTCATTTTACAGAGAGAAACTAGATGATTTCAGCAAAGTAGAGAGTAGAGTGAGTGTCTAAACCAGCGTTAGAAGTAATGGCACTTTCAGCGATCACAAGCATGCTTGCTTGCTCTCCTAGATGAAATCTGTGTAATTTTTTAGTTTTAAATTTGATTAAAGAGCTACAGTTGCAACTGTCACAGCATTTGTTAGTCTATTTACCTACTAGATGCTGGTCATAAAAATGAAACAGACAGCAAACAGCTTGTCTGTAAAAAATATGTTCCTCCCTCCCCCAGCATTCTCTGCTTGTCTCCCAGTTACTATAACCAAGGTTTACAAATGCATCTTCTGCCACATCCTAAAGGTCACCAAATTTAGGCCCTGGCAGGCTGCCCAAGGGACCGCATGCCAGAGCTGAGAGCTCTCCCCCCTGAATTCCCTGCAACACACCCAGGAGAGGAGGTCACCGCAGCGAGAGGGCGACGGGCCATTCCAGCCAGCCGCAACTTCCACAACAGGGCATGCAGGGAGAAGCAGCTTCTAAAATAGCCCAGGCCCTGGCCACCAAGGGCTTATAGTAATTACTAGCTATTTAAGCCATGCCCCGAGGCAGATGGAAGGCAGCACAGGGCACAGAACTGAACAGCCTGCAAGCATCAACCCGTTCCACTTCGAAGGCAGGGCACTGTCTGCAGGAACGCTCCATACAGGCAGCAAGGGTTGCAGCAGTCCTGATGGAGGAGAGGAGCCTCAGGAGAGAAGCAGTGCCCATGCAAGAGTGGCAGACTCCAGGACAGCAAAGACATGCAGCACAGCGAAGGATCTGGTACGACCCCAAGACTGCAAACTATGGAAAGGGCGTGTGCCCCCAGAGCGTGGAAAATTACCTACCCCATGGACATTTCAAGATGGTCCAGATCATCACCACCTTGGTCTTACCTGGAGCTATTTTAAAGCTACTAACCTAGAGCTACAGATCCAGGTCCAAAATACATACATTTAAGGCCTCTGAAAGGGAAGTTAAATAGCTCTGAAAAAACTGTTGCATGGCTGGTCTTATGACTCTTAAGACAGGTCCGGGTCTAGGTCTTCCAGCTGAAACTAGTCCAAATCCAAGCTTCCTTCCATTTAGAAGGGCTACACGATTCTGCTTAGCCAGCCAGACACATAGCAAGATTCGAAGATTTACACCCACAGCTAAAGCCAGAGACTTTCCGTTCTGCCGGCCTCTTCTTCTCACTTGATCTTCCCATCACCATCACACCACATCAGAGATGCTGACACAGGTACTAGGATAGGACTGCTCCCAACGGCCATCCGTGCCAGACATCTGATTGTTCACCAACAGTATCCTATAAAATATCCTAAAATCCAGAAGGCAGAAGAACTTTAGCAGGTTACCTTTAATAACATCCTTTCTAAAATGAGGAATCAGCGAAGCAGTTTGAGCTGCTATGTGATAAACTCTCCCCTGCAGTAGGATAAACCAGACTGCATCATTCTGTTTGTGCTAGGATTCAAAAAGCTAAGACCTGAGGAAACCACAAAAATCTGAGTTTCCATAATTAAGCAAGAAAGGCCTGAATTATTTTAATGTTCCAGCAGTATTTTGCTGTAGCTGTGATGAACAGAGTTCACAGGCAGGACAAGGTTTGTAGACAGAGGCAATATCTTTTATTAGACCAAACTGGTATGGCTGGAAAAAATAGACAAGCTCTTGGGCACACAAGCTTGTCTAAGTTTTCAAACTCTATCAGTTGCTCTAATAAAAGATATTACCTCTACCTTCAGGCTTTGCCCTGATTTATTTATTAAAATCTTTCTTTCAATGTTCACACAGCATAAAATAAAACAACCTTATGCTGGAGTTTTGTATTACGTGAACTCAAAGGCACTCTTGCAGCTTAGCAGGCTCCACTGGCACTGTGACAAGAGCTTACTGGTCTGAAATAAAACAGTAACAACAGACAAAAGATACTGTGATGGATGTAGATACTGTGATGGATGTTCCCCACCCAAAAGTCTTACACAAAAAGTTTCACGGATGAAATTGTTCTGATGCTTCGAAGGTGTAAAAATCAGCCTACCTGCATGGGTGAGAGATACAGGACCTGATCCCTGAATAGAAATTCCTTCTTCCAAATAAAGAGAGAAAAATAAGAAGGGCTGAATCACTCCATACACTTGTACACCACTGGAATAAACATCTAAGACAGCAGGCAGCCAGCCAGGTAAGATTCTCAACTCCAAGCAACTGAAATATGATGCATCTTTCTTTAGTTACAAATCTATTTTTGAAATCAATAATCTGTAAATAGCTTCACATAAAAATAGAAACCTTTACATAGATAAAGCATGTCAGAACAACTCCCCATAATTTATTGCAAACATGCTCCTTGCTAGTACAGTCTTAGTTAAGCATCTGATAGCATTTATGGTACAGGGTTAATTTTGAAAAAGTATTTAAAATCTCAGCTTCAAAGCTTTGATACAGAGCTACTATCCAGCACATATGCTTTGGTCCAAAAGAACATGAGATTTTTAGCACATATTTTGAAATAAGTCCATTTGCTTCTTTTGTCAGGTTTTGGCTGATTTCAAGTATTACCATAGTGTATTTTTTTTCAAGTACTCATACATACAAAGTAACATGTCCAGAAGCATTCCCCTTCAGGTTTTACTATTACTTCTCTTATCTTTTTTGGCCACCAAATAGTCAGAAAATTCTGCACCTGCTAATACTTGACGTGTTCAGGTTAAATGCACTGCCTGTATTTTTTTCTGAGTTTGTTTTAACACTTTGATGATGCAACACCAAATCAGAGGCACACACACTAAAACGTAGAGATGAACAAAATAGCATTGACAATCCCACTTTTTCCAGGATATTCTCTGAGAGCTTATATAGCAGAAAACTAAAGCATCACTAAGCAATCCCAATGTTGTAACATACTCACACTAATTTGCTATGCACTACATCTGCCTCTTCTCACACGTTCTGCTTCAAGAATCCTTAATACCTTGTCAGTACGACCCACACATGTACATGTACAGTGGAAAGCAAACAGAAAAATCACCACACCTAATATTAGCTACTTAAAAGCTCTGCATCTAGTTAGAGGCTGTGGATGTACAGACAAGTCTCGTGGTACCCTTGCCAAGCCTAGAGCGGTTCCTGGCTCCCCACTGCAACACTGCTCCATTGCAGATGGCTTTGTGGGGGTCTTAGCAAGGGAGGAATGAACCATGTTAAAAACCTGAGAAAAGGAAGAAGGAAGGGGAGCAGGATTGAGGTTGGTTTGTTCAAAACTCAGATCAAATTCATGGTCCAGCTCATGGCATGGTCTCACAAACAGGAAGGGGAAAAGCAGGTTTTTTTCCTGCAGCTGAGAGGACTGTCCATGCAAGAGTGGTTAAGAAAAGTGAGTGACTCACGTTCCAGGAGCATCCCTCTCCCTCCACCAAGGCCAGAAGTAGCCTGCATCTAGTTTAGGCTAGACACTTGGGATGGCTAGCATCAGAGGAGGTGAAACCCACTCAGGTTAGCATCCTATCCTCCGACATCCTGGGATGGACTGCCGAAAGTGGCCAGGACTGTGTTGTCCCCCTCAACAGCATGTCCTACTGCCACTGTTCAATCAGAGGCTGGGCAGGCTTCTGGCCTCACCCAGCATGGCAGTTCTTACGCCTGCGATCCCAAAGCACTTCACAAACTCTCATTCACATAATAACATTTAGGGGCAGCAAAGGGTGCTGTCCCCATTTTGTCAGCTAAGGATAGAGGGACACAAAACAGGCAGTAACACAGAACAAGTGGGAATCAAATGCAGAAGTTCTAATTCCTCAGTCCCTGTGCTAAAAACCAGTCTGAGTTCCTAGTGTTGTCAGGATGAATCACAGACATAACACTGCATCTTCCTTGCACAGTATACTTAAACATGAATTCAAATTTCAATACTTAGCATCAACTGGCAGACACTGAGAGGTCAGCTAAAAAGTGTATTAACTGTAATTTCATGCTTAACGTTGCCAGCTTCATAAATATAAGCATACCTTGATATACATGCCCTGCTTTAAACTGCACAGCAGGAGTAACACCTAGACTGATATACCCTTAGCAAGCTCAAATCTCTACATATTCCTCACCATGCCTGACTTCTGCTCTGTATTCAAACCCTGCATTGACCCTTGGGTCCCCCATGTTGCACCCACACTCCCAAACTATTTCCTTGTCTGCTGCACAACCATTTCAGTCTCCCTTTCAACATCGCCACTCAGGCACTCTGCTTGATCTCACCTGCCATGCTCACACTGACGCTCTCTGCAAATGCAATTAACCAGTTCACATATAAATACCAATAGTTACTCCTCCTGCCATGCCAGCCCTTCGATGGCTGCCTCCCTGGAACAGTCCTTTCTGCGCAGGCTGCCATCTCAACCAAGGGGTGACTCAATTCAGCTAGTGGCTGTAAGGGAAGAGCCCTCAAACACTCCACAAACCCCAACTTTGTGTGTCCCAAACTCACTGAAGCGATGTGGCAGACAAGAGACAAAGATGAGACATCTTAGGGCTGTCAAAAGGCAAGGTGACACACACTTTCTAGAACTAAAAATGCCAACTCGTGAGAAAAAAAGTCTGTTAAGTGGCATTTCTGAAACCCAGAACTATTCATGTGAGCTAAATACCGAAATCTCTGCTCACGCTCTGCTTGGGAAGAAAAATGCAGAGAGAATGGGTGAGGGACTCCCCAGTCCACATTTTAATGTTCCTGATAACTCAGAACTATAGGTCCCAGATGTGCAGAAGTCAGTATGATCACAGAATCCAAGAATACCATCAAAACACACTGGAAAACAGGACGAACTACTCTTTAGCTCATGCCAGCGCAATTTAAAAAAGAAAAAAAGTCTTGTGATAAACCAACTCGCAAAATTTGGCAGAGCTCCCACTTTTGCAGAGCTAAGGACAATAAAATGGAGATTTTTTTAAGTATGGTAGGAAAAAGAGAAATCCTAGCAAGGGATCAGAGGCATTACTGAACAGAGATGAGGAGTAATGCAGAAGGGGTAGAAGTCTTCAGGAAACATTTCCAGTTTGCACTGAAAAAAAAAGGATGATAGTTCGTTAATCCCTCGATGATAACGAAGTACATCCCATTCAATTTGCAACCAAAGAGAATGTTACAGAATACACATCAGAGATGAACATGTTTAACCAGCCAGTCTGATAAAGTCTCCCCAGGAATCCTAAAATAATTAGCTGAATATAATTTAGGCTGTGTCAGCTTTACCTGATGGCAAACCTAGGAAATGTACTGAAAACGACAACACTGGATTCAATTAATGAAGAATTAGAAGGCAAAAATATAATCAGTCTTGGTCAAGGTTATCAGTCACACTAGGTATCTAGATCACATCTACAAATTCTTGAAGACTGAGAACTACCTGTACTTACACAAAGACACAAGCCCCAAAGCAGTAGGCTTCTGACTCGCTCCAAGCTGCAGGGATTGCATGGATGTCGAACGACGGTCCGATCTTATTCTGAATTGCAGCCTTACACACCAGCTCTAACTGTTAGTTCGCACAGCTCTTCTCCTCTCCCCCACAGCTCTGGGATGACAATTCAAACCACTCTGTGTTTTACTGCCAATGCTTCTGCTTGATAGCCAATAGCGAATCACTTCCAAAAGGTGTTTTCAATTAGTGATGCTTTTGGAAAATTGGTATGTCTATGACTTGAGATCTCTGGCAACACTGGAAAGCCCACAGTTTGCAAATACAAGCAGTGAAGCTTGTAAATGACCTAAATGAGAAAACTGACATTTTTTTTCTCTCCTTGTGACTAAAGTCAAGTTCTTCTCTTCCACAAGAACTTCTACTTCTGAGTGGCCGCCTCTCTGACAGCAAGGCTTCAGGTTCATGATGGCAGGAAGGACAAAATACGCTCTTCCTATTTGAATATTAAATTACTTCCAAGAGACACTTGAAAGCATACTCATGATAATTGAGGGTGGCTTTAAGCAGGATAATTCTGTATGCCCATTACAGGGTATTAAAGAGGTAGAGATCTGTTAAGAACCTGTTAAGGTTAACCACAGACACATGAATTGAGCTCACAGTAGATCCCACTTGTAATATACAAAGACCCACTGGATTACATTAGATTGATAACACTCTTCTGGCTCCACAGAATGTACTAACCCTCCCACGTCCAAGCTCGCAATCTCTGACGCTGGCTTTGAGTCCTCCCGCAGGAAGGGGGTAGCTATTTCTCTTGGGCACCACCACAGTGCTGACATCAATGAAGATGCTTTTTCCAAGACGGTGCTTTTAGTGAAATTGGTAAAGGTCAGTACTGGGGTCAGTACTGGGTCCAGTCCTGTTCAACATATTCACCAATGACCTGGATGAAGGGATAGAGGGTACCTTCAGCAAGTTTGCTGATGACACAAAACTGGGAGGGGTGGCTGACACACCGGAAGGCTGTGCCGCCATTCAACGTGACCTGGACAGGCTGGAGACTTGGGCAGAGAGAAACCTCATGAAGTTCAACACGGGCAAGTGTAAGGTACTGCACCTGGGGAGGAATAACCCCATGCACCAGTACAGGTTAGGGGCCGACCTGCTGGAAAGCAGCTCTGTGGAAAGGGACCTGGGAGTCCTGGTGGGCAACACGATGACCATCAGCCAGCAATGTGCCCTGGTGGCCAAGAAGGCCAATGGCATCCTGGGGTGCATCAACAAGAGTGTGGCAAGCAGGTCTTGGGAGGTTATCCTCCCCCCCTACTCTGCCCTGGTGAGGCCACACCTGGAGTACTGTGTCCAGTTCTGGGCTCCCCGGTTCAGGAAGGACAGGGCAACTGCTGGAGAAGGTACAGCAGAGGGCTACAAAGATGATTAGGGAGCTGCAACATCTTTCTTATGAGGAAAGGCTGAGGGACTTGGGTCTTTTTAGTCTGGAGAAGACTGAGGGGGGATCTCATCAATGCTTATAAATACTTCAAGGGAGGGTGCCGGGAGGATGGGACCAGTGTTTTTTCAGTGGTGCCCAGTGATAGGACAAGAGGTAATGGGCACAAACTTGAACATAGGGAGTTCCATCTAAACATGAGGATGAACTTCTTTCCTTTGAGGGTGGCAGAGCACTGGAACATCTTGCCCAGAGGTGGTGGAGTCTCCGACTCCGGAGACATTCAAAACCTGCCTGGACGCCATCCTGTGCAACCTGCTCTAGGTGCACCTGCTCTCAGGGGGTTGGACTAGAGGATCTCCAGAGGTCCCTTCCAACCCCTGTGATTCTGTGATTCCCAGTCATACATTTATTTGACTATGGTCTGACTGATAGATGACAGTAACTCATGGGTTATTTCTCAATGGGTAAGGTATAAGAAGGGAGAATGCCACTCATGTGGCTTATTATAGGATTTGATTTAATTTCAGGCTGAATTTTATCTCTGTCGTAAAACCAGATGTTAAAGTAATGGCTATATATCAAGCACATTGTAAAATATATTTAACAAAACCCTGCTTATTCTACATGGATTTTTTAATCACACTATTTCTACTGACAACCATACCCATAGAGTCGTCGCACAGTGCCTAGAGCTCCAGTAATAATCCAGGACCCAAATGCATTAGATGCGCTAAAAAACACAGACATAAATTTGGAGTTTCTTTGGGTGACCATCCATTTCTACCCAAGGAGTTCTACTCATTCGGGAACTCAAAGAAGCACTAGTTATTTAAAATATTTTAAGCATTATTTAATTATCATCAATTTTATGGATGGTTAGAAAGGAATTTGGAAAACTATGAAATCCACAGTGCAACTCTATGAGGAGCAAACCTCAAATCTGACTCTCTCTGAGTACCATGAGACCATCCATTTTCCTCATTTATCTGTAACTGAGTTTACTGCCTTGAAATGGGAACCACAAATTCTCCAGTGAGCTAATGAGTATATTTTCTGGCTTCCATATAGGTCATGCTTCTCAATATTTCCTGCAGAATTACCATTTTAGTTAAGTCGTTTCCAACATACTGCTGCTTACGCAAACAATTTATTAGAGGTACTGCTAGTTCTCAATTTCTCTAAGTCTAGTGTGCCCCGTATCATCCCACCGCTAGAAAAAAAGGAGGGCCATGCTTAAGGAATGTGAGACTTGATCCAGAAGAGCAAGAGCTATGCCACAGAGAAGAATCAACAAACATGAGCTCTCAAAGAAATGCTGCAACTGCAGGTCAAATACGATCCTTGGATGTACAAGGCTACCAAGCAGGACTCCATGTGCCTATCTGTCACTGCTACAAGCACTGCTCGAAAACTGTGTTCAGCCAGCTGCCCCCTTTCAAGAACGATACTGATTATATTGAGGAAGGAATAAAGGTGTGAAAGACAGTAAGGCTGGAGTGGAAGATTGCTAATTTACAGAGAGCAGCTCTGCAGGTGATTTGAAAGTAGTCTAGAAGCGTTTATGCACAGGAAAGCAGCATGACTGTGGAGGGCTCTCAGTCTAGCAATGACAGGACAAGAGCCCATGACTGGAAAGTAAATAAATCCACACAAAAAATATTAAGAGAGAAGACAGTTAATTATGAAACCACAAATTTCAGAAGTAGTTTTTCCATCACCAGAGGGCTCTAAATGAAGGGGAGAGGGGTCATGTTTAAATCAATCTTTTTTCACAGAGTCAAGAATTAATGCAGGAAAGTCAAACAGCCTGAGCTACACAGGTCGGTCAAACTGAATTATCACACCTCAGGTGACTCTTTCTCACCTCATAAATCAATGTATCGGTGAACAAGAGGCTGAGGCACAAGCAACATCGGAAAGAAACCTCCAGAGAGAGGTTTCACCTGAAGAGAAGGTGAATAGACAAACAAAGGCTCTTCTGAGCCAACACTAGCATGAACTGTGCACCCTTACAGCCCTGGGAAACTCGCTTCCTTGGGAAAAGGTCTTCAGCAGCCTTCAGCAACCTCTGCTGCAGAGGTTCCCAAACTGCTGTCCAACTGAGTGCCTGCCAATAGCAAGCATGGACCTGGCTAAGATGATGTTGTTCTCACTGCTTTTTGTTTCCAGCTGTCAAATTCCAGTAAGACACTCGTAAGATAATTCAAATATTTTACTCACGCTGTTTTCCTGTAAGCAGTTGCTCTGGTTGCACTGAGTCTTGAAAGACTAAAAACTAGAGATGAATTTGATCCCTCTGCTGTAATACAGTATATACAGAAAATATTTAAGGGTTCCTATGTATTTGCTTTAGCTGAAAATCAGGAGGTAAGCTTTGATGCAAATGCCCACCACAACAGGAATTCAATGTTTGACCAATACCTGCAAATACTAATATCACTGCTAAAAAGATGAAGCATGACAGCGTGCTAGCCGAGCTGCAGGTTAACATAAACAGCACAAAAGGCAGAAATGTCAGCATGGAAGTGAACACACTGAATTCTGCAAATCAGAAAGGAAAGTTAAGATAAACTTTTCTATTCCAACTCTGTTCTTTTACATCAGAACAATCCGAAGCATCTTTAGTAACAAATAAACTTGCTGGCAAGAATTGACAAATATAACCCCTGCCTACTCCGCAGCGAGAGCATTGCTGCCCCTTCTCAAAGGAGCCTGCCGGTTTCTTCTGTCCCCTTCAGCTTGTCACCTCTAAGTAACACTCTTGGTGTTCAAACCTGTGCGAGGATCTATTACCAGCTCAGGACAACTGAACACCTCTGTGTGAGTTACAGTTCCCAAAGAGAGAGAACAAGATGAGACATGCCATCCCCGGAGAGAGAACTGGAAAGCCATCCTTCCACATACCAATTTCAAACCAAGAATAACTGTCACTCTAACCTGCTATTAAGGATTATACAACAGTAGCTCTTTTGGCAGCAGATCATGGTGTTTCAAAACAATGACACTTTTCATTAGATTCCACCGTGTTTCAGGAAGCACATACAGACTTAACGGGCCTTTCCAGAAGCGCAGTAGCAACCGACAAAGTATTTGAGATGCACAACTCTGATCAGTAGCACAGTCATTCTGAAAGCATGCAACTGGGTTAGCTTGGATAACGCCAACAGCCAAAAGTCTTCTTTATCTTCTAAACACTGAAGGTGAGGGAGGACATTTTTATTGGCTTTCCTTATTGACTGTGCTTACTGGTAACAAAACCCTCTCGTCTCTGAAGATCATGGTCCCTGCTTCATTAATATTTTATAGAAAAAGCAAAGATACTGAAAGCTTATTCTGTTTTTTTTCTAATCTTTGAATGTAAAAGGAAGAATAAGGATGATTTTTTAAAGACTCTTCCATGCTGGATGGGCCCTCTCTACATTTTAATGGGCTACACAAACAAGATGTGACAGCAGAATCAGCATCTGAACCATCTCCACGGGCTGGAAACATGATTTCACATCTCCCTCCAGCTTTGGCTGAAAGCGGTTCCTGCTCAGCCCAGGTGTGGACAGCCAGCTGGCCAGCCAGCTTGAGTCCCAGGGCTCTGGACACAGCACTTGCCAAGGGACGTGCTGCTGAGTAAAGAAGCTAGCATACTTGAACTGGGGAACACTGGCTCCTCCCTCATAAAAAAAGTTACTGAAAATAAACACTGAGATCAACAGCTGAAGACGATCCCGGTAATTCTGAGAGCTGCTCTGTCAAAACCAGTGAGAACTTTTTTTTCCCTGCTAAGAGTTTTCTTCCCCAGCACCACTCCCTTCTCCTCCCACCTTCTTTAAGGAAAAAGCTTAGCAAATGTTCATATACTAACTTGGTCTCTCTTCCTTTTGAGATCTTACCCACCAATAAGAGGTAGATCATTGACAAATAATCCCAGCTTTCCAAAAGAAGAAGGATGAGCTGACGACTACAGAACTAAGCCTGACACAGGAGAGAACACCTAAATACCCAGCAAGGCCACAGACTTCATAAGCAAAACTCAGCCAGTTTTCAATTTGCTGTTTGTCCACAAAACACAAACAAGATAAAATAATGATACCCCTTAGCTATCAAGGGCACTGTGAAGATAAATACAGAAATCATTTAGTAAAGAGGATCTTGATTCTCAGTTATCCTGACACACAGGGCTCCAGACACATACTAGCCTACTACAGATTTCACAGGCTTCCTACTTTTGTCCTTAATAATGGTTACACATCTCTATTCCAAGAAGCCTTCCCTGAGACTGATCTATCCTTTCACGTGAGAACAGCAAGAGTCTTCTGCATCCAGGCCCAGCTCATCAAAATCATTCCTGGGCTGGCTCTAACACTCTCCTGAAACGCTCACAGAGGCCAGAAGTACAACTCCCTCATCCTTTATTTTCTTCCTAGTTCAGTAACCACAGGTACCCCTCAACTGAGGCACACAGAAAGCCTCTTTCTCCCCAAACCAGAGGTTGGACATGTACTTACCACGCATCATGGAGATCAAAAAGGTGCCTACACAAAACCCTTCCTGCACTCTGCTCCTGCAAGCAGTTCCACACAGCAGCTCATTGCCGATGAGAAGCAAGCCACACAGACCTACCAACTGAGCAAGCACAAAGATGAAAAAATGGGGAACGTGAACTCTGTAGGTACCTGGAAGTGCTCTTATGGTGTGAAGTTCCCCTCCACATACAGAGCACAATTCATTCCTTTTCTGACCTGTTTTTTTAATCAGAGGCAAACATAGTAATTATAGTCTACCTGATTACAAATGAAATTACAAATCTGTCCTTAGGGCACAATAGTGTCCCCACCTAGGTGTTATCAGCCCCCAAATCTCCTTTAATCTTGACAGATGTGTAGTACCAAGGCACCACTGCAGGAAACTCTACAAGTAAATTAATTTTACAAATACCTTCCCTGCAGTATTCCAATGCACTTCCAAAAGTCTGCTAATTCATACAGCATTTCTTAGGCAACCTAGGTAACTTAATTCATCAGTAAAATAACTGAACATCTATGATGACTTTGAGCTTTTGCTAAGTCTCTGGCTTCTCTTTGATAACCTAACTGTTTCAGCTTTATCAAGTGATACCAAAGGCCTACATTATACTGTTTTCCAACTGTATCAACTTCTTTTCTTCGAAAACTTTTTACTACCCTATCCAAGCAAAACACAAACCACCAAGTTCATCTGAGGAAAACAAAGCCATCTTTCCATAGTCCCTTCAGCCCACCATTTTTAATAGGTTAAATCAATCCTGCTGACATAGGAGACTGTTCTCTGGCAGGAGCTGAGGACACACATAGTGCTCCCTCTGTACTTGTCTCAGCGTAGAGGGTGCTCCGAGGGAACGTGGATGAAGTGACAGACCTATTCTATCAGCTGTGACCTGGAAGAAACCTGTCAGCCTGAAGGGTGAGAGAACATTAACAAACAACTAAGAAGACATCAGCAGCAGGTCCCCGTTATCCCAAAATCAGCACCGTGAGCTCCTGACAGTAAACCTTCCCTCTGGCCGGACCTTCTCTCTTCAAGGAACCTCAAGTATCTCATCAGTGTGTACTTGAAGACTCGTTCAACAGCGCAGTCTAGTGCTCCTGCTGCAGATGAGCTAACAGCTTGAATCTCCTGGGTTCTGAAACACCTTTAAAAATGTCTGTCCCAAGCAGAGTAGTACAACAGCCCTGATACACTGAGAAGGACTTCTTTATCAGCATGTTACCTGACCTACTGTAGCTGGTAGAAAAAAAGCTGACCACACACCCAGCCAGCACAAAGCCTCCTGTGCAGCCACAGAAATGCCTCCTTCTGCTTTCAAAACAGCAATTGAAAAAAATTCCAGCCTGGCTCTGAGTGTTGCAACATGGGAAGACAGTTCTCTACACGTCCTAACCTTTCCAACATTTGTTCTTGACCCCACCAGCACACATTGATTTATGAGGACGCAAAGTGCTTTTTATTACTGTCTTTGTTAATATCTACTCACTACATGTCTGCAAAGAAAAATGAGTGGTAGATGAGTAAAACATTGTTAGTTTTTCATCATCTGTTCCCTCCTGATTGCTCAAGTTTAGCAAGCAGGGTTTTTTTGGCCTTGGCTCATAAAACTGCCAGTGCAATATTGCAAGAGAAGTTACAATACATGTAAAAGAAGAGGTTAAGAATGTACCTATCATGTGAAAAAAAAAAAAAAAAGAACAGGTTAGATTACAAACATGTTTTTAACAAACTCTTGGAAAGGCCACAGTATTATTTCCCTGGATCAGAAGTGACAAAAGTCCCCAAATTATTGAAGGCTACCGATGGATATTTCAGCTCAGATCACAGCAAGTAAAGCTCCTTCCAATTTGTAAAAAATTTGCTCATAAAATATCACACACATCTGCTGATGATTCCAGCACTGACATTTTTTAACATACTCACTCTCTATAAAATCATCCCATTTCAACACTAGTATAAGGAAGATACTAATAAACACCAGAACATGCATGAGACATATTCTGCTCAGGATGTCTGCAGTCACCAAGTGGTTAACGGTACAGGCAAGCTAATGCCTTCTAGAGGCTAAACTCATATTATCAACTAAAAAGGACTTAGCAGATTGTCTGGTATGCTAGTCACTGCTTAGTAGCGACGTTTTCAGGTAGAGCAAGCATTTTGAAGAACAGAGAAGAGGGGGTTTGTGTCTACTTAATTGAAGCACTCAAGCTTTCAGTAGCAAATGCTCATTTTTATCATTTTCCCTAGCAGAGCTCTATCCAACCCTGTCAGCTGCAGCCCTGCTTTTGATTACAGGTGGAAAAGGTCTGCTGACCACTTCTCCCTTCAGAGAGACCCTGTTCACGTGTTTGTACTTCCCTTTAGGCAATGTTTTATTTTCCTTTTTTTAACAAAGGAAAACAAGGTGGAAATGCAGCAACCCAAAACACTGAAAGACTCAAAACAGGCACTGCCTTGCTGACCTCCCCTTTATCATTGGTGCACCAACTGACTGATGCTTGCAACACGAAGCGGAAAATGAAATCTGACTCCTGCCTCAGTTTCCAGACAGCAGAACTAACAGATGATTTACCAGTCTGGCTTGCTTCTATGTTAAATTCCTCTTCCCAGCTTCACTCAGCCACTTATATTCAATGATGGGAAAGCTACAGGAACTGAACTGGAAGAGCAGTTTCCAGGGTCAGCCTCAAGCTGACTGGTGCTCAAAGCACCTGCAATTTATGTTCAAGTGATTAGTTTTTTCTTTAGGGAATGAACTCATCCTGACCTAAAAACATACACAGAGAATAACATTATAAAAGTGGAACTGAACAAGCAGTGAAAAAGAAACAACTATGCAGCTATTACAGGTATCTGTTCTTAAAGGGTCTGAGCAAACACTGCATAGGATGTCAGAAACAACATGATTTAACCAGGACACTTGGGACCAAATCTTGTAGCCCTTTCTTGTGACTTCAAAGAACACTTATGTCTTTGCATAGTCTTGAAATGGAATTGCTTTGTAACTTCTGCAAAGGTGACTTGAAAAGATCAGAAAGAAACATTTGAAATACCTTTGCCAACATGTTCAGCTCTTCTTTTTTTGCGGAAAAAAAAAGGGTCTCTCAGATGGAGAAAGCAAAGGAAATCAACATCTGAAAAGACCATTTCTTTTTAATTGTAACTTGTTCTACTTACTGACTTCCAAAACTACCTAAGCAGCCTGGCATTTACCAGCACTTACTCTTAGATGTTATTATTGGTAATTGCTGTGTTATGATTACAAAGCACTGGCATAAATCTCACTCAGCACCTCTTTGGGTTTCTGTGGGCAGAACATTCACATGCTCTTCTCCGACTCCATGTTCCCAATTATTCGCCGTGCATGCCTATGTGCAACTCATCACCAACTGAATCAACCCAAACACCAGCTGAACTCAGCTGGTCTAGAGATTTTCGTATGCTTTACGCTAAACCGTCAGTCTTCTCTCTTTTGAATTTACCTTCCTTCCTAGGTTATTTTAGAAGCTGATTAGAAAGTTTCTCTTGTTATACGCCACAGCCAGACGGACTACATTTGACGCAAATGCCAAGAGCAGTACAGTCCAAGTAGTAAAATATGAGTTGATTCCCACCCACAGCTACCATTCTCCAAAGGAGACAAGGAATACTGATTTTAGCAGCAAACACTGCCTGAACAGCTAAACGCTTCCTCCTGAACCCAGCATACACAGCTGGGATGCAGCTGTTGCTACCGCAGCAGTGCAGGCAGCAGCTGCTGCCAGGGGAAAGGCAGCAGCTCACACAAGAAAGGGGCAACCCACCCAGAAGGTCCCACAATCCAGATCTGGCCACCACAACTACCAAAGCTGGACCACCCCACTAGGAAAGTATTTTGGGGAAGTGTACCTTCCTGGAGGGTTCAGCAAGAATTTGCTTCCTGAAAATCTAGCAAGAACGTATCTTAAGTGTTTTATGTATCATGCCAACGTTAACAGGGAGAACTACGAGGCCTGGGTCAAAGCCAGCTAATCCAAAGGCCTGTTCTTAAGTAAACAGTGGAAAACCACTCTACTTCACAGCCTCCTGTAGAAACTCGTACAGGAAATCTCTGTTTTACCCTTTCCTCTAAACCAATTGTGCCAAGCAAGTTAAATGATAATCTTGTAGCAAGCATATATGCAAAATAGCAAGTCTTTGTTTGAAAATATCTGGAAGGCAGCTAGGAGCTGTGAATAGTCTATAAATAAATTAAGCAAAGTTTGGACTGCACAATGACTTCAAGGAACCTCTGTTTTTAAATAAATCACTTGTGGTGAAAAGAGCCAGAATGGTAGTTTTGGAGACCAAAACTGTCTTCTTATTAACAGGATGGGTACAACACAAGCAGTACTAGAGTACATTTTTCCCACACATCTGTTTCTAACTTACTTCACTTTGGAACCACCTTCAAATCTAAAAAGAATCACATCTCCTTGGGCCTCCTTTTCTTCTTCCATCCACCTACAGAAGCTGTGCCCACACATCCTTTAATTGCAAAAGAGAAACCAACAGGTTGCTCATGTCCCAGCACCATTTCTATAGGTATCGAATTACTGTGACTCCTGCTCTCCACATTTAATGGACTCACACCTTTGCAGATTTTAAAGCAGTTTTAACTGGCATGATGCACAGGGTAAGAACCCACTTGTTTTCTTGCTTACATGTTACGAGAAGGTAGCATGCAGATAATCACAGTGGGGTTTCCAACCTCCCCAGTTTAGTCGGAACTTTTATCTCTAATGAAACTACTAAAAAAGGAGTGGCTGTGCTGGTAAATCCTGCAGCAGGTATTCATGCCCAGAGGATGATAAGCTAAGGTCACCAGCAAGCAACAAGTTTAGCCTCCACCATCCTGTACCAGACTTGAATAAGTGACAGGACTGAGAGGGCTGGCACACAGCCATTCACTACTCCTACGTTTGGGGACCCAACTGTCTGGGAAGTAAAAGCAAATCTGCTTTTGACCTTACAGTAAGGTGCACGTACTCTTACACACTCAGGTAGTAGTAAGATTCGACACAGATTGCTGTGGATTTTTTTAGGCTTAATTACTCAGCCCCCCTTCTTGATCTTGTGCTGTCATACAAAAAACATATTTCTCCTAATATGGCTTCATACAGGCAGGTGTCCCAAGCACCTTTTTAGCCCTACAAACACATGCATGAGGCTTATGCAGGTGGGTTTAGATTATCAATTGCTTACAGTGGCTACCTTAAATACCTATGCAATTTTTTCCAGATGTTGCTTAAGGTCTACTTACTGTCTGTTAAGTTCCATTTATTGTACACGCTGGATTCTCTCTGTGGTTGTGTTAAGAAAGCAGACTCGTGTTATACATGCTGTCTATGTAGAGTACACAGTCCAAGGTTTTAGGAACCATTCCAGTTAAGGAGTCATAACGATTAAAAAGCAAAATAGAGCTCATTGTTACAAGCATCATAACCGTGACACATAATAATAATTTCTTTAGTAGCATAAAACAGACATTTTACAATAGGAAATATTTATATGAATGGGCACTTTGGAGATGCTCAAAGAGTATGATGTTTCAGCACAGAATAGCCAACCTCTGGAGACTCGAATTCAGCCATTTCAAATATAATTTCAAATGGTGTTTGTGCTGCTGACACTATAAATAAAATTTTAAAAGTAGATGCAGTACAGACAATAAGTGAAGAATTCCCATGCACTGACTTGGTAAGATATCTTACCCCAAACACATCCTGAAGAGTGAGACAAGGCTTCCACTCCCAGGCACATTCTGTTCAGTTTTCCATCCTATTATTCTCACTGCTAAAAAAGCCACAGCTGTTTTATATCAGGACACCCAGCATTCGCGAGCCACCCCGAGGCAAGGACACGGCATAGAGCAGGCACTGCGAACTCATCCCAAGGTACATCACTCAGGCTGTCCTCCGCTGACGTGTAGCGCTGTCCTCAGTTTCCCTTGGGGTAGAGCTCAAGTGCCTTGCTCTCTTCATGGGTTTATGCTGGATGGCATTATGACTATTTCTTATCCTGAGGTGATTAGTTACTGAGGTGTTCTTTTAAAGGAGTGAAGACAAGGCACAGCACTGCCAAACAGCGAGCCAGTTCCTATGACAGCTTTCCACTGCAGCCTGCCTGGAGACCATCAATCCACCTTCCCCAGGCCAAGCAGCTTCTACATGGTAACATTACTTTGGGTTATTACAGACCTCTACAGGATTTTCACCACTGGCCGAGCAACGGCAGACTGCATGGTACTGAACCACCCAGATCCCACAGCACTCCTAATTTCAAATTCCTACAAAAGAACGGGTTTGCTGACTGCAACTGCGTGACCCCGGTTTTGCCTCTTGCCCAAGATGTCCAGGGCAGAGCTGCAGTCAGCCCTTCTTCCTGCACCTCCTTGCAAGTCGATATCTACAATTTCGGTAGGATTCAAAGGTTGCAGATCATCTCAGTTTGTCCTGGAGCACCTATTCTGCAGCTGGCCCAGGGCCATCCCCAGATAACAGCTCACACTGCAAGTTAACCACTCATCTATCAGTTTTTAACTGAAGGACTATTTTATTAAGCTGAACTGCAAGTAACAGGTATGATGTGAACAAATATAAATTTATCTTCTTTTTCAGTAAGCATCAATTAAACATCATATTTTAACAGCTTGCTTCCCTTTTACTTTAGACACAAAAATAATACACTTGTGTATTTATAAAGGAAATAGAACACTCCTTTCAATGTTTCCCAAAGAGTACAATACCGCAGTGTTTACCAGTAAACACCACACTAAAGTTTCTGTTTTTTAAAAAACAAACATTCCCCTGGAAGTTGGAAAAAAGTCTAGGATAAATATTTTTAGTGATTTTAGGAAAGGCCTATTAATTTTCAATTCAAGCTATATTAGGAATAAACAGGACAAAGAGTAACAATTCAAGGCGGGTTTATTATCATTATTATAATTAAAAATTGCCTACAAACTGGATATTTGCCTGGGAAAACTTTGGCTTGCATCTGATTTTTGCTAGCATATATCCTAGAAACAGCGTATAACACTAACGCTACCAATGCAAGTATACTAACAGGCTGTTAATTTCAAACCTCAGCTGAAAACATTTCTCCCATTCTTACAATTTTTCTCCCTATTTATCTCTGCAATTGTACTTAATTCAATGGAGCATTTTAAATGTAATTCGGTGGTGCATTTTGCCATACAATTTGTCTGAATGACGCTATACAGAGTAAAGGTTGTATTGTACTATATAATGAAACTACGTCTATGCTTGAACAAACTCCAACTGCTGTTAATCAAACCAGCAAGCTCCTGAATGATCTTCTGGACTCCTGACTAATGGCAATAGATTATTTTAAATAGCAGTTCTACTCTGAAATATGTTTAGGTTGACGGGGGCTGACAAGGACTGTGACAGACTTCCAGAGCTGAGCTGATTGGTTTGCAAGTAAAACACCAGGGTTTTTCCTCACTGCCAGAACTACAAATTCAGCACATGAACCATGCTGAATGTAATTTTGAGTTTTGTTTCTCGTTTTCAATAAAACCACGTAGCACCTTAAAGGACCTGAAAATCTTTATATTTTCAACTTATTCACTAGTGACAAATAGGTATATGGATTAATACAACGCATTTCAGTCAGTGACAAGATGTTTTCTAAACGGACACGGGACCATTTGGATAGGTAAGAGGGGGACGTTTCTAAGTGACTACTTAGAAAGCATTTTGCAATCTTTGAGGTTTAAATAGTAAATCTTCCAGAGCTAAAAAAAAATATCTTTTAAAACGTAAGCGATTATGCCTTAGGAGGAATGTTCTCAAGACCACGCCAGACAGGATCCTTAGCATCCAGCTTGGCAGCCTTTAGAAACACTAGCAAGGGAATAAACTTGAGGGTTTCATAATCTCAGTGGTTCCAGGAATTTTTAAAACTGCCTGTGCTACAAGAAACAGTACTGCCCTATTAAGTCATCTAGTCTATCAGAAACCAACGTAGGTTTGTTTCCACCACACATTTTGCAACATTATTTTTGGCACAAAAGGAAGGACTGAAGAAAAAAAAACAAAAAACCAACACATAAGCACTGAGCAAAGCAGTTTTGCGTTGGTTTTTTTTATTTGGCGCCTCGCTCCTGTCTTTAGGTTATCAGCTCAAGCCTGATACAGCGGGATTGCCAAGAGCAACTCAAACGAAACAGAGCAGTGACAATGAACCCTCGCCCTGATGCAAGGCTGTCCGGGAAGCGTTCTGCCCTGCGCCGGGATCAGGCTTTCCTTCCTCAGCGAAGAGGATCGCCCCATCCCACCTCCCCAGCCGGGGCGGCAACTACCCCGGGGGGAAGCTGCGAGCTGGAAGGTGCCGCCGGGACCCCTCCGGTCCACGTGGGACGGAAGGCGGAAACGAACACACCGGGTGCTGGCCCCAAAGCTCTGAAACGCCTTCCCGAGGGCTCCTTCTCCTCACGCTGCACCTCGGAGGGGGCCCGTGTGGGATGAGCTGAGGTAACCTGGGGGCCGCCCCGCTTGGGACGGGGTGGGGAGGCAACAGGGGCTCCCGGGGCACAGCGGCCGGGCAGTGGAGGGGGCCAGGCGGAGCCCGGGGAAGCGGTGGAGCCGGCGGGCGCTGCCTCCGAGGAGATCCCCTCACCGGCAGAAGGGGAAGTGCCGCCGGCGGGCACCCGGACTCCATTCACTGCCCCTCCCCTCCTCAGCCCCGGCCGCGACGGCGGACAGGACCCCCC